>CAUYUJ010019115.1:331040-563540 GCA_963575745.1 Prorocentrum cordatum
CCTTCGTGCCCCTCCAAGACAGGGCCGGGTGCATTCTGCCACAGAAAGGCCTCTCGTGGCAGAGTGGTGGGCCCGCTCCCAGCGGCGTCGTGGGGCCCCAGCAGGCGTCCACGACGGCCCCAGACGGTCCCTGGACGGCTCTTGTGGCGCCCATGACAGCCCAAGAAGCACCCAAGACAGCCCCAAGAGCGGCCAAATATAGCCGAAGAGGGCCTCCAGACAATCCCAAGAAGGCCCCACAGGCGCCTAAGACGGCCCCAGACGGCCCCGAGAGTCACCCAAGACGGCCCAAGACGGCCCCAAGAGGCCCCCAGGAGGCTGCAAGAAGGCCCAAGAGGACCCCAAGGCCCCCAGGAGACCGTAAGACAGCCCAAGAGGGCCCCAGGAGGCCCCCAGGAGCCCGAAAAGAACCCCCGAGAGGCCCCCAAACCGTTCCCCAGGAGATGGCAGCGCCCGCCATCTTCGAAGAGGCAACCGGAAAAACGTCACCAGAGCCCTCTTGGTCACTTTTTTCAAGGCCCCATGTGCTTTCAAAATTGACAAGCGGCGAGACGCACACCGCAGACCCACTGTAGCCGTCTGTGACGCTCCGCAGGCTGTTCAGGCGGAGGTAGAGCGGAAGGCGGACGACGAGGAGGAAGCGCCCGCTTTCTAAATTCGGAAAGGCGGCCGGAAAAAGTCACTGAAGGCTTCGGGGTAGGATGCCCCAAATGGCCCAACAGCCGATCGGAGCCACAGAGATGTCCCGAGCATGCCCCGAAGAAGGCCCCAAGAGTGTCCAGACACCCCGAAGAGGCTCCTAACGCATAGCCCAAGTAAATCAAATGGACAGTTACTCCAGCGTCCTATCGGTGATCCTCCCGTGCACCGGGCGCCTGAGCGGCTCCAGCGCAGAGTCCACACCATGGCGGCCAGCTTCCGCGGCCAGAAGGCCGCGGGTCAGCCCTAGTCTGTCCTACATTGCTGGGGTCAGCGCGTGCGGGAAGGGCGAGCAATGGCAGCGTGCGCTGGCGCTGCTGCGCTGGGGCCCGACGTCATCTGTGAGTTTCACTGCCGGGTGCACTGCGTGCGGGAAGGCTGGGCTCTCGAGTAACTTAAAGTCGGTCCGGCCGTCCCTGGCACGCTCCCGGCCCCGCCGGGGTGCTCCAAGACGGCCCAAAAGGACCTCAAGAAGGTCCAAGATGGCCCGAGACGCCTCGAGGCCCTCCGACGGGCCTTTTGGGTCTCAAGACAGCCTAAAGAGGTCCAAGAGGGTTCCCAGCAGGGCCAAGAACGCTTACATCAGTGTTGCATTTTCTCAACCCATCCTGTGGTTTTGGGTGTTTGTTTGATAGACAGCGCCCCGCGTTCTCCTTCCTCCTTCCATCCTTCCTTCTCGCCCTCCTCCCTCCTCCCTGCGTTTCCCCTCCCAGTACAGCGTTTCGTGGCCCCATCGGGAGCTCTACCGAAGGTCCCAGTGGCGCAGTTCGCATGCGTTCCTCACCTACTCTGTACAGCGTTTCGTGACCCCATATTGAGCTCCACCGAAGGTCCCAGTGGCGCAGTTCGCATGCGTCCCCCTACTCTATACAGCGTTTCGTGGCCCCAGAGGGAGCTCCAACGAAGCGCCCAGATGGCACAGTTTGCATGCGCCCCCCCAGCCCAGTGCAGCGTTTCGCCTATAAGGAGCTCCACCGAAGGACCCAGTGGCGCGGTTTTCGTTCACCCCCCCACGCAGTACAGCGTTTCGTGGCCCCAGAGGGAGCTCACCGAAGGTCCCAGGTGGCGCAGTTCGCATGCGTCCCCCCCGCCCTGTACAGAGCTTCGTGGCCCCATAAGGAGCTCCACCGAAGGTCTCAGTGGCGCGGTTCGCATGCGTCCCCCCGCCCAGTACAGCGTTTCGTGGCCGCAGACGGAGCTCCACCGAAGGTCCCGGGTGGCGCAGTTCGCATGCGTCCCCCCCACCCAGTACAGCGTTTCGTGGCCCCATCGGGAGCTCTACCGACGGTCTCCGTGGCGTAGGTCGCATGCTTCCCCCCAGCCCAGTGCAGCGTTTCGTGGCCCCAAAGGGAGCTCCACCGAAGGTCCCAGCGACGCAGTTCGCATGCGTCCCCTTCGTCCAGTAATTACAGCGTTTCGTGGCCGCAGAAAGGGGGCTCCGCCGAAGGTCCCAGTGGCGCGGTTCGCATGCGCTCCTCCCGCCCAGTACAGTGTTTCGTGGCCCCAGAGAGAGAGAGAGAGAGAGAGAGAGAGAGAGAGAGCTCCACCGAAGGTCCCAGTGGCGCAGTTCGCATGCGTCCACCCCACCCAGTGCAGCGTTTCGTGGCCCCAGAAGGAGCTCCACCGAAGCGCCCAGATGGCGTAGGTCGCATGCGCCCCCCCCACCCAGTACAGCGCTTCGTGGCCCCATATTGAGCTCAACCGAAGGTCCCATGTGGCGCAGTTCGCATGCTTCTCCCCCACCCAGTACGGCGTTTCGTGGCCCATCGAGAGCTCCACGGAAGACGATACCCACAACTGCGGTAATCACATGTGCATATGGTTGGGTACTTCGCCAGGCGAATTGGTATTGAAAGTTTTTGACGCGTCGCCCCATGCTGGCCGGCCCCAGAGACTCTTACGGTCTCTCCGAGACGGCCCCAACAGGCCCCCCGAATGGTTCCAGACGGCCCAAGAGGGTCCCAGAACTGCCCGACGGGCCCTAAGCCGCCCCAGGGGGGTCCCACGAGGGGGAACTCGAACTGCCATTCCGCGCCGCCGCCCGTCTTGACTCCCGAGGCCAGCAGCAGGACACCAACGCGCCCCCCCAGAAGACCCAGGAGGCCCCAAAGATGCCCACGTCAGGCCCCCGAGAGGCCCCCCAAACACCCCAAAACCGCCACCGAGAGGCTTCCGAGGGAAGATCTCTCAGGGAGCTCTGTGACCTGGGAAAGGCACCGATGCGTTTTTTCCCCACCATCCTGTGGTGTTGGGTTCTCGTTTTGAAGTGACGGTCCCCGCGTTCCTCCCTCCTTCCTTCCTTCTCCTTCCTCTCCTCCCTCCTTCCCCTCCTCCCTGCGTTCCACCCACCCAGTACAACGTTTCGTGGCCGCATAGGGAGCTCCACCGAAGCCTCCAGTTGGACCGCCCGCATGCGTCACCCAGACCCAATTTGGCACACCCCTCACACGCTTCGTGGCCCCATAGGGAGCTCCACCGAAGCCCCAAGTGGGACCGCCCGAATGCGTCCCCAAAACCCAATTTGGCACACCCCTCACACGCTTCGCGGCCCCATAACTAGGGACCCCCATCGAAGCCCCCAGTGGGACCGCCCGCATGCGTCCCGCAAACCCACGGTGGCACACCCATCACACGTTTCTTGGCCCCAAAGGGAGCTCCTCCGAAGCCCCCAGAGGGACCGCCCGCATGCGTCCCCCAAACCCACTTTGGCACACCCCTCACACGCTTCGTGGCCTCAACCGAAGCCCCCAGTGGGACCGCCCGCATTCGCCCCCCACGCCCAATTTGGCACACCCCTCACTCGTCTCGTGGCCCTGTAGGGAGCTCCACCGAAGCCCCCAGTGCCACCGCCTGCATGCGTCACCCACATCCATGTCGTCGCAATCCTCACACGTTTCGTGGCCCTATAGGGAGCTCCAACGAAGGCCCTGGTGCCACCGCCCGCATGCGTCACCCACGCCCATTCCAGCACACCCCTCACGCGTTTCGTGGCCCCATAGGGAGCTCCACCCGTGGCGACAGTGGCTGCGTTCGTATGCGCCCACCGCACCGATGTCGGCACACCCCTCACACGCTTCGTGGCCCCATAAGGAGCTCCACCGACGGCCCCAGTGGCTGCTCTCGCATGCGCCCACCGCACCTATTTCGGCACACCCCTCACGCGTTTCGTGGCCCCGTAGGGAATTCCACCGACGGCCCCAGTGACTGCTTTCGCATGCGCCCGTCGGACAAATTTTGACACACCTTTCACATGTTTCGTGGTCCTATAGGGAGCTTCTCCGAATGCGGTGCATACAACGACGGTGCCCACAACTGCATATGGTTGGGTCCTTTTGCGAGCCTATGCAGCTCGCGCGCCGCTTTAGACCTCCTCGGTCCGCCGCGGCCACGATGGACATCAGGCGCGCACGTGCTTCTTAATTTCCAGTCTTGGCCCGAATACGGTCCCAAGGCGGATGCCAACGATCGTTCCAGAACGTCCCAAGGCGCCCCCTCCGACAGCCCCTTTACCCCCGAAGGCACAGCTGGGCGCCAATGTCGCGCAAGAAACTCTAGAGAAGGTGCGAGGAGGCCCAGATTCAGCCCAGGAGAGCCCCATCAGTTTTCGGCAGCAAGCAGCAGCAACCAGTGGCAGCAAGCAAGCAAGCAGCAAGCAAGCCATCAAGCCAGCAAACAGCAAGCAAGCCGCAAGCAAGCAACAAGCCAATCCTGCTTGAGCCTGGTCGCAATGAGCACAAACAGCAAGCAGTCCAACCTAGCAAACAGAAACAACCACACGCTGGACACGCTCGTTGACGTTGACGGTGTCCACGTGTCAGCCGTAGTCTCTTCTAGATGCAGGAACCCGCGCGCGCCAAAGGTGTTGTCCTTTAATCGATTTTGTCTGACTCCGAGAAGCCCCGGTAGGCCGAAACGCGCTCCGGGGGCAGCTTGGACAGCCCTGCGGGCTTCGGGCCACGCTCTTGACGGCCGAGCAGGGCCCAAAGACGGCCGAGGAGGCGCCCAAGACGGCCCCAAGACGGCCTTAGGTAGCTTGATGGCGGCCCAAGAGGCACCCAAGATTCCCCAAGAAAGATACATGAGGGCCCCCAAGACAGCCCCGGAAGGCCCAAATCGTTCAATTTTTCTCCAGAAAGCGTATCACCTTTTTGTCTAGTGTTTTTTGTCTTCACAGTGTACCAACAGGCCGTAGAGCTCCCCACAATTTCCACCAAGGCAGCCTCAGAGGCCCCCATGAGAGCCCCAAGACAGTCCAAGACGGCCCCAGGACGGTTCAGATTTCACCCAAGACGGCCCAAGATGCCCCCAAAAAAGTTCCAAGAACGGCCCGAAGAGAGCCCTCAGAGGCTCGCTCCGTAGAGACTTCCAGGAGGCCTCGAAGAGGGTTCATCGAAGAGTGTCCAGACGACAGGCTTCCCGCAGCCCCCAAGTGGCCCCAAATACGGCCCACGGGGGCCGCAAAATTGCCGAATAGGGCTCCCCAAGGCTCTGGAGAGACTCCGACGATGCCTCGAAGAGGGCCCGAGGAGAGTCCAGACGATGGGCTGCCCGAAGCCTCCAATGGGCCAAGCAACTTCCAAAGACTACTCCGAGATGCCCCAGAGTCTCCCAAGAGACTCCGAAACTTGCCCAGAAGTTCCAAGGAGGGCGCCTCCAGCAACGGCGCCCTCTCGCCGTTTCTGGAACCCCAGGAGCCCCAAAGAAAGCCCCAGACCCCAAAGAAAGCCCCAGAGCCTCCCAAGAGACTCCGATAGTCTTTCGCCTCTTGTGGCTCCATGGTAGCACTGACCAAGGCCCCTGACTCCAAACACGCCCCGACAAAGCTCCTCTCCCCGTTCTCCTCTCTTCTCTTCTCCTTGCTCCTCCTCCTCTTGCTCCTCCTCCTCCCTCCTCCACGCTCGGGACTCTCGGGCCGCTCGGGCCCTTTGCTGCTTCCGGGGCCTCCCCGCTCCTCTCTCCGTTCTCCCCACTCCTCCCCTAACGGCCTTCCTTCCAAGCTTCAGCCACTCTGGCCGGTTCGGGGTGACGGAGGGGACATGCAGGCAGTTCGGGGCCCCTGCACCAGCACCCGCACCCTTTCTGTTTCTGGGGCCTCATCGCTCTTCGCACGGTTCTGCTGGCTTCGACCTGCCAGCCATGGATATTTTTGCCGGAGGGCCTTCAAGAGGATCCGAAGACCGCCCTCGGTCCAGAGCTGCTCTCTTCCTTCTCAGCCTCCTGCTCGCTCTCTTGCGCCTCACTCTCCTGCACACCCAAGCATGTCTCGCGCCCCCCCCCGCCGATCAGGGGTGACAAGGAGATGCAGCGGGACCGCACTGCAGGATTTCTGCAACAGTCGATGCCACGATAATCCTCCAGGGGCCACTCCCGTCCAAGACGCTCGCAGACAACTTCCAGCCCCGGAGCCTGGAACCTGCAGCAAACTCGGAGCCTCTCGGTCCCGAACTCGCACGTGTCGCCTGCGATCGGCAACACGTGCGCGTTCGGGACCGACAGCTTGATCTGTCAGCTGTGGGTTTCCACGGGTGCACACTAGCCTTCTTACCTACATTGCAGGGACCTGTGCGTGCGAAAAGGGCCTGGGACCCAAATCGGGCTCAACTTGCTTCGTAAATCGCTCCGGAGCAGCTTGGGAGCCGCCGGCGAGCCGCAGGGCAATTTTCACATTGCACTTTCGTGCTAAATCTTGTCCACGCTTCTCGTCGCTGGTCGAGGACGCCTTCGAGACGGCCAGTGAGCGCTCCAGGACGCCCCAGCCATCGCGAAGATCGTCTCAGGAAACAGCCCGACGGGGCCCAAATCATTAATTTTGAACATTTTTTCGAGGTTTCCACGTTCTCCCCATTTCGCGCCTGTTGAAGCGTCTTGGGTGCTTCGGTGGAGCCGCTTCGGGCCTCCTTGGGGCCTCTCGGGAGTATTTCAGGGGCCTCTCGGAGGCATCTTTGGGGCATCTTGGAAGCCTCTGAGGGCCTCCTGGGCGCCTCTTGGGCTCCCACTCTTGGGAGGCTTCATGTCCATCTCGTGGCCATCTGGAGAAGATCGATCACACGAGGGACCGTAGTAACTTAGCAACTTCCTCAGGATGCCAACATGTTGCCAAAACCTTATCACAGTCAATGAATTAGGCCTTTTCGCCGACGCCTCTTGCAGCGTGTTCGGCTTGCTCGGGCCTCTCGGGCACCTCTTCGGGCCGTTACTTTCGTGTTCACTTTTGTCGAAGACGCCTTCGAGACGGCCAGCTAGCGCTCCAGGACGCCCCAGCTTGTGCGAAGTTCGTCCCTAGAATGAGCCCGAGGAGGTCAAAGTCACTGATTTTCCCTTGAATCCTGATTCTGGTTATTGTTTTTCCAGAACACCCTGTCCTCCTCCTCCTCCTCCTCCTCCTCCTCCTCCTCCCACCTCTGCCCTCTTCCACAGCCACCACTACCAATACTACTACGACGACGACGACGACGACGACGACGACGACGACGAGGACGACGACGACGACGACGACGGCGACGACGACGACGACGACGACGACAACGACGACGACGACGACGACGACGACGACGACGACTACTACTACTACTACTACTACTACTACTACTACTACTACTTCGATGGTAATTACATTAGCCGGGCGTGGTCTTACAAGGCCGGGAGGTCGACGTTTTGGTTTGCTCTAATATGCCGGGCGTGGTCTTACAAGCCCGGCTGTTCGATGGTTTTTTGTCTTTTGTTTGCGTTGCCCCCGCTTCCGCTTCCAGATGCGTGGCCCCGCGCCTGCCTCAGGGCCGCGCCCAGCCCCTGCAGGCCCCGCCCCACCAGAGCCAGCCCAGCCCCCACGAAGCTCCGGTTTCCCCCAGGGGGTGGGAGGTGCACGGGCAATCCGCAGCTCGCTGGAAACCCTACCCCCAAGCAGGCCCCAAAGGCACCATTAGGAATTGAACCCAAGAAGGTCAGATTATGGGAAGAAATATTCCCCATTTTACTACAATTCGGCACATACAGGGGAAGGAGGGCATATGATTGCCCTATTCTATGGCACGTCCCCTATTCTAGTAGTGGTGGTGGTGGTCGTCGTCGTCGTTGTGGTGGTGGTGGTGGCGGGGGTAGCGGTGGCGTGCGCGGTGGCAGTGCGGCGGCAACGGTGAACGCAGCCGTGAGGGGGGGGGAGGGGGGGCGGAGCGGCGGCTGTGGTCGCCGCAGTGTTGTTAGTGGCTTTCTGCATGGGCGGTGGCAGTGGCGATAACAGCGGCGGCGGCGAGCGCGGCCGCTGTGGGGGGCTGAGAAGGTCTGGGAGCCGCGGCGCTGGGTGCTTCAAACAAGCAGCGGCCGAGGTGGTGGCGGCTGGGCAGCCAGTGGCAGTGGGAGTGATCGTGGTGTGGGCGGCGGTGCCTTTGGCGGGGGCGGCAGCAGCAGCGGTGGGGACAGCGATAGTGGTGGGGCAATGCTGGGCGGGGGCCGGGGGGGGCGGTGGCCGCGGTGATGGTATTGCCTGCGGCGTGCCTGGGGCAGGCGCGTTTGCTTGCTTGCTGGATAGTGGCGGCGGGGCTGGGTCGCGCTGGGGGGGGGGGGGGGCGGCGGGGGGTGGTGGCTGTCGGCGCAGCAGCGGCGGCGGTGGTGGGCCCGGTTGGAAATGCCAGAGGCAGCGGCAGGGTTGGCGGCCGCGGCGGCAGCGGTGGCGGGGGTAGCGGTGGTGTGCGCGGTGGCAGTGCGGCGGCAACGGTGAGCGCAGCCGTGAGGGGGGGGGGGGGGGCGGCTGTGGTCGCCGCAGTGTTGGTAGTGGCTTTGCATGGGCGGTGGCAGTGGCGACAACAGCGGCTGCGGCGAGCGCGGCCGCTGTGGGGGCTGAAAAGGTACTGGGAGCCGCGGCGCTGGGTGCTTCAAACAAGCGGCGGCCGAGGTGGTGGCGGCTGGGCAGCCAGTGGCAGTGGGAGCGATCGCGGTGTGGGCGGCGGTGCCTTTGGTGGGGGCGGCAACAGCAGCGGCGGGGACAGCGATAGTGGTGGGGCAATGCTGGGCGGGGGGCGGGAGGGGGGGGGGCGGTGGCCGCGGTGATGGTATTGGCTGCGGCGTGCCTGGGGCAGGCGCGTTTGCTTGCTTGCTGGATAGTGGCGGTGGATGGCTGGGTCGCGCTGGGGTGGGGGTGGGGGGGTGGTGGCTGTCGGCGCAGCAGCAGCGGCGGTGGTGGGCCTGGTTGGCAATGCCAGAGGCAGCGGCAGGGTTGGCTTGGCGGCCGCGGCGGCAGCGGTGGCGGTGGCTTTCGCAATGGGGGCGGTGGCAATTCTAAATTTCAGAATTCCTGAGTATGCAAAGCTCTAAATACATGCAAAAAGGCCTTACTTGCACAGAACCCTTTCTACAGTGATTTCCCCCGCAATGACAATGGCATCGCTAGAACACATCCCTTCATGTAGGCTGCTCAGGCCCCACCAGGAATTGAACCCAAGAAGGTCAGATTGTGAGAACATGGATGCCCCATTTCACTACATTAACATTATTTTATCTGGGAGGGTTGGGCATATTTCGCCTGCTCCATTCCACTGAATTGTGTCATTTCACTACATTACCAGCAGATTCCGAGAAACAGGCTCCCGGCAAATTCCCAGGGGTGAAGGCCATGAGGCCCTAAGCGCCCTGGCGCCATCGTCCCAGGGCCTCCTCGCAAGCCTCAAATCCGCCAAGGCCTTGGCTCTATGGAGGCTACAGGGGCGCAGACGCCCCAATCCCCTCGACAGTTTCCCCTCGGGGCAATCGAACTGCGGGCGCGAAAAAAAAATGCCCGCAATTTTCAAGGAGATTAGCTCTGCGGGCCGGAAAAAAAGTGCCCGCGCCCCCCTGCCACCTCTGGGCAATCGAAATGCGGGCAGGAAAAAAACTGCCCGCAGTTTTTCAACGAGATTGGCTCTGCGGGCCGGAAAAAAAATGCCCGCCCCCCTTCGAAGTGCGGGCAGACAAAAAAATGCCCGCAGTTTTTCAAGGAGATTAGCTCAAGGGGCCAGAAAAATTTTCCGAATATATGTTTTTCCAACTGAGACCTGCAAGAAGTACTACTGTGATTTGAACCTGTGAAGTGCAGATTCTGTGCTAACGCCTTATCGGTCAGGCCATGCAGTCGAGAAGATCAGATCGCCCCGCCGATATCGTTCATTCTGTGGCCCTGGCCCCTGTGGAGGCGACCCCTGCCTCCACAGAAGGCGCGCCCGTGCGAGCCAGCCCGGGATGGCTGGGGGCAGCGCTGCTAGGGGCACCGCTGCTGCGGGCGCCCCTCGCCTGGGGCTGCGCGAGGGCTCGCAGGCCCGTGTGTTTGGCCTCCGTCGTTCAGGATGGCGCTCTCGCCCCAGCGCGGGCCCCTTTCTCCCGCGCCCATCCGCCCGCCACCACCGCGCCGCACCACCGCCACCACCACCACCACCACCACCACCATCACAACCACCACCAGCACCAGCACCACCACCAGCACCAGCACCAGCACCAGCACCAGCACCAGCACCAGCACCACCACAACCACGCACACACGCACGCCCGCCCGCACGCACGTGCACCACCACCCACCACGCACGCGCGCGCGGAGCCGCAGGTCCGCTACGACACGCGTTCGCGGATAGAGAAAATCAGCGCCATGGTAAGGGATGGGAGGGAGGGGTAGGACGTCAGATATGACGCGAGCCCACCTAGCTTGTCCCCCTCCCCCTCCTCCTCCTCCTCCGCCTCCTCCTCCCCCTCCGCCTCCTGCTTCCTCCTTTTCCTCGCATTCATATCCGCTCCTGCTCCTGCTCCTGCTCCTGCTCCTGCTCCTGCTCCTGCTCCTCCTCCTCCTCCTCCTCCTCCTCCTCCCCCTCCTCCTCCTCCTGCTCCGAATATCATCTTCCTCCTCTACCTCGCGCTCCTCCACCGCCTCTTCCTCCTCGCCCTCCTCCTCCTCCTGCTCCGCCTCCCGTTTCCCCCCTTTCCTCCTGTTCCCCTTCCTTTTCCTCATCCTCTTCCTGCTCCTCCTCCTCCTCCTCCACCTCCTCCTTTTCCTCCGCCTCCTCATCGTCATCCTCCTCCTCCTCCTTTGCCTCCTGCTTCCCCGTTACTAGCAATTCCTCTTCCCTCCTCCTCCTCAATCCTCTCCCCTATACTCCCTCCTCCTCCCTCCTCCTCCTCCTCCTCCCCCTCCTCACGCGCAACGATGCTGAGCGGAACCCCTCTGTGGCTTCCAGAAAAGCCTGGGCGACCGAGAAGGGCCAGAGGAACAACCGCGGAAGGACGACTGGGACATCGAGCCCCTTCCGAATCCAACGCGTTCCTCATTTCAGCGTCTAGGCTGCGCGCGCCCCTCAAGTAAAAATGCCGATTCACTGCGCGGCCCCGCCGATGCACGGCCCGGCGCTCCCCGGGAAAGGTTTGACAGCGCGCAACAAAAAAGAGTTGCCCCCGCGCTGTCGTCTCCGCTTCCCCCCCCCGCCCCCCGTCTGCGTGGGGCCCAATGGGGCGCCCTGCGCGTTGCCAAGTAACGCCTTCTGGAACGAGCCCTGACATGATTTTTTGCTGGAAAGAACCCAGCGGGGGCTCCTGCAAGGGGCCGGCCCAATAGGGCCACCTGTGAATGGAGCCCGTCTATGCCTTCTGCATGGGCCCCGCCAAGGCCTGTGGATGGGGCCGACCATGGCCTCGTGTGAGGAGCCCAGGACAGCCTGCTGCAAGGGGCCGAGGACGCCCCGTGCACAGCATGCCTCAAGGGCTTTGAAGGCTCCGAGGGTTCTAGCAACCTCGGCCCCAGATTATTTGGGAAGCCGCGGGGGCCGCGAGGCCCTGGCGCCTGGGGCCCTGGGGGCCGTGGGAGCGCCCAGGCGCCCCGAGCCCTGGAAGACCCTGGCCTCTAGAGGGGCATCGCGCGGGCCCGGGGGGCCGCGGGCCCGCGGGCGCCCGAGCCCGCGGGAGGAAAGGCGCGGGGCACACTTTTTGGGGAAAGGCGGGGGGCGCGCGGGCGAGCCAAGCAGCCAGGCTGCGCGGCCCTTGACTGGGGCGGCATCGGGAACAATTGCGCAGGGAGGGGGGCGGCCGCGTGCCTGGGGCAGGCGCCTGCCTGCCCCGTTCGACCCGAGCGGGGCGGGGCTTCGCCGATGGGGCGCGCCTGGGGCAGGCGCCTGCCTGCCCCGCCCCGTCCGCGCAAGGGGAACTCGCGGCCGCGAAGAAGGGGGTAGAGAGAGGGGGGGGTGGGGGGGGGGGGGGAGATAGAGAGAGAGGAGGGAGAGGAGGAGAAGAGAGAGAGAGAGAGAGTAGAGAGAGAGAGAGAGAAGAGATAGAGGAGAGAGAGAGAGAGAGAGAGAGACAAAAAAAAAGAGAAAGAGATGAGAGAGAGAGAGAGAGAGAGAGAGAGAGAGTAGAGAGAGGAGGAGAGAGAGGAGAGAGAGAGAGGAAAAAAAAAAAAAAAAGAGAGTGAGAGAGAGAGAGAGAGAGGAGAGAGGAGAGAGAGAAGGAGAGAGAGGAGAGGAGAAAGAGAAGAGAGAGAGGAGAGGGAGGAGAATGAGGAGAGAGAGAGAGAGAGAGAGAGGGCAAGAACACAACAGCAGTACCAGCGCAGGGCCTGCCAGCCTGAACGTGCAAACGGGGGCACGAATAGAGACGTCACCTGTGCCTGCAGAGGCCCCCCCGGATTTACAGACAAGGAAAAAACATACCGGAGCTGCAGACACGCCCCCGTCGCCTCGCCGTAGAGAAACGCTCTGCGCTCGGCCGAATTGGGGAGAAGGACTGGAGGCTCTCCAGGAACGAAGAATAATGGGGAGAGGTGGGGGCATTGAGCGCTTCACGGGCTTCCGATAGAAGGGGGAGAGAGAAGGGGTGGAGACACCGAACGCTCCGTGGGCTACCCCGCTCGTCCTTAGGCAGGGCCCAAAGCTACTTGATCCTGCGCATCACAGCTTCGTGTCGGCCCCCTTACTTCCCCTCCTCCTGCGATCCCCGACCCCGATCACTGGCTTTGGACCCACCGAGCATCTGGCAGACGCCGGCATTGCTGTCGACGCCCGCGCTCGTATCCTAACGCTTCGCGACGCTCCCAAAGCGCGCCATCCCCCTTCGGGGGCTGGTGCATATTGTTTATATGTTTTAGATTATTATGGCAGGCTCGTGAAACAGTGAAACAAGGGACAGCGAGCATCGATGGTGAAAAAAAGAAGGAAGGGAGGGGGGTATTCGACATCAGGTGCATAGTGAATGCCTATGCGTGTTCGTGTCGGGGCGCGCGTGAGCGAGGTGGGGTAGCGCGCAAATCCCCGGGGCACGCCTGACTGGCTGTGGGGGCAAGGCCCGGGCAAGCCCAAGGTAAGCCCCGAGGGTGTGCCTTGGGGCGCGCCCTGGCGGCGGGCTTGCGGGCCAGTAAGCCCCGGGGGCACGGCGAGGGCGACCCTTGGGCCATTAGGGGCGGAAAGGGCCACTGGGACATAGGGTGATCCTCTAGTAAACCCAAGCGCGGGCCCACAGGGAGACAATGAAGGAGCAACTCCGGGAAGGCCCTGGGGAAGCCTGGCGCAAGCCTAAGGGTAAGCTCTGAGGTTGCACGTGGAGACTGGCACGGGGGGGAGGGTCCTTGGGGATGGCCTACGGAAGCCTCGGGGTAAGCCAGGGGGAATGCCCCAGAGACCCAGGGCCACAGCCTACGGGCATGGCTGCGGCGGGCTTGGCTGTCATTCTTGTGGGCAAGCCAGGGAGCCAGGGGGGCGCGCGCAGACATGGGGGGCGCGGGGGGCGTAGGGGGTACTGAGCCAGCCCGAGACGAGGCGCTTGTGGTCGAGCCAGCAATCCAGCGCCAGCTCCTCGCTCGAGGGCTCCAGGCTCTTCGCCCACCGGCAAAGAAGCCCGGCATTCTGGCGCAGGGAATATTTCCCGCACCAGATCTCGGCGTCGCGCCCGACGGCGCGGGTGCCCCGGCACCGCCCGCGCCGGTAGGTCGCCGTTTCGTGGCGCACGCGAACCTCCCGGCCCCCGATGTTCACGGCCTGCGGCCCTGCGCCGCGCCCCGCCCCCCGCGGGGCCTCAGCGCGGGCCGCGCGCGTGCCCGCCCGGACGCGCGCGTCCTGCTGCGCCCCCGGCGCGCCGCAGTCGGGCGCGTCGCAGGCGGCCCTCTCGGGGAGGATGCCGCAGTCCTCCAGGACCTCCACGACGTCGCGGCCCTCCATGTCGGAAAGGACCTGCAGGCACAAAGCCCGGGCGTGCAGCCCCGAACGCGCCAGGCGGCGATGGCGCACGCGCCCCTCGGCCGCCGGCCCGCCGTACGGCACCTTGTCCGCGTGCGGGCGGATGAGCCGGCGGGGCTCGATGGACGCGCGGGCGGCCTCCACCGCCGCCCGGCGCTCGTCGGGCACGGCCTCGGCCGGCTTGTCGAGCAGCGCGACCACCTCCAGGGGGATGGCATCGTCGGGGTGGACTTCGCCTTGGCCCTCGTCCAGCCCCTCGGCCTCCTCCCCCACGGGCGCAGCCCGCCGCTTCTGGGCCCCCCTCCAGCCGCCCTGGCCGCTGTGGCGGGGCAAGGCGGCGGCGGCCTCGCCCCACGCGGCAGCAATGTCGGCCAGGACGATCGTCGCCGCTGTCCTCGTCGAGGCCGCCCGCCGGCCCCCCCGCCGCCGCCGCCTCGCGAGCGGACGGCCCGATCTCGAGGACGTCGTCCTCGCGACTGGCGCCCGCGCGCGCCGGCCGCTCCAGCGGCCTCCGCCCGCTCATGGCCCCGCGGGCTCGGCCCTTTTCGGCGGCGGCGAGGCCCTGGCGGAGGCGGCGCCGATGCGGCGGGGTTGCGGCCGCGGCGCCAGCCTTGGCCCTGGCTCTGGCCTTTGCCTCGGCCTTCGCCTTGGCCGTGGCCTTCGGCGCCGCCGCGCTCGGCGCCGCGCCCGGGCCGTCCGCGCCCGGGTCGTCTGCGGGGCTGAAGTCGCCGAAGACGTCGGCCATCGGATCGACCTCTGCCACGGCGGCGGCCGCCGCCGCCACGTCCACGGCCGACGGCCGGCCCTCCAGGCCATCCGCCGCCTCATCCTCCGTGGTTGCCTGTGGCGTGGGGTCGTCGGCCATGTCGACGGCCTCCCGCACCGCCAGCGGCAGCGGCAGGCTGTCGCCGTCGCTGGCCGCGGGCGCGGCGCCGGGCGGCGCGGCGGCAAAGTCCACGGCGGCGGTCGCGCAGCCGCGGCACATCAGCGCCCCGCAGGGCTCGCAGTGCTGCAGCCAGCCGCCCCTGGCCCTCTCGTGGCACTTGCCGCAGGCCTCCCTGGAAGAGGTCCGCACCGCGCGGAGCGGGCGCTGGCATGCTGGGCAGGCCAGCGAAGCCCCCGAGGCCGCTGGGCCCCCCCGGCCGCACTGATGCCCAGACATGAGGCCCAGGATAGCAGCGCGCGAGTTCACCGAGAGCGCGAGCGGGGAGACGACCCCCGCCGCGCGAGCCCGGAGCCAAGATAGGCACGGAAAAACGATGGTGATGGCGATCGCCGAGTCGGCTGCGCAGCGCAAAGCAATGCCAACAACCCCGAGCAATGCTACGCAATGCAGAGCAATCAAACGCAATCACGAACACAGAGGCGCAAAACAGGCGCCTCGCAGCAGCGCGACGACATGCAAGGCGGCGCAGTCAAGTGAGTCCGAAAGCGCGGGCACGAGGGGCGCTTATTCTGGGGGAGTCAAAGGCCCACGCATGCCCCCAGCCTGGGCCTCGGCGCGAATTTGGCCATGGCCTCAGGCCCGCGCAGAAGCCGAGAAGCCAGGGGGCGACCTGGGGCAAGGCCTCGGACGGGGGCCCAGGTGCGGGCTCAGAACTAATACGACGCCTGCGCGGTTGACAGCGGCGGGCCTGGGGCAGGCCTGGGCAAGGGGCAAGCCAAAGGGCATGCAAAGGGCAGGCCCACGGGGGCCCACTGGCAAGGCCACGGGAGGCTTAGACGGGAAAGCCCTGCTGCAGGCCCCGGGGTGAGCCTAGAAGTAGTAGCAGTAGTAGCAGTAGTAGTCGTAGTGGTGCTAGTAGTTGTAATAGTAGTAGTAGTAGAAGTAGTAGTAGTAATAGTAGTAGTAGTAGTAGTAGTAGTAGTAGTAGTAGTAGTAGTAGTAGTAGTAGTAGTAGTAGTAGTAGTAGTAGCGGCAGTGGTGGCAAAAGTAGTAGTAGTGGTAGTAGTAGGAGTAGTAGAAGTAGTAGTGGTAGTAGTGGTAGTAGTGGCGGCAGTGGTAGTAGTAGTAGTAGTGGTGGCAGTAGCGGCGTAGTGGCGGTGGTAGTAGTAGTAGCAGTAGTCGCAGTGGTAGTAGTAGTGGCGGTAGTAGCAGTAGCAGCGGCAGCAGTGTTAGTAGTGGTAGTAGGGGTGGCAGCCGCAGCGTCAGTAGTAGCAGTAACAGCGGTCGTGGAAGCAGCAGGGGCGGCCGCTGCAGTGGCAAAAGGCGGCAGCGGAGGCGGACCTTGATCGGAGTGGCGGTGGCGGCGGCGGTGGTCGTGCTCGCGGTGGCGGCGGTGGTGGCAGTGGCATGGCGCACTCGTGGATGCACTGGCGGTCGCAGCGGCGGCGGCGGCGGCAGCTGTGGGCCTGCGAGCCCTCGCGCAGCCCCAGGCGGGAAGCGCCGGCAGCAGCGGTGCCCCCAGCAGCGCTGCCCCCAGCCATCCCGGGCTGGCTCGCACGGGCGCGCCTTCTGTGGAGGCAGGGGTCGCCTCCACAGGGGCCAGGGCCACAAAATGCAGAATATCGGCGAGGCGATATAATCCTCTTGACTGTGTGGCCTGACCGATAAGGCGTTAGGACAGAATCTGCACTTCACAGGTTCAAATCCCACTAGTACTTCTTGCAGGTCTCAGTTGGAAAAACATATATGCGGACAATTTTTCCGGCCCCTTGAGCTAATCTCCTTGAAAAACTGCGGGCATTTTTTTGTCTGCCCGCGCTTCGAAGGGGGGCTGGCATTTTTTCCGGCCCGCAGAGCTAATCTCGTTGAAACACTGCGGGCAGTTTTTTCCCTGCCCGCACTTCGATTGCCCAGAGGTGGCAGGGGGGCGCGGGCACTTTTTTTCCGGCCCGCAGGGCTGATCTCCTTGAAAACTGCGGGCATTTTTTTTCGCGCCCGCAGTTCGATTGCCCTGAAGGGAAACTGTCGGGGGGGATTGGGGCGTCTGCGCCCCTGTAGCCTCCATAGAGCCAGGGCCTTGGCGGATTTGAGGCTTGCGAGGAGGCCCTGGGACGATGGCGCCAAGGCGCTTAGGGCCTCATGGCCTTCACTCCTGGGAATTTGCCGGGAGCCTGGGCCTTTCTCGGAATCTGCTGGTAATGTAATGAAATGACACAATTCAATGGAATGGAGCAGGCGAGATATGTCCAACCCTCCCTAGTTAAACAATGCTAATGTAGTGAAAGGGGGTTTCCTTATTCTCACAATCTGACCTTCTTGGGTTCAATTCCTGGTGGGGCCTGAGCAGCCTGCTTGGGGGGAGGTTGTTCTAGCATTGCCATTGCCATTGCAGGGGAAATCACTGTAGAAAGGATTCTGTGCAAGTAAGGCCGTTGACACGTCTTTAGAGCTTTGCATACTCAGGAATTCTGAAATTTAGAATTGCCACCGCCCCCATTGCGAAAGCCGCCGCCACCGCTGCCGCCGCGGCCGCCAACCCTGCCGCTGCCTCTGGCATTGCCAACCAGGCCCACCACCGCCGCCGCTGCTGCGCCGACAGCCACCACCACCCGCCGCAACCCCCCCCAGCGCGACCCAGCCATCCACCGCCACTATCCAGCAAGCAAGCAAACGCGCCTGCCCCAGCCACGCCGCAGCCAATACCATCACCGCGGCCACCGCCCCCCCCCCGCCCTCCGCCCAGCATTGCCCCACCACTATCGCTGTCCCCGCCGCTGCTGTTTCCGCCCCCACCAAAGGCCCCACTACCCGCCCCGCCCGCCACCGCCGCCCACACCACGATCACTCCCACTGCCACTGGCTGCCCAGCCGCCACCACCTCGGCCGCTGCTTGCTTGAGGCACCCAACGCCGCGGCTCCCAAAACCTTTTCAGCCCCCACAGCGGCCGCGCTCGCCGCCGCCGCTGCTGTCGCCAGTGCCACCGCCCATGCAAAGTCACTACCAACACTGCGGCGACGACAGCCGCCGCTCCCCCCCCCCCCTCGCGGCTTCGTTCACCGCTGCCACCGCACTGCCACCGCGCACGCCACCGCTACCGCCGCCACCACCACCACCACAACAACGACGACGACCACCACCACTACTAGAATAGGCGACGTGCCATAGAATAGGGCAAGCAAAAGATGGCCCCCTCCTTCCTGTGCATATACCCGAATTGTAGTGAAATGGGGAACACTTCTTCACAACCATCTGACCTTCTTGAGTTCAATTCCTAATGGTGCCTTTGGGGCCTGCTTGGGGGTAGGGTTTCCAGCGAGCTGCGGATTTCCCGTGCACCTCCCACCCCCTGGGGGAAACCGGAGCTTCGTGGGGGCTGGGCTGGCTCTGGTGGGGCGGGGCCTGCAGGGGCTGGGCGCGGCCCTGAGGCAGCTGCGGGGCCACGCATCTGGAAGCGGAAGCGGGGGCAACGCAAACAAAAGACAAGAAAACATCGAACAGCCGGGCTTGTAAGACCACGCCCGGCTTACATTAATACCTTACCAGCATGTATGCGCATACACTTGAGTATGCGTGGTTGCACACATGCACGTGTTAAATGCCAGCCTACGTTGGTGCGCAAGTGCATGTAGTGCATGTGATCATGTCCAACAAATGCGTGGACACATGATTGTACACTGCACGCACACTCGCTCGTCCGCACACGCGCCCAATGTTCGCGTACATGACCATGCCAATGCGCGCCGATCCTCACACGCAAGACCAATGACCCATGGTACTTGAGGGCTCATGGAGGGCGAATGCTACCCAGTAGAAGCGACCTGCAGATAACGAATGGCGAAGGTGTATCGGGCGGCCCAGGGGATGACCGATTCTCCCGAGGGGCCCGATACCTGATCTGCAAGACGCGAACGCCCCTCACTCAGAAATGAAGGGGCTTAGATGAAGACCCAATTGGATGCTTGACGGGGTCGCCCCTTCCCCTCTCTAGGAACATCGCTGTCGTTGGCAGAGCGTGTGCGGGATAGTCCGAGGGTAACAATCATTCATCCTCCTCCTCCTCCTCCTTCGGTTTCCTACCTTCTCATCCTCCACCTTTCATTTTACTGTATCCCCGTCCTCCGTTCCCCCCTCCGCCCCCCTCTTGTACGTCGCCATGCCTCCTCCCTGTGTCTCCTCCTCGCCACCCTGGCTCGATCCTCTGGTCTGATCAACGCCCGCCCGCCCTCCGCGGCCCCTGCCGCTGGCCTCCAGTCCGGGACGCACGCGTGGATGACCAGGATCAGCGTCAACCACATCGCCAGCAATGAACTCCCGAGACATCATTTTCTGAAACGTGGGCTCGAAGGGTGACAGCGACAATGAGACAATGTGCCATGTGAACTGCGCGCGGTCGCAAGCCGCTTCCTCATCAGGCGAAGGGGCGTTGTCGAGCGAGTCGGCGCCCACGAATGCAACGAACCAGTCCCCATCAACGGCGCCGCCCTTCTCGCGCATATCATGAACAATGAGCTTGATAGCGCTGTTCAACTTTTTCCGTATCATATAGAGTTTCTTCCCTTCAACTGAACACACACAACGGCCTGCCTTCCAGCACCTGCTCAGGACGCGATCGATATTCGCCTCCTTTGGTATGGGATCGCACTCGCTGCGGTGAATCATGTAGTGGCGCTTGTGGGCCCCCACCTCCACCATCTTGCCAATCGTGTTGCCGTGGCGATCCCGCTGGCGAACGACGCGCGCCAATGCATTCGCAGCCCTGCAACTGGTGTCGAAGTCGTAAGTGAAGAGCGGGACGTCGGCTCGGCTCGGCTGCGGGACGCAGCGCTGAAGAGCGAGAGATGCATTCGGCACCGCAGCTATCAGAGCAGCAATCCTGTCCTTGCCAACTGACTGCGTGAACTCAATGAGAGAAGAGTTGCCTTTGGCCGCCTCCAGCGCGCGAGCATGACCCAGGGCCTTCTTGGCGAACTTGGCGTTGTTCTCGGCATCATGCCAGGACCCGCTCTTCGCCACCACCTGGCCTGCCACTTCAGAACTACGAACTCGGCCACCAGCATCTTGCAGTGGATTGATAAAACAATCTGTCAATGAACGCTTCCGTGACCGTTCAGCAGCTCTGGTTATATCTCGGGCAGTGGGCCCGAAACTCCTGCTGCTCGGATCCTCGGCGTGCCTCCGAGAGCCTTGCCTGCCGAGCTCCTGCAATCGAATGCGCTCATCCTCAGATATCTGTCTGTACCGCATCGCCAATGACCTGAAATCTCTGACCGTGCTAACGTCCGTCGTCGATACGAAAGCCCTCCATGCACCTCCGCCGCCACGGCGAGATTTGGGCTTGCTCTGAAGAGGGGCAGGGTCGTGGACGGTGGCGTTCGGTACGTGGATCGTTTCCCTCCGCATGGCTAACTTCTTCTCGCGCGTCCTGAGACGCTTGAGCAAGAAGCTCGACGATGCACCCAGAAAGCTAGATATATGAGTAGTCGAGCCCTGCCTGAGGATCTGCCTGATGGACGCGTGCAGCGCCTCGATCCTCACAATGCTGGGGATCAGCAGCAGCGCCATCAGAATCCGACCGCCCTCAGGACGCAGCGCGCAATGAGTTCATTCGAAAAACTGTTCCCCCTCTCCACCCCTGCCCAATCACCTTCCCGCGAGCCCCTGCGATGCCCTGCGCGCTCCCTGTTCTTCCTCCCTGCGCTACCTGCCCTACCCCTCCTCCTCTCTCTGCCTACTCCTCCTTCTCGCATTGCCGCGTCGTCCTACGCGCCCTCCCCCTCCTATTCCTCCTTCTACTCACTCCTCCTCATTCCTCCGCCTCCTCGCCCCCTTACCCATCCCGCTCCTCTTCATGGCCCTCATGTCCCTTACTTCGTCTCCGCCCCCCCCCAAGACGTCCTCCTATCTCCTATTCCTCCCATGTCCTGCCTGGAGCATGGCCTCTTTCTTGCCGGAGAATGACCCCCCCCCCCCCCCCCCCCCCCCCCCCCCCCCTCCCCCCCCCCCCTCCCATCCTATGCCCCCCATCGACGACCCTTCAATTCCCCTGCTCCTCCAACTACTACTCATGCTGTGCCCCATCCCTCGTGCTACTCCTTCGTGTCCTACTAGTACTACTTCTCCCTCCTCTTTCTATTCCTTCTTCTCCTCGTCATTCTACTCTTCCTTCCTTTCAATCCTCCTGCCTCTTGCCCTGCCCCTCCTACTCCCCCCCCTTCTCTCTCCCGTGCAACTCCAACGTGGAGGCGACGGGCCCTCGGCCCCCTGGAGGGCCCAAGGACGGCGGGGGGCGCGCCCAAGACGAGCAGGAGGCGGAAGGAGAGGAGGGGAGACAGGAACGAAGAGGAGAAGGAGGGAGAGGATTGGCGGGCCTGCGCAGGGCCTTCGCAAGGGAAATGGGTGGTGAGGAGGGGGGAATGAGGGCAGGAGAGGGCAGGGGGGGAGGACTGGAGAGCGGGAAGGGCGCGGAGAGCAAAATGGACCCCCTAATGGATCATCGTTGTGCGCGTGCGCACAGGATCTCGGGGGTGCGCGAAGCGTCAAGGATTTATCTGGACCTCGTCTCTCTGGACGCCAGGTCGGGGTTGTCGGCTTTGAACTGCCGCCAGAAAGGATCTCCGATGCAGCCAGGCTCATTCTCCATCTCTCTGGCAACGTCAGGGTCGTGCATCAACAGGAACGCGCGATAAGGGTACCGCCTGTGCAGCGGAGCGATCTCAACCTCTGTTTTCGCACCAGCTGCTGGCAAAGTCTTGAAGGCGAGCGCGCTGGAATACCCAGAAATCAAATTGTCGTCAATCGTACTCCACATCAAGTCTGATTCTGACAAAAAGGATAGCTTGTGAAACAACTCATTCTCCAACGATCCTTTCGCGCAGACTACGACTCTGCACGTTCTGGCCACAGCAGCCGCGCCCACGCCAGACCCTGGCGACGGAACGCCGAACAGGACTCAGCATAAAGAAGAATTGGTCCTTCTGCCCGTTGAGCTCCCGAGCGATGACGGCGGCCGAGTTTCCGAAAATCTGCGTTGGACGGGGGACCTAAGTGGAGGCTAAAAGAACCAATTCGTCTTCATGCTGGGCCCCACTCGCGCCCCAACGATGCCTGAACGAAGAGCACCTGCCTCCGCAATCTGCTTCTGGTGCTCCCAGTCGTCCCCGCCGAGCCTGTCGCACTCCCTGAACATCTCCATAACGGGCACCATGACGACGCGCATGATGTCCATCTCAGGCAGGAAGTCCTGTGAGACAAACTCGACGGACTTCCTCCGATGCTCACTGTTCACCTTCTCCTTCGCACCCAGATTGGCCTCCGTGGGGTCGCCACTCTCTCTGGCCACCTCGGCTGGCTCCCCGAGCAAACCACATCCAGCGACCACCAGAGCGCCATCGCCCTCCATAGCAACATCCCGCTCGCCTTCCTCATGGCCCACTCCAGGGTCGTCGCAGATCGGCAGCGGCGCTGCGCCGCCGTCGTGGAGAGGAAGCTCATCGCCGACAGCCGCGCGTCCACGTCGCCCTCTCATGGCCGACTTCGTTCGCGCTGCACCGCCCACTTCAGCAACCCACAACTTGACGGTGTTCGAGAAGAGACCGTGACTATGCTCCAACAAGCCGAACTTGTCAATTGCCACTTCCTTGCCAAACCACACGTTCCTCGCATTATTCTTGAACGTCCGAGGGCACACTGCGAACGATAGCCCTGAAACAAGCCGGTTTGCCCAGGCCGTCCCCCCAGCAACGTCGGCTGGCATGCGAGGGCAGTGCACGTGGATAGTCTCGCGATCTCTCCAATCGCCATTGGGAAGCATGCGTAATATAACTAACCTCTCCACCAAGAACTCTCCTGTCCGCGCATGCATTGCCAACGCCCGCTTCATGTGCGACGTGTGCTCAGGATCTGGGTCGCCGACAACAAAACGAACCATCGATCTGATCCGAGCTGTCAAGCACCTCCTGAGGCGGGAAATCGCGCCTGCAACTTCCGTCGCCAATGCCACTCTGATCATTCCTGTAATCATATACTCGAAGTGTCTGAATGTCCTGCCGAAAACGAGGGCCACGAGATGTGCATGGCAATCGAGGTGGATGCGTTGCCAATCTGGACGGTCTTCTTTTCGCATCCCTCTCTCGCAGGCACCGTTGGCGCCCCCTCTGTCCGTGCAAGACCCCCTGCAACGTTGCTCGTACCTCGCTGAAAAACCGTTCGTTGTCCATATCTGTCGAACCCCTTGCCGCGTAGTCTCGCCCGTAACCCTGTCGAAACACTGCAAGTTAGAAAGCCACCGCCCTACGATGAACCCAATGTGTTGAGCGCCATGGAGCTCAATGGCAATCAACGCACCCCAGCGACCCTCGACTTGAAACAATCTCGCTGGACCCGTTTCTTTGAAATTCAGCAACCCATCCGACCAGTTAGTCTAGCAACCTCGGACAATGTCTGCCAAAACCTGGGCATCGCAGATGTCCTCGATTTTATCTTTGAGTCGTATTGGCATTGGTGTTTCGTCATATAAGTCAATCTCAAACACATGAAGCCGCCGAACCAGGGGGATGCCACCAGTTGCCTGTCAAACGCGAGGCGGCTCGCAACGTCCAGGTCGAAACACAGCTGGGCCAACACAGCCCTCATTCTCGAACATGTTTTCGCATGAACATTGAAATATGTCTCGGTTACTGCTGGCTGTCTGATGGCGTTTGGCACGTCCAGTTTGAGAAGTCGAATGGCCACATTCGCGGCCTTGTCATCAACGCCATTACCAGGGGCGACCGCGAAAGCAACTCACATCTCGAGATAAGTGGAAAGCATCGTGGGCACGAACGGGATATACTTAAGCTTCGCAATGTCAATGACCGATTATGTTACACGAGGAATGTGTTTTGGGAGCGGCACAAGGACTTCTGACAGTGGCCGTGCTGCGACAATGCCGATATCACCGTCCCCAGGCGACCTCACATTCACGGGAGCTGGATTGCGTTTCGGTCTTCCTCTGGCTTTGGGCGCGGGGCGATTGCAATGATTCTGGCACGAACTTGCTATCGCGGCGATCTCGTCACGGACTGTCAATGATTCTGGCACCTGCATGCTCTCTGGATCGATCTCGTCACGGACTTGAACGTGTTCTGGCACGAGCTGGGCATCATTGTCGTCCTGATTTTCAGCTAACAAATCGTCCAGTTCTGACCTTGCAACCGCCAGAGCATCCAAACCATCCTCTGCCAACAATTCATCCAGTTCGGACATGAAGTTGCACGTGTAGGAATATCACAAAAAAGACTGTTGTGGGCCAAAGTGGCTATAACTCCTGGTGGCGCCGAGGAAGGTTGAGCGAAACTGCTCCAGAAATCTCGAGTGGTCCCTAGTAGGCTCCTTCAAGCCAAATTCCCAAGATGGCCCCAGACATTCCGATACTCCCCAATCATCCTCAGATATCCCAGAACTACATGCAACATTCTCAGACATCCCAAGGCATCTCAAGACATCCCAAAACATGTGCGTACCGATAGACGATTTTATATTACAATCGCTAGTGTTATAAGAGACTGGTACAAGCTCCGAGCCAAAATCCGAGGCAAAAAATCAGTCAGTTGCCGAAGCAAGATAATAGTGGTTTGATTTGTAATAACAAGAAGGGCCCAGAGTGGTCCCCGAGGCTCTAAAACAGTGCCTCTTGAAGTCAGCCCCAGAGGCTCTGAAACAGTGCTTTTGATTTTCCTAGCTGTAGGGGGACATGCGGTTTACAGCACGAAGCGTGTGAAGGGTGTGCCGAAACGGGTGTGCGGGACGCATGCGGGCACACCCACTGGGGCCTTCGGTGGAGCTCCCTATGGGGCCACGAAACGTGTGAGGGGTGTGCCGAAATGGGTGTGTGGGACGCATGCGGGCACACCCACTGGGACCTTCGGTGGACCTCCCTATGGGGCCACGAAACGTGTGAACGCTGTACCGAAATGGGTGTGCGGGACGCGTGCGGGCACACCCACTGGGACCTTCGGTGGAGCTCCCTATGGGGCCACGAAGCGTGTGATGGGTGGGCCGAAATTGGTTTGCGGGACGCATGCGGGCACACCCACTGGGACCTTCGGTGGGGCTCCCTATGGGGCCACGAAACGTGTGAAGGGTGTGCCGACATGGGTGTGCGGGACGCATGCGGGCACACCCGCTGGGACCTTCGGTGGAGCTACCTATGGGGCCACGAAACGTGTGAAAGGTGTGCCGAAATGAGTGTGCGGGACACATGCGGGCACACCCTCTGGGACCTTCGGTGGAGCTCCCTATGGGGCCACGAAACGTGTGAGGGGTGTGCCGAAATGTGTGTGAGGGACGCATGCGGGCACACCCACTGGGACCTTCGGTGGAGCCCCCTATGGGGCAACGAAACGTGTGAGGGGTGTACCGGAATGGGTGTGCGGGACGCATGCGGGCACACCCACTGGGACCTTCGGTGGAGCTCCCTATGGGGCCACGAAACGTTTGAGGGGTGTGCCGAAATGGGTAATGACGATGATGATGGTGGGAGGAGGAGGAGGAGGAGGCGGAGGAGGAGGAGGAGAGGAGGAGAGGAGAGGAGAGGAGAGGAGAGGAGGAGAGGAGACGCGGGCCACCGTCTCATCAAAACGAGGACCCAACACCACAGGACGGTTGGGAAAAACCTTCGGTGCCGGAAGGATTTCGCAATCGAGTCTCCAAAACACATACAAAAACACATGGTTTCGCAACAGTTGTTTGCTAAAAAAGTTTCCGCGCAAGCTCTTGCGAAATCTTGAAGAAAAACCATAGGTGTTCTCAAGATTTTCACAACATGCTACCAAACGGGCTTCGCGCGCGTGCATGTCGAAATCAGTCAAACGCCCTTGCGCGTGTGCCGTCGCGAAAATCCTCTTCAAAAAATGCGGCGAAGTGCAGACGCGCGCGTCGTCGCGGGCGTATGCCGAAACCTTTAAAACCTATCGGTTTCGGAAGTGTTTCAAAATCGTGCGTCCAAAAAGCCTACAAAAACCCAAGGCTTCGCAACGCGGATTTTCAACAAAAGCGTGCGCGCGCTCGCTCTTGCGTCGTCGTCGTCGTCGTCGTCGTCGCCGTCCTCCCTCCTCCCGCGTCGTCGTCGTCGTCGCCTACGTCGTCCTCTGTCTTTTCTCGTGTTCGTCGTCGTCGTCCTCTTTGGCGTCGGTGTCGTTTCCGTCGTCGTTGTCGCCGTGGTCGTCCTTGCTCCTCCTCCCACGTCGTCGTCGTCGTCCGTCGTCGGCGTCTCGTCGTCGTCCTTCCTATTTGGTCGCCGTCGTCGTCGTCGTCGTCGTCGTCGTCGTCTTCCCTCCTCCCTCGTCGTTGTCGTCGTCGGCGTCGCCGTCCTTCCTCCTTTTTCGTCGTCGTTCGCGTCGTCGCCGTCCTCCCTCCTCCCTCGTCGTTGTCGTCGTTGTCGTCGTTGTCGCCGTCGTCGTCCTTCCTCCTCCCTCGTCGTCGCCTTCGTTGGCGTCGTCGTCGTCGTTTTCGTCGTCGTCGGCGTTTTTGTCGTCGTCGAAATCGTCGGAGACGTCGCCGGTGTCGTCCTAGTCGTTGTCGTCGGTGTCGTCGTTGTCGGCCTTAACCGGTTTTAAACCAAGTTGCGGGTGGGTGGATGAGATGTTTGCGCGAGCAATGGAGATGACGACTTCAAGTTCAGCAGAGTGGAACAACATAATAAACTCTACCCCCCACGGCGTTATCACACCCCCGCGTCCTATGTAGATCACATACGAGTATGACCACATGTCCATCCAACAAATAGAAATATAATGTCCCAGGCCAACCGGGTTCCCCCCTGAGGTTCCCTCGTGGAAAAAACAACGATACGCGGGGACGTCTTGCGTTCTAACATAACACTTTTTTTTGCACGAATCCTTTGCAACAAATGGGGCGAAGTGCGCACGCGCGCGTTGTCGCGCGCGCATGCCGAAACCCTTCAAAAACCGTCGTTTCTGGAAGGATGTCGCAATCAAGTTTCCAACGCAGCACACAAAAGCACAGGGTTTCGCAACACTGTTTTGCAAAAGAAACAAAAAAAACGCACGCGCGAGCTCTTGCGTAATCTTCAGAAAAAACCAGAGGTTTGTTTTTCGAGATGTTCACAAAATGCTACCAAACGGGTTTCGCGCGCGCATGTCGGGATCTGTCAAACGCACTTGCGCGTGTGCCGTCGAGAGAATCCTCTGCAACAAATAAGGCGGAGTGCAGACGAGAGCGTCGTCGCGCGCGTATGCCGAAATCTGTCAAAACCCGTCGGTGTCGGAAGGATTTCAAAATCGTGTGTCCAAAAAACCTATAACAAAAGCGAGCGCGCGCGCTCTTGCGTCGTCGTCGCCGTCGTCGTCGTCGCAGTCCTCCCTCCTCCCGCGTCGTCGTCGTCGTCGCCTACGTCGTCCTCTGTCTTTCCTCGTGTTCGTCGTCGTCCTCTTTGGCATCGTGGTCGTTTCCGTCGTCGTTGTCGCCGTGGTCGTCCTTGCTCCTTCTCCCTCGTCGTCGTCGTCCGTCGTCGGCGTCTCGTCGTCGTCCCTCCTATTTGGTCGCCGTCGTCGTCGTCGTTGTCGTCGTCGTCGTCTTCCCTCCTCCCTCGTCGTAGTCGTCGTCGGCGTCGCCGTCCTTCCTCCTTTTTCGTCGTTCGCGTCGTCGCCGTCTCCCTCCTCCTTCGTCGTTGTCGTCGTTGTCGTCGTTGTCGTCATCCATCTTCTCTTCCGTCGTTGTCGTCTTCGTTGGCGACGTCGTCGTCGTCTTCGTCGTCGTCGTCGGCGTCGGCGTCGTCGTCGTCCTTGTCGTCGTCGACGTCGGCGTCGTCGTCGTCGCCGCCGTCGTCGTCGTCGTGGTCGCTGTCGTCGTCGGCGTCGTTGCCGTCGTTGTCGCCGTCGTCGTCCTCCCTCTTCCCTCGTCGTCGTCTGCGTTGGCGACGCCGTCGTCGTCGTCGTCGGCGTCGGCGTCGTCGTCGTCATCGTCGGCGTCGACGTCGGCGTCGGCGTCGTCGCAGTCGTCGTCGTCGTCGTCGGCGTCGATGATATCGTCGTCGTCGTCGTCGTCGGTGTCGTCGTTGTCGTCGTCGTCGTCGTCGTCGGCGTCGTCAGTCGTCGTTGTCATCGTCGTCGTCGGCGTCGTCGTCGGCCTCGTCGTCGTCGTCGGCGTCGGCGTCGTCGTCGTCGTCGTCGGCGTCGTCGAAATCGTTGGGGACGTCGTCGGTGTCGTCGTAGTCGTTGTCGGCGGCGTCGTCGTCGTCGTTGTCGCTGTCGTCGTCGGCGTCGTTGTCGTTGCCAAGTGCCATTTGGTACCCACCGCCACGGTCTTAAGAGATTTTGCAAACCAAATTGCGGGTGGGTGGGTGGGACGATTGCGCGAACAGTGGGGTTGATAACTTCAAATTCGGCAAGTGAATTCTCCTTGTTTTTATATATATATATACATATATCTATATATATATATATATAAATCTCTACCACCCCCCCGGCGTTATCGGTCCCCCTTTCGGGTATGTAAATCATATATGATTATGACCACATGTCCATCCTAAATAGGAAATCCCGGTGTCCCAGACCAACCGGGTTCCCCCCCCTGAGGTTCCCTCGTGGAAAAAACACTGTGCGGTGACATTTGTTGTTCTAACATAAGATTTGTTTTACCAGCCCCTTGCAAAAAATGGGACGAAGTGCACACGCGCGCGTCGTCGCGCGCGCATGCCGAAATCCTTCGGGAATCTTCGGTGCCGGAAGGATTTCGCAATCGAGTTTCCCAAAAAGCACACACAAAAAAAAACGCAGGGTTTCGCGTCGCAGTGTTAAAAAAGCTTGCGCGCGAGCTCTTGCGTAATCTTAAGAAAAACCATAGTTTTTTTGTTCTCAAGATTTTCACAACATGCTACCAAACGGGCTTCGCGCGCGCGCATGTCGAAATCTGTCGAACGTCCTTGCGCGCGTGCCGTCGCGAGAACCCTCTGCAAAACAAAAAAAAAAAACGAAGTGCAGGCGCTCGCGTCGTCGCGCGCGCATGCCGAAATCCTTCAAGACCCATCGGTTTCGGAAGGGTTTCAAAATTGTGTCCAAAAACCTGCAAACACAAGGTTTCGCAACACTGATTTTTGACAATAGCGTGCGCGCGCTCTTGCGTCGTCGTCGTCGTCGTCGCCGTTCCCCCTCCTCCCGCGTCGTCGTCGTCGCCTACGTCGTCCTCTGTCTGTCCTCGTGTTCGTCGTCGTCGTCCTCTTTGACGTCGTGGTCGTTTCCGTCGTCTTTGCCGCCGTGGTCGTCAATCCTCCACCTCCCTCGTCGCCGTCGTCGTCCGTCGTCGGCGTCTCGTCGTCGTCCCTCCTATTTCGTCGCCGGCATCGCCGTCGTCGTCGTGGTTGTCGTCGTCGTCGTCTCCCCTCCTCCCTCGTCGTTGTCGTCGTCGGCGTCGCCGCCCTTCCTCCTTCTCTGCGTTCGCGTCGTCGCCATTTCCCTTCTCCCTCGTCGTTGTCGTCGTTGTCGCCGTCGTCGTCATCCATCTTCTCTTCCGTCGTTGTCGTCTTCGTTGGCGACGTCGTCGTCGTCTTCGTCGTCGTCGTCGGCGTCGGCGTCGTCGTCGTCCTTGTCGTCGTCGACGTCGGCGTCGTCGTCGTCGCCGTCGTCGTCGTGGTCGCTGTCGTCGTCGGCGTCGGTTCGTGGCCAAGTGCCATGTGGCCCCTACCGTCACGGTCTCGATTTAAGAGGTCTTGCGACCAAGTTGCGGGTGGGAGGGCGGGGTGTTTACACGAGCAGCAGGGAGGACAGCTTCAAGACGGTCAAAGTGGATTACACGCGTAGCATGTACTGGCACAGCCGCCACCACAAAAAGCACTCCACATCCGCTCGAGACTTGCATGTTGCACTGAATTGAACAACTCGGCGGCAGCAGCTCTGGCCATGGACGAAGGGTAAGCTGCTGCCGCTGCCGCCATGATGGAACTTTCTAACACAAAGCGATGTCGTCCCGTCCGTTGACATAGTCCTTTGCGGCCGCTGCAAACGCGGCGCAACCCGCAGAGACTTCCCATATGCCAGTTCTGCAGGCGAGTCCTGTTCCGAAAGTGGCCCCGTGCTGGCAGTAGTCCAAAGTCACCTGATTGCTGGCGGGGGCCTCGCATAATTTGCGAAGGCGGGGCAGCGCCCACAACATGGGGCTGGCTGGGTTCTCCATGATGACGCCGACCTGACTTGCCTTGCATGCTGAGATGATGGGCAAGGAGAACCGCACTGTCGCATTGCCGATATGGACGCGGGCGCGGTCAGCTGGACGAGCCATCGAGTCGGAGAGTCCCCAGGTGCAGCCGGCCGCGCGCAGCGGCCCACCTGGGCGGCCTGGCCGGCCGCGCCGCGCAGCGCTCCGCGACGAGCAGGGCGCCCCGAGCCGCGCGCCGTCCACTAGTCCCTGGCGGATCCAGGCGACAAGTAGCTCCCGCACGCTGGGCGAGGTCGCGAGCTGCAAAGGGCAGTCCGCGATCTCCAGCGTCGCGACGGCGGCGCCCAGGTTGCGGAGCCCGGAGGCGATCCGCTTGGCGCCAGCGAAAAGCTCTAAGTAGACGCCACCGCTGCGCGCTTCGCGGCGCGCTCGCAGCACCTCCGCCTTCACGCTCCGCTTCAGCGCGGCGGCTGCAGGGCAAGTGGCGCGGCCAGCGGCGGCAGCGCCGGGGGGCGGAGGCCCTGCGCGAAGCTCGCAAGGCCCTCCTCCGCCGTCCGCGCGAACGAGATGGCGGCAGGAGAGAACTTGGTCGCCTCCCGCAAGGCCAGCGCCGCCTTCTCGTAGCGCCTGACCGATCCGCCCGTCCTCCAGCGCCCTCGTGTCTTGATCTCGGGGGGCGTCCTTCTCTGCGAGATCGCATCGAAGGGCGCTCCCCCATGGCGCAGGGAGTAGAGCTGCGGGTGGAACGCGTGAACGCCGCTGACCAGAGCCGCGCTGTGCATCACTGAGGTGAGGTGCACCGCGACGAGCGACCAGAGGGGGCCCGCGGCGCGCCGAGCGGGCCCAGTCCAGCATCGCGCTCTCGCCGCGCTCGCCTGTCTTGCTGGCGCGGCCGAGCTCGCGCGCCCAGGGGATGAGGCCCCAGGGCGGCGAGCCCCCCGTCCCTCTGACCGGCGGCGCCGGCGACTCGGGCGACAGCGCGAACAGCTCGCCTGGGCGGAGGTCGGCCATGGAGACCATCAGCACCGCGACGGCCTCATCGTGGTGTCCTAGCCACAGCAGCCCGCCGATCAGCGGCATAAGCCCGCGGTATGGCAGCGGCCCGCGGCCGCGGGCGGGCATGAGCTTGCGCCATCGGGCGATCGCGCGCCAGGCCCTAGGCAGCTGCCGCTGAGCCTTCAGCTCGGGCCACAGGCGCTGCAGGGCGGCTGAGAACTTGGACCCGTCGCTGGCGGGGCGCCCGCTCTGATAGAGGACGTCGAACCACTGAGTGATGACGTCGCCCAGGGGACGGGGGTCCGAGTTCTGGAAGCATTCCTGAGCCACGTGCTGCTTGAACCAGCCCAGGCGGCGGAGGTAGCCCAGCATGGTGGCCGCCTTCGCCGACGACAGACAGCTCCAGGACACTGCTCTGCAGAGCTCGGGCGATGGGCTCTGCCACAGCGTTGTGCTCGGACGCCTTCCTCGCGCGCTTGCGTGCGCGCATCGCCGAGGCAGGGCAGACCCGGAGCCTGGAGAGGCTCTGCGAGCTCTTCGATGCCCTCGAGGCCCCCGCTGCTCTCTGCGCCGAGGGATGCCGAGCTGTTGGGGTCAGCGGCGGAGCTGCAGTCAACGCCGGAGTCCTCGTCGTCGCCGAGGTCGAAGCCGAGCAGCGCGGCGAGCTCGATCTTGTCGCGGAACTGCTGGCAGGCCACTCTCTGGTCAGCCTTCCGCCCCTGCATCGGTCGGTAGGCGTTGGCGAGCCAATCGGAGTCAACGCGACTCGGCGCCAGTCGCCCTCGCGACAGAGCGTCGGCAGGGTTCATCTCGCTCGGCACCCAGCGGACATGGAAGCGACCGCTGGCGAAGAGACTGAGCTCGGCGAGCTCCCTCGCCCGCCCCTTGGCGACCGCCGGGGCTGAGGCCAAATTGTCCACGAGGAAGAGGGCGCGCGTTCGGCGGCGAGCTCGGGTCCGTAGTAGGTGCCGAACCGCCATAACGACAGCCCGACCCTCCATCCGCACGATGTCGCCCCCCCCCCGCCACCTCCCGCGCGCGCAGACCTTCCAGCCAGGAGCAGCCGCCGCCGAAGCCGGAACCTCATCGAGCAGCCTGGCCCCTCAGGGTTGGACGTCCGCAGCAAGCCGAACAGCGGGGCGAGACCGAAGATCGCCGAGATCGAGTCCGAGGATGTCAGGGTGAAGCGCGTGCTCGCGTGCGCTCACTGCCTCGCCCGCCCGAAACCTCCACCTCGCATCGCACCATCCCACCAGGGCAGCGTCACCACGACCCCGCTGAAAACAAACCCCAAAGCCGCCCGTCGACGCGTCGCTGGCGCGCACGAGGCCACCCCAGGGCACGCGCGCTGCGTGAAAGTAAGGGCAAGAGATCACGCGTCCAACGAAGCTCTCGTGCGACCGCGGGCCAGGGAGGGACGGCGTTTTTGGCGCGGCACTCGGCAAAGCAATAGCAGGCGTCCAGACTGCGCCTTCCGACGGAGAAGACTGGCCCAGGTGAAGGGGCCCATTGGCTTCCTGATCTCGTTTTCGCTGGCCCCCCCAGTTCCCGAAGCGAAATCCAATGCAAGACGCAACTTCCACACGCTCCTCTCCAGCCTCTCCCCGTCGAAGAACAGTCCGGTAAACTCGGCGCGCTGCTGACCCTCGGAGACCTCGTGGCACCCGAGACCCATGTCTTCGAGCACCGCACGAGCATCCGAGATGCGAGAGGCGGCCTCAGAAGCATCTAAACCGGGTGGCTCGACGTGCGCGGAAAAGGCGCATGCCCAGGAAACCGCGCACATTAGTTATCGCGTGCGCGCGAGTCCCCGAGTCGGCCCGAGTCCTCGGGCACGTCCTCCTACTCCTCGGGCTAAACTCATGCGCTCACGGCTTGATCGCGCCTGCCTTGGTCCTCATTCGGCGAAGGCGGCCAGGCGCCGAGGCGCTCGCCGTTTTGCAGGGGCCGCCATGGATGTGGGCGTGGGGATGGATGAGAGCGTCCCTCCTATATTCCTTGTCTATTCTTATATACATACATACATACATACATACATACATACATACATACACACATAGATACACATATTACACACGATCAGAATTGTTCGCACTTATTATGGTTGCGATGGTGTTCGATTCGCAGATGGCCCATGCCGTTGTTCGCACGCCTGCTCCTGCTGCAGGACACCCGCCGCAGGCGCAGATATTTTTCATATTCCTACAGATGCCCTGCACTGGATTACATGGTTGTTGCCACATTCCCTGGGGGGTCCAACTATTTTTCTCGATCGCGCACAAGCATGCAACACGCGTGGTGCTTCCCAGGCCCGTCCGCCCCAGCCGCAGGCGCGTCGAGAACCTGGAACGAAATGCGACCCGATGGGCCGCATCCATCTCTAATCCCACCAGCCCTCTGGGCGCGGGTGGTTATTTCATCTTCCAACCTCCTTCTTCCCCTTCGGCGAGGGGCCACCAAGACGGCTCCATGATGCCAGATGGCCCAAGGAGGCCTCCAAGAAGCCAAACTCATTCAAACACCTAGAAAAGAAACTGTTGAGCGTTGGCTTCTCGCCTTTTCGTTTCCGCATGGGCGTCCCAGCGCGGCGCACTCTCGTGCGCAACATTGCCCTGTCCTCGACCTCGAGAACAAAGGGCAGGAACACAGCCACTCAGATGTTGCCATGGTGAAACACGGTGAAACATGAGGGCGCGGCCCCCCCCGCCCTCGCGGGGCGGCCTGCTCCCTGCAGGGGTGTGAGGGGGATCGGAGACGGCGTGCCGATTCCGTTATTTCTTTTTGTTCGTAGACATGGGTTCTGGTCTTTGTTTCTTGTCGCAGCGCAAGCGCCCCTAGACTCGGCCCTCGCCGTGCCCAGGTTTTCCCCGCGGCCTCGCAGGGCGGGCCATGTGCAGAAATTTGCGCTCGAACGCGACATGCGCGTAGTCTGCGCTCATTCAAAATCCGATCCGCGACCCCCGCGCGCGGGAGTACCCGAGCTCATGTGCCAATTTCTCTGGGGTGCCCGAGCGCGTTTGCCCCGCGCCATATCTTTATATGTTGTGTGTGTGTTTGCTTATATCCGTGCCTCGCGCCACGCGCGCGCGCATTCTGTTTTTCTTCAACGCGGGGCGGCCGTCTTCGTATGCGGGAGAAGCCGCGTGCATGAAGCAAGCGCATTTGATTTACGCTCGAACGCGATATCCGCGAAGTCCGCGCATGATGCATGTTCCGCCATGGCGCCCCGGAACATTGGGGTGCATGGGTGTGCGCAATGAGGCCCACATCACATATATATATATATATATATGTGTATATATATATAATTATTAATAGTACATACATAAAATACATATGCGTATATCTTGCGGCGCGTCCGCGATATTCGCGGCGTTCGCGATTTCCTCCGAGCGCGAATGCGAGCGCAAAAATATCAAAACTAGAGCCGTCCATCATCGAAATATCGGCCGGGCCCGCTGCAATTAACAGAAGATGGCGCTGGGAAGTGGCCGCGCCGGGCCCCCGCGTTTTTTTTCTTCCTCTCTGTTACTCTCTCTCTCTCTCTCTCTCTCTCTCTCTCTCTCTCTCTCTCTCTCTCTATTTTTGTATTGTGCTATTTTCTTTCTCATTCTATCATTTCTCATCTCTCTTGCGCTCTCTCTCTCTCTCTTCTCTCTCTCTTCTCTCTCTCTCTCTCTCCTCCTATATCTCTCTCTCTCTCTCTCTCTCTCTCTCTCGCTCTCTCTCCTCCTCTCTCTCTCTCTCTCTCTCTCTCTCTCTCTCTCTCTCTCTCTCTCTCTCTCTCTCTCTCTCTCTCTCTATATATATATATATATGTACAAGGTGCACATGCACACTATACGCGCGTACATATGCACAGCAAACTTGGCAAAGGGGGTCGTCGGGGCGATGCCCACAGGCGGCGCCGTTATAATGCATGATAAGATGCTCAAACATGTGTTTTTTTCCCATCGGCGGCGGACATTGCACCGCTCGCACAGACAACCAGGCCGGCATTGGACGGAAAAGTCCAGTTCGCAATTGGGCAATATATTATTACCCCAGAGCTTGAAACATCGCAGGTCGGACTTGGGGGGCGGTGCGATGAGCCGAAAAAAAACGAATTTGTGCTAGGAACGCCTGCGCTGGAACTGGGCTTATTGCCCAGGGATCAAATTGCCCCGCCCGCCCCGCTCTTCCCATCCAGTTTGTTCCCCCCCCTCTCCACCGCGCGCATTTCCCTTCGCCTCGCGGCGAATGGGGCGCTTGCGAGGGGGGGGATCTGAACGGGGAGGGCGGGATTGGCAGGGCAGTTTGTCCCTGGGCGGACAGGGCCTCGCGCTCTTTCCGCTCGAGCTCCTGCAGCGCACAACGACCGCGCGTTCTCTTCCTGGCGGGGGCGGGGCGGAGTCCAAAACGAATCTCCCCCTGGGCCTCTACGCGGCGCGACCGCCTGATGTCTCTTCGGTCCATGGCATCATAATCGGAAGGGCATTCCTTGGGCATCATTGGACCAGCGACGCGGCCGCGACGACGAATCCGACGACGACGACGACCACGGCGAGGACGACGACGACGAGGACGTCGTTGGCCCAATGATTGGCAAGTCTCCTCGGTAGACTCCGCTTGGATTTCCACCTGCCACTTGTCTGGGGAGTGCAGTTCCTCCTCCTTTCCCCCCTCCGCCTCTGCATCCTCCATGCGGCAGCCCATATTCTTAAAGACCGTTTTCCCCCCCGTCCATAGACCGCGACGGCGCCAGCCGACCCCGGGGGGCGGGGGGGGGCCGCCGGGGCGCGGGGCGAAACGAAGGCTGGAGCACCCTTATGGCTCACAGGGCGAAGAGGATGAGGCGGTGGAGGGAAGGAGGAGAGGAGGGGGAGGAGGAGGAGGAGAGCAGGGACACGACTAGAGGAGGATTGGAGAGGGGAAAGGGGTTGTTGGGCAGATTCCCCCCGCCTCCTCGCCCTCATTCTCCCCCTCGCCCTCCTCCTCCCCCTCGTCTCTTGTTTTTTGATCGGCAACGGCGTGGCGACGATCGATGCGCGGGGAAAGCCTGCGGGCAATCGTTCACCTTCCACATCGCCATGCCCAACCCTGGATTTTTCACAGAAGCCAAAATCCACAGCCACGTTCTATGACAGCGCGTCTTGCGCTCTCCTCATGGCTTCGAAACGCATGCCTAAGAATAACAAATACCTCTGGAAGCATCTGATCATCGCGCTTTCAACGTGCACGCGTCCGCACAACCTGGCAATTCTACCATTGAAATCTCCGTCCTGGAAGTTGTGGAGCCATCTCGGGTCGATTGCGGGTGTGAGGTGATAATCCACCACGTGACACAAGTGGTGCAGTTTCGGTTTTACTGTGTACAAGCATTTTTTCAACCTCATATTCTCACCAGCAAGATATTGGTAGCAGTTCAAAAACAAACACCCATGGTCGTATGCTTCTTCCCGAGCGTGTTCACTCATCACAAGCCCTTCTCGGTGGAGCACCTCAAAATAACTGCAGATAGCCCACAAACAAATTGAAAGCGTTCGCATATACCTGGGGAAACTTTTCTTGTTCCTCCTCCTCCTCTTCCACACCTCATCCTCATCCCTCCTCGCCCTCGTCATCATCCTCCATATTGTCCTCATCTTCCGTGTCTGTATGACCTTTGTCCTCGTCATCCCCCTCATCGGTTCCTCTCCCCCTCGGCCTCCTCGCCCTAATGCCCTTCCCCCTCCTCACCCCCCTCATCCCCCTCGCCTACCTCATCCTCTTGCCCCCGTCCTGATTCTCCTCTCCTCTTCCACATTCTCCGCGCCCTTCCCCTCCTCATCCGCCCCCCCCCCCCCCTCTCTTTCCCCCTTCCCTCCGCCCCCTCACATGGGCCACCGCGCCTGGCTTTGACCTCAATCGCTTGAGCTCGGCGAAGGCTCTGGGGCCGCGACGCTGGCGCCCCAGCGATATTTAGCCCCAAATCTAAGGGGCGCTGGATAAGGAATCAAGTAGGACCTAATTTGCCAAGGTCTGGCCCTAGAGGTCGCACGCATGCGTCGGCTCAATTCTAACCCCGTGCGCCGGCTGTCGTCGCAGACCGCGGCCAGCCTGGACGATAAAAACGATGCAATGATAACCATGTTCGCCGCTTTCACCGACGAACTGAGCTCTGGGCACTTCCGCCTGGAGGATGAGCCCCTGCCGATCGAATTCATTGAGAACACAGCGGGAGCGCGCGATGCTTTTTTTTTGTTTGCACCAGTTCTTGTAATCAATGTACAGCTGTCCCAATGCAGTGTCTGGGCCATGATCGACAGAGGGTATCCAACGATTGCCAACCATTTCAGCCATCACCGAGGCTACCAAAGTCAAAAGCACACCAAGATGCATGATGTGCATCAAGTCGCGGTGCGCGGTCTCTAGTCGCCACCCGTGCATCTTTGACCAGGGGCTCGCTGTCTCTGGAGGCTCCGCATCAATATACGTATCGCGTGTTATTACACATTTCCTCCAGTTTGCTGCTTGACCACAACCCCCAAACAACAAAGCTTGCGGCGCCTTCTTGAACGGCGTTGTGGCAGAGCAAAGGTCGCACATGTAAGTTCGGCCGTGCTCATTATTGAACCCATTTGCTTCGTGACGACATTCCAGGTCAGCTTTGAAGCCCGCATAAAAGAACGTAAACCCACCAGCAATTTTTGCCCCAGCAACTTTCGCCCTCCAAGATGTAGACGGTAGCTCTTCCCCGTAAAACCCTCTAGATGGATATATTACAGTGCGAAGGCGTTCCCCGCACCATGCGCAAAATCTAGCAGTGAGAGCGTGGATCCGAGAGCGAAGCTTTGCGGACGGAAACATATTGACTGGGCAAAGTGCCACCGATAATTTTGTGTCATAGGAGTCTCCCCTCGTCATGAGGGACGCCAGCGAACATATCTGCATTTCTGTCAACTTCGAGGAGGCAGCGCCATCAGAATACAGCAAATAAGGCACAACCGGCGAACTTTGGTGATTGTCTAAGTGATCGCGGTGTTCAACAGCCCGCGGTTCGTTTTGCACGCCCGCGCAAAACTCTGCAAGGTCAGAGGGCCAGTTCTCTTCAATAACGCTCCTTGCAAAGCGCACACCGCCAGCATCATAGAGCTGTCCAAACACTTCGTGCAACGGGAGGACAGGGATGTTCACCTTTTTGAGCCTCAGTTTTTCTTTGTTGCCAGCGCAATATGTAAGAAATACGGCTTCAGGGTCATCCCGCAAGCAGACTTAAGCCAAGTGTGTAGATCACGCTCTTCGTTCTGTGGGCAGCGCCCATGTGCGCCTGAAGAAGCGATCGCCTGAATTGCAGGAGATGCGCGCCCTTCGTCAACCATTGCCCTGGCGAGCTTGCATTGAGGTGCAACATGGGGCACTCCGCGCGTCAGTGCACGCAGTAACTCTTCAGCAACTGGGGAACGAGGTAGGTCTTCCCATGGCCGCCGAGCTCTTCGCAGCGTCCTCGGGCGGGCACGGTTGCGATCCACTTTTCCCTCCTCAGCCCCCCCCCCCCTCATCGTCGCATATGTTCTTCCTCTGTCTGTCATGTTTTGCCCCCCCTCTTCTGTCTTCCCTCTGCAGGGAGAGAGAGGGGACAAAGAGAGAGAGAGAGAGAGAGAGAGAGAGAGAGAGAGAGAGAGAGAGAGAGAGAGAGAGAGAGAGAGAGAGAGAGAGAGAGAGAGAGAGAGAGAGAGATTTTTTTTTTTAAAAAAAAAAGAGAGGGAGAGAGAGCAGAGAGCAGAGAGGAGACGAGAGGAGAGAGAGAGAGAGAGAGAGAGAGACAGGAGAGAAGAGAAAAAAAAAAAAAAGAACAAAAACAAAAACGGAGGAAGAAAAACGAAGGAATATAAGGGAAAAAAAGGAGAGGATAGAGCGATGAGGAGATGAGAGAAAAGGGACAGAGAAAGAGATGAGAGTAGAGAGAGAGAGAAAGAAGGAAGAGGAGAGAGAGAGAGCGAGAGACAAAAAAAAAAGAAATAGAAGGAGAGAAGAGGAAGAGAAGCAGGGGTTTCGAGTGAGAGAGGGAGGGGAGAGAGAACGAGAGGAGAGGGAGAGAGGGATGAGAGAGAGACCTGAGAGAGAGAGGCGATGAGAGATGGAGAGAGAGAGAGGTGAGCGCAAGGAGGGAAGGGAGGAGAGAGAGAGAGCACAGAGAGAGGGGGAGAGAGAGAGAGAGAGCGAGGGAGAGAGAGATGAGAGAGAGAAAACATAAAGAAACAGAAAAACAAACAAACAAAAACAAAAAAGGAAAGAGCGAGAGAGAGAGAGACAAGAGAAAGAAGAACAAAAAAAAAAAAAAAAAAAAAAAAAAAAAAGAGAGAGGAGAGAGCGAGAGAGAGAGGGAGAAGAGGAGTGAGGAGAAGGGGGGAGAGGACGAGGGAGAGAGAGAGAGGAGAGAGAGAGAGGAGGCGAGGATGGAGAGAGAGAGAGGAGGAAAGAGGGAGAGGGGAGAGAGAGAGATATGAGAAAGCGAGAGAGAGATGAGAGGAGGGATGAGGGGAGGAGCTTGGGGAGAGAGAGCAGAGGAGAGAGAGAGATGAGAGAGAGAGAGGGAGGTAGGAGAGAGAGAGAGAGAGAGAGAGAGAGAAAGAGAGAGAAAGAAAGAAAGAAAAAGAAGAAGAAACAAAAAATAACAAAAAAAGAGGAGAGAGAAAGAGAGAGAGAGAGAGAGGGAGAGAGAGAGAGAGAGAGAGAGGGAGAGAGAGAGAGAGAGGGAGAGAGAGAGAGAGAGGGGAAGAGAGAGAGAGAGAGAGATGGAGGGAGAGGCAGGAGGGATGGGGAATTAGAAGGAACATGAGAGGGGAGAGGAGAAGGATGAGGAGGAGAGGGGGGAAGGGGGAGGAGGAGGTGGAGGATGACAATGATTCTAGCGGCCTTCGGCCCGTCCCACCTCCGCGCCTGGGTTGTAGGTTTGAAGCTTCTTGGATGTTTGTTGGGGCATCCTGCAGGCCTCGCGGGGGCCTCTTGGGGGCCGTTTGGGGGCCTCTTGTGGTCTCTTTGTTTGGCCTCTTGGGGGCCTCGTGGTGCCTGTTGTGGGTTTCTTAGGGTCTCTTGGCGGCCTCTTTTGGCCTGGGGCCTTCTTGGGGCTGTCTTGGGCCGTCTTGGACGCCTCTTGGGCCGCTTTGGAGCCCTCTTGGGTCGTCTTGGGACCCTCTAAGGGGGCCTCTTGGGCTGTCTTCGGGCGGTTTTCGGGGCCTCGTGGACCGTCTTGGAGCGTCGGAAGCTCGAAAGGGCGAGGACGCGAAACACATGGGACAACACACTGATAATCAATGATGTTCAGCCTCTTGGAACCATCTTGGGAGGCCTCTTGGAGCGCTCTTTGGGCCTCTTGGAGGCCTATTGGGCCGTCTTGGGGCATTCGTGGGCGCCTTGGAAAGCTGTTGTGCCGTCTTGGAAGCATATTGAGCCCTCTTGGGCGAGGTGTCTACCGGCCCCGTGTACCTTGGGGACCTCAGGGCACAATATTAGGCGCGCAATTGCATATACTAGCGGAAACAGCTATGCGGTTTGTTGAATTCGGGGGATTATGTATATAGAAGAAGGGGAGGAGATTGTTGGAGGAGGTGTAGGAGGGTGAGGATGAAGGTTACTCATAAGAATAATCCTGAATAATATAATAAATACTACTTAATACTTACTCAATTAAACTATATACTTCTCATTGATATCGTAGTTCCTCCATCCACCACGCAGGGCTCAATTCATCTTCTCATTCATTCCTCCTCATCCCTCACATCCTCCTCCACATACGATACACATTACGCCTCCTGCCTAATCCTAATCAGTAGGCTAGGCTGGTCCTTCCTCCATCCCCCCCTCCCTCCTCTCCTCATCCCTCCCCCTCCTCCCCCCCTCCTCTCCTTTCATTCCTCCTCTGGGCACCTCCCCCCGGGCGCGGATCCACCGGATCTGTCCGGATCTGTCCGGAAACGGTGCCGGAGGCCGCTCTGGGCTCCTCTGGGCAACTCCCCCGGGGCCGGTTTTGTGAGGATGTCTCAAGCGAGGGCGCCGGTTTGGGATTCGTCGGCGGATCCACCGGATCCACCGGATCTGTCCAGAAACGGTGCCGGAGGCCGCTCTGGGCTCCTCTGGGCACCTCCCCCGGGGCCGGTTTTGTGAGGATGTCTCAAGCGAGGGCGCCGGTTTGGGATTCGTCACCGGATCCAGCGGATCCAGCGGATCCAGCGGATCTGTCCGGAAACGGTGCCGGAGGCCGCTCTGGGCTCCTCTGGGCACCTCCCCCGGGGCCGGTTGTGTGAGGATGTCTCAGGCGAGGGCGCCGGTTTGGGATTCGTCGGCGGATCCAGCGGATCCAGCGGATCCGTCCGGAAACGGTGCCGGAGGCCGCTCTGGGCTCCTCTGGGCATCCCCCCCGGGGCCCGTTTTGTGAGGATGTCTCAGGCGAGGGCGCCGGTTTGGGATTCGTCACCGGATCCAGCGGATCCAGCGGATCCGTCCGGAAACGTTGCCGGAGAGATCGGAGCCTATGGGCATCTCTGGGCACCTCCCCCCGAGGGGCCGGTTTTGTGAGGATGTTTCAAGCGATGAGCACGGTTTGGGATTTTCGTACACCGGATCAGGCGGATCACCGGATCTGTCCGGAAAACACGGTTGCACGGAGTCCGCTCTGGGCTCCTCTGCGGACCTCCCCCTGGAGCCGGGTTTGTGAGGATGTCTCAGCGGAGGGGCCGCCGGTTTGGGGATTCGGTCACCGGATCCAGCGGATCCACCCCGGATCTGTCCGGAAACGAAATGCCGAGAGGCCGCTCTGGGCTCCTTCTCGGGCCACTCCCCCCGGGCCGGTTTGTGAGGATGTCTCAAGCGAGGCGCGGTTGGGATTTCGTCACGGATCCACCGGATCTGAGCCGGAAACGGGTTGCCAGAGTGGCCGCTCTGGGCTCCTCTGGGCACCTCCCCCGGCGCCTAGGGTTTTGTGAGGATGGTCTCAAAGCGAGGGCCGCCGTGTTTGGGATTCCGTCACCGGATCCAGCGGATCCACCGGATTGTCTGGAACCGGGTTGCCGGAGGCCGCTTCTGGGTCCTCCTGGGGGCACCATTCCCGGGGCCGGTTTTGTTGGAGGATGTCTTTCAGCGAAGGGCGCCGGTTTTGGGATTCGTCACCGGATCCAGCGGATCCAGCGGATCCAGCGGATCTGTCCGGAAACGGTGCCGGAGGCCGCTCTGGGCTCCTCTGGGCACCTCCCCCGGGGCCGGTTTTGTGAGGATGTCTCAAGCGAGGGCGCCGGTTTGGGATTCGTCACCGGATCCACCGGATCCAGCGGATCTGTCCGGAAACGGTGCCGGAGGCCGCTCTGGGCTCCTCTGGGCACCTCCCCCGGGGCCGGTTTTGTGAGGATGTCTCAAGCGAGGGCGCCGGTTTGGGATTCGTCACCGGATCCAACGGATCTGTCCGGAAACGGTGCCGGAGGCCGCTCTGGGCTCCTCTGGGCACCTCCCCCGGGGCCGGTTTTGTGAGGATGTCTCAAGCGAGGGCGCCGGTTTGGGATTCGTCACCGGATCAACGGATCCACCGGATCTGTCCGGAAACGGTGCCGGAGGCCGCTCTGGGCTCCTCTGGGCACATCCCCCGGGGCCGGTTTTGTGAGGATGTCTCAAGCGAGGGCGCCGGTTTGGGATTCGTCACCGGATCCACCGGATCTGTCCGGAAACGGTGCCGGAGGCCGCTCCGGGCTCCTCTGGGCACCTCCCCCAGGGCCGGTTTTGTGAGGACCCAGACATCTTGGCGTCCCGAAAAAATTGGGCATGCTAGAATGTTTCAATTTTTTCGGTTTGTTCCAATTATGTTAGATTTGCTCCAATTTTCTGTGTTTTCGTACATTTCTTAAGTTTGGCAGGATGTCGCACTGGGTGTAGGTGACAAGGATAGTAGGATAGTAGAATGTGTATATATGTATGTATGTATATGTATGTATATGTATGTATGTATATGTATATGCATGTACGGTGTATGCATGTATGTATATTTATGTATGTATGTATGCATGTGTGTATGTATGTATGTATGTATGTATGTATGTATATATATACATATGCATGTGTATAGCTGTGTATATAGATACTTGTTCATACGCATGTATACGTATACTACGCAGGTGTGTTGCGACGTAGACTGACTCGGACCTCGCGTCCGAACGCCCGAGCCTGAACCCCCCCTCTTCCTCCCATCCCCCGAGTCGCCGCGTGATCATGGGCCCCCTCGCATCCTTGCCTGGCTCATGCGTCCGAGGGTCTTGATCGTGCCCTTTTTTTGTGATCGCGCGGCGACTGCACTGCGGGCTGCGCGCGACCTCGCCCAGGCCTCGCCGCTCGAGGCCTCAAGCGGGCGCCCCGCGCGGGCGCCCGCCCGCGCGCGCCCCCCGAGCGCGCGCGCGCCCGCGGCGGCCATGCAGGCCCGCGCGGGGGGAGTAGGGGGGAAACGAGGGGGAGGAGAACCTGCACGAGGCGCACGCCGATCGTGGCGCGATATCGGTCGCACGTGTGCGACCGATATCGCGCCACGATCGGCGCAATGGCCTCGGCACGTCCCCGCGGACTCGGAGAATGAGGTGGATCGAGTACGTGGGAGGACGACGACGAGGAGGAGGAGGCGGAAGAGGAGGAGGAGGAGGAGAATAAGGAGCCCGAGGGAAAAGGGGGGAGGGCCGAAGGGGAGGAGGGAGAGGAGTCAGGATCGTGGGGGCCCCAAGCACCCCCACTGCGTCGAGCGCCGCGTCGGGGCGCTCAGCGTGGACATGGGGGGTCACCCTGTTGATGTCCTCGACGTCCTGCTCCGTCAACGGGGGGTCGCCGCCCAACGGGGACCATGGCTCGAGGGCGGTCGTGGTACCATGGCGATCAACCGCCAGCGCGTCGATCGCCAAGGCTGCCACGACCGCCCCGATGGATCCTGGCAGCGACCCCCCACGGAGCAGGACGTCGGGGCCATGGCCGAGGTGATCCTCCAGGTCCATGGGCCCCCCTCGTCGTCGCGGTCGCCGTGGTCAGCCCCCCCTCCCGCGGAGGCCATGGCGCCGCCGAAGCCCCCAGGCAACTGCAAGAAGAGCTCGAGCCCGCCAGAGCTCGTGGCAGAGGCGGGGAAGGGGCGGGCGTCGTCGACGGGGATGGTGATCGACGGCGAACGCTGAGGAGGGAACGGAGGATGGGGAGGGAGGAGGAGGAGGAGGAGGAGGCGGAGGAGGAGGAGGAGGAGGAAAAGGTGGGTGGGGGAAAAGGACTGGTCGACGCTGACGGGGAGGCTTGACGATCGAAGGAGGGGAACGATGATGACGAGGGGGAGGATGAGGAGGAGGAGGAGGAGGAGGAGGAGGAGGAGGAGAAAGCCGAGGAGGGGGAATGGAAAGGGAGGACGACGCCGACAAGACACTCGAGGAAGACACGGAATGGGGCTCGACGGAGGAGGAGGGGGAGAAGGAGAAGGAGGAGGAGGAGGAGGATACGACGACGATCGTCGAGAGAGAGGGGCAGGAGGAGAGGGTACCTAAGAGGGTAGGAGGGGTAGTGGACGAGGGAGAAGGGCTAACGGTGGAGGATGGGCCGATGGGGATGCGTCCAGGCCCTGCGCATGCAGTACGACGCCTTGAGCGAGGTGCCGAAGCTGCAAGGCGCGACGCGCCTTGCAGCTTGAGCTCCTCCAACTCCGCCGCTGAGGAGGATGAGGGTGAGGAGGAAGAAGAGGATCGACGATGATGATGATGAGGAAGAGGAGGATGATGAGGATGAGGAGGATGAGGATGAGGAGGAGGATGATGAGGAGGATGAGGATAAGGAGGAAGAGGATCGAGGGAAGGATGGCGATGAGGAGGAAGAGGACGATGAGGATGAGGATGCGGAGGAAGAGGAGGGTGAGGCTGAGGATCCGATAAAGAAAAAGATGAGGATCAGGATGGCTAATCCAAGACTTCCCCTGCGGGGCCTGTTATATAGGCGAAGTGCAGGAGAAGAAGGAGGAGGAGGAGGAGGAGGAAGAAGATTGCCTAGCAGCGCAGGCTCCGAGATCCCAGACTTCTCGGGCTACCGCTGCAGCAGGCCCGACGTCAAGCAGTTACAGGCCAGCAGGGAGGGGCATTGCGACTACGACGACGACCACGACCACGACGACGACGACCACGACGACGACCACGACGACGACGACGACGACCGTCGACGACGACGACGACGACGACAACGACAACGACAACGACGACGGCGGCGGCGGCGGCGGCAGCGACGACGACGACGAGACCGACAACGACGGCGACGACGACAACGACGACGGTGCATCGAGTTCGATAGCGACGGCGTCAAGCGGATTCGGGGAGGTGTGGTTTCCGACGTTGAGCGCGCTGGACGACGTCGACAACGGCGCACGCTTCACGCTCAAGACGATGGAGGCGAGCTCCGATGATGACTTGCAGTAGAGGGGGAGCGCCCAGGAGCCTAGCAGGGGTGATGAGGGCGATAAGAGGAGCGAGGAGGGGAGTAGGAGGAGGAGGAGGAGGATGAGGAGGAGAAAGCGAGGGAGATAAGGAGGGGAAGTAGGAGGAGGAGGAGGAGGAGGGGGAGGAGGGGGAGGAGGGGGGGGCGGAGATCAAGGAGGGTGACGATGGGGCCACGGTCGAGGGCAAAGATCAGGAGGATGATAATTCGAAGGGGGAGTGGATCAGGCGTGATGGTAGAAGACGTGGTTCGGTTTGTGCCCGCGTTTGGTTCGGTCTTCTGGGGCCCTCGCCGTGTCGGGCCTCCTGGGCCCCATGAGTGACGAGTTCGGTTTCGCCGTCGTCGTCGTCGTCGTCGCCGCCACCAGGCGGGGAAAGAGAGAGGGAGCGAGCGAGAGAGAGAGAGAGAGGGAGAGAGACTCGAGGCAGCGTGGGACACCGCATTCAGCAATGACTTGAAGAGGGACTGGAAGAACAAGCACCACAAGCAGATGCCCAAAGCCGCCCTGCAGGGCACGAGGCCTCCCGATTTGAAGATGGCGATGGTGAATTGGGGAGGTGGTGGTGAGGGCGAGGCGGAGGAGAAAGGACGAGGCGGACGTGGCAGGGGGGGTGGATGAGCAGGATAATGATGAGCAGGAGCAGAATGGGGATGATGAGCAGAGCAGGATGAGGATGAGGATGAGGATGAGGATGAGCAGAGCGGCAGAGCATGCTGAGGATGAGGATGAGGACGCGCAGAGCAGCAGGACGGCACAGAGCAGGATGAGGATGAGCAGAGCAGCAGAGCATGCTGAGGATGAGAATGAGGATGCGCAGAGCAGCAGGCCGGAACAGAGCAGGATGAGGATGAGCAGATCAGCAGAGCATGACGAGGATGAGGATGAGAAGAGCAGCAGGGCAGAGCAGAGCAGAATGGAGATGAGCAGGGCAGCAGAGCAGGATGAGGATGAGGATGAGGATGAGCAGAGCGGCAGAGCATGCTGAGGATGAGGATGAGGATGCGCAGACAGGACGGAACAGAGCAGGATGAGGATGAGCAGAGCAGCGGAGCATGCTGAGGATGAAGATGAGGATGCGCAGAGCAGCAGGACGGAACAGAGCAGGATGAGGATGAGCAGATCAGCAGAGCATGACGAGGATGAGGATGAGGATGAGAAGAGCAGGGCAGAGCAGAGCAGGATGGGGATGAGCAGGGCAGCAGAGCAGGATGATAATGAGAATGAGGATGAGCAGAGCGGAACGGCTGAGCAGTCGAGCAGTATAAGGATGAGGATGAGGATGAGGATGTTCACAGCAGCAGAGCAGGATGCCGATGAGCTGAACGGCTGAGCAGCAGAGCAGAGCAGGATGAGGATGAGCAGAGCAGCAGATGCAGGATGCTGAGGAGGATGATGATGAACGGCCACGGGGAGGAGGGAGCGCGCCAGTACCGCGTGCGAGGTACTTGAACATGCATAGCTTGAATCTCATGCACAAGCACTACCAGCGGGTCAAGCCCACGGTGCCGTCACAAGAGGACCTCCGCTGCCAGCAGGGAGGTGATGCTATACCGTTGGCGGGAGAGGAGGAGTATGATAAGGAGGAGCAGGATGAAGGAGGAGGAGGAGGAGGAGGATGTGTTAGGGGCCAGGTCGTATGGATTTTTAGGGGCCAGGCCGTAGGGATGTGTTAGGGGCCAGGCCGTAGTGGTGTTTTAGGTCATAGGGTTGGTTTAGGGGCCAGGCCGTAGGGATGTTTTACGGGCCAGGTCGTAGGGATGTTTTAGGTCGTAGGGGGCCGTAGGCCGAACGATGATATGCTAAACCATGACCCCTCGACTGGGGCATGATGCATGTGGTTCGGCCCCTCGCACGCTGAGCATGTGCACGTGCTCGCACAGTCGATTTGACAGAATGGGGAGAACGAGTTACGAGGGCAAGGAAGACGAGGGGGAGGAGGATGAGGAGGAGGATGAGAGGAATCAACTAGAAGCATCATGAGTGTACGTGTGCGTGGTATGCAAGTGTGTTGTTAGGTATAGATGTGTAGCTGAGTGTGCGCGTGAATGGTATATGCAGGTGTGTGGTTGGGTGTACGCGTGCATGTTATGTAGGCGTGTACTGCATGCACAGAAAAGGTGTGCTTCTGGTGCATGCGTACACGCCTGAGACGGGGCCCTGCCCCACCCGCCGCGCAGGAGAGCACGACGGCGGTCGACGACGAGCTGGTGATCAACTCGAGCGATGACGACGACGAGGGGCTGACTGACTTCTGGGCCCAGAAGCTCGCAGAGTCCTTCGCGGCGGACATGGCGGGGGAGGGGCCCCACGGTAGGACAGAGACGAGGGAGAGGATGAGGAGGGGGAGGAGGAGGAGGAGGAGGAGGAGGAACAGTTGACGCAAGAACAGTTGGCACAAGAAGGTGCCCAGACATTTTGACGCAATTACGTCTGGTGTTTGACCGCGGGCGCCCGTAAGGAGGCGACGGAGAAGGAGGAGGCGAGGGAGGGGGAAGATGAGGAGGAGAAGGAGGAGGATGAGGAGGGGGAGGATCGAGGAGGAGAGGTGATGAGGAAGAGGATGAGAGTACCAGCCTATCTTTTGACACAGTCCAGTGTGATTTTTGGAGGGTGGGGCCTCCCTCCGAGCTCGATGTGCCAGTCAGCTGAGAGGCCTCTCTCGATCGAGCGGAGGGGTACTCGAGAAGGCTGTAATCACGGGAGGGTGGGGAAGGAGGAGGAGGAGGGGGCGGAGGAGGGCGCGCAATAAGAACAGGGGGGAAGGTGGAAGACGAGAAGCCCGACACGAAACTCGAGCACGGCCTGGGTATCGTGCCCGCAGGCGCTGCTTCGAGCTCGTCCGCGGGGATGCTCCCATTCGCTGCGGGGATGCTCGGCCTCGCGGGCCCAATCATCGACTCCACGAAGACAAAGAAAACGAAAAAAAAAAAAGAAGAAGGGCGAGAAGCCCGCAAAGGAGGATACCCCGAGCAAGACCAGGATCCCTGAGTGGGTCCTCCAGAGGCCCGCAGCGGCTGAGGAGCTCGCCCAGGCCGCGAAGGCATCCACGAAAGCAAAGAAAAAGCAAGCGGCCATGAAGAGGCCCGCGGCGGCCGCAGCGAGCACGAGCACGCCACCAGAGAAGAAGGCAAAGGCAGAGCCAACACCAAAGGCGAAGGCAAAAGCGAAGGCGAAATCGACAAGCAAGGCGGCAACAAAGCCGAGCACGGACGAGGATGAGGGGGAGGAGGAAGAGGAGGACTGCCCCGATGAGGAAGAGGAGGACTGGGCCGAAGAAGAAGAAGAGGAAGAGGCCGAGGAGGCCGACGGCGAAGAGGGGGACGCTGCGCCCGAGGAAGAGCCCGAGGAGGGCGGCGGCGACGGCGCTGAGGAGCCCGAGCAGGGCGCTGAGGAGGAGGGAGGAGGAGAAGGAGCAGGAGGAGGAGGAGGAGGAGGAAGATCCCGTCAAAGAGTTCTGGGTGCATGCCACGTTCAAGAAGTTTGGCAACGTGTACAAGCTCAAGACCAGGCGCCGTGAGAGCGAATCGATCTCGGTGATCGACATATCGCCCCTGGCGAAGCGGTTGACGTACGTCCAGCTCGTGCAGCTGCAGGACAACACCATGGAGGACAAGTACGAGAAGTTGGGCACCGCGAGTGCGAGGGAGGCCTCGATGTACGTCACTCGCAAGCTGTTCGACGTGATCTGCCAGAAGAAGATCACGGTCAAGAAGGCGGCCTTCGAGGAGAGAAACGTGCAGATCGAGGCCCTCCTCGCCGCCGCGGGCTCGTGAGCCAGGATTTCTGAGTCCTCCATTTCATCATCCCCCTCCTGTGCCAATCCCGTCAACGGGGGATTTCAGTGACTCACCCTATGTCAACTTACGATGGATAGGAGGAGCGGGATGGGAGGAGGGGAGGGCAGCAACACCGTACGGGCGCTCCAAACAACTTGAAATGAGGAGGAGGAGGAGGAGGAGGAGGAGGAGGAGGAATGAGGAGGAGGCTCGGTGACCCACAGGAGGACAAGCACGAGTTCACTCACGTGAATTAAGGCCACGAGCTGAACACAGCTCGAGCTGGCGAGGGGAGTGAATGAATCCATGGATTTACCGACCGATCGATCGATCCATCCATCCATCGATGGATGGATGGATGGATGGATGGATGGATCGATCGATACATCGATCGATCGAGAGCGGGCGCGCACAGGTGATCAGACCTCGCGGCGCTGTGGCACCTCGGGCTGCACGTCGCGGCCGCTTGATTTGTTGAGGGTGCAAGCGCTTGCGGCGCGAGCGCCCAGAGCATCGAGAGTTCCCCGCCCGCTCGGGAAGCAAAGCTAGCGATGAGACGGTGATAGTGCCGCTGCTGCTAGTCGTCGGGGGTGGGGGTTAGTTTTATTCAGCGCGGGCGGGGTGGGGATCGAGCTTCAGCGTAGGAGGAGGAGGAGGATGAGGAGGAGGAGGAGGAGGAGGACAATGAGGGGAGAGGGGGAGGAGGATGAGAAGGAGGAGGAAGATGAGGAGGAAAAGGAGAAGGACGATGATCAAGCGAAGGATCAGGAGCTAGTAAAGTTGCATCGAGGAGAGCTCGAGAACCAGAGATTCCCTGGGAGGAGGTCCCCCCTGCTGCTGCGAGAAAGTCAACTGACCTGCAAGTTTGGGGTCCAGACTTGATTAGCGTATTCACCCATCGGCCAATCGAGGCACGTTGCAAGTCCAGTGTCATGAGAGAACATGCACGGATCTGATATATCATATGTGCACATATACGCACACACATACCTGGAGCCCCTAAGCCGACAGTTCAAAGGCTACTCCAGATTTCGTAATAACAGGGAGGGGGTACCCTGGACCCTCCAAGACAAGCCATTTCAGACCTCCCCCGTGGGGGAACCCTCCAAAACATCGTCCCCAAACCCCCCAGGCCCTCCAAGATAGCCTGAAAGAGACCCCCCCTCCGAAATGAGACCCCGCTCCCTTTATTGCGAAATCTGGGGTATGCACCCCTCTTCCTCCCGTCACCCCGTCGGGCCCCGCGCATCCCACTGGGGCTCGAGATCCAGCAGCGTGAGCGAGGCCAGACAAGAGGCAAGCTTGCAGCAGGCGATTTGGGATTGTATGAAACCATGGACGATTGAAGACTTGCAAGAGTAATGCGATGTCTTTGGGGCCACGGGCGCAGCACATCCACGCGAGCAAGTTTCATGCGACGCATGCTCGCACCTTGGCCTGCGCATGTGAATGTGTTTCAGGGTGGGCGCGTGCGTAAAGTACACGAACGCGGGTTCGTTACCAGCGGGACCGTGTATACGCACGCGCAGATGTAGATGTACATACATATACAGGTATATACATTCACACGTGCGCGTGCCTGTATGTATGCACGTATGTACACAGACATGCATGGGTGTGCACGCATATGCGTGCGAATGTGTGCGTGATGGTGCGGCGCAGCGTATTTGCGTATATCGATGGGCGTATATAAACATAAATGTGCATGAGTATGTGTACACATATGTATATGTATAGATATGCACGGTGAGAGAGAGAGAGAGAGAGAGAGAGAGACGAGAAAGAGCGAAATAGAGAGGCGCAACCCAATAGGTGCATATACGTATGTAGAGAAGGGGAGGGGGAGTTCGCTAGATAGAGGGCGGGAGAACGAGAGAGGATGAGGATGAGGAGATCTGGTCGAGGGGAGATATTGTGATATATATATATATATATATATATATATATAGAGGGAGAGAGAGAGAGAGAGAGGGAGAGAGAGAGAGAGGGAGAGAGAGAGATCTCGAGAGAGAGATCTTGAGAGAGAGAGAGGGCGACGAGAGGGAGATCGAGAGCGAAAGGGGCAAATGAAGCGCGGTGCTGCTGCGCTGCCGCCCGCGCACTGCTGCGCTGCTGCGCTGCCGCCCGCTGCGCTGCAGCGCAGCAGTGCGCGGGCGGCAGCGCAGCAACGCCGCGCCCGCGGGCGTGCGCGGCTGCGCTGCCGCCCGCGCGGTCGACCCCGAGACCCAGAGAGCGATGCGAGAGAGAGAGAGAGAGAGAGAGAGAGCGAGCGAGAGAGAGAGAGAGAGAGAGAGAGCGAGAGAGGGGGAGGGACAGCTCGAGAGAGACCGAGAGAGAGAGAGAGAGAGGGGGGGAGGGGAGAGAGCGCTCGAGGGGGGGTAGCAACCAGCGCAGTCATGCACGGGGACGACGGCGGGAGGGAACGAGCCCCCCCCCCCCCCCTCCCCCCCCGCCGCCGCGCCCAGGTCATGCCCTTCGTGGGCGCGCGGCGGCGTCGTGGCGCGGACGCGATCACCACCACTACTACTACTGCAAGCACTTGGCGGCGGCATCGATCATGCAAGCATGCATTTTGGCCAGTCGGTTGCGCGCAAGGGCGAGCGTCTCCCATGGCGGCTTCGAATTGGACCCCAAGTGCCCGCCCAATGGCGGGCGCGTCAGGCCCACCTCGAAGCCGCCGCCCTTGTGCGCAGCCGATTAGCTATTCCTGGCCATTCACTTTGGAAAAGCATGCCCCCGCCCCCCTTTCTGCGTTGGGGCGTGAGGGGTAATGGTTTTCGTGTGTAATGTTTTTGTAATGTTTTTGATATGTTTTTGTAATGTTTTTCGCATGTCATGTTTTTCGTATGTTTTTTTTTGTAATGTGTTTGTAAAGTTTTTGTAATGTTTTTGTAATGTTTTTCGTATGTAATGTTTTTCATATGTTTTTGTAATGTCTCTGTAATGTTTTTGTAATGTTTTTGTAATGTTTTAGTATGTAATGTTTTTTTCGTATGTAATGTTTTTCATATGTTTTTGTAATGTTTGTGTAATGTTTTTGTAATATTTTTCGTATGCAATGTTTTTCATATGTGTTTGTAATGTTTTTGTAATGTTTTTCGTATGTAATGTTTTTCATTTGTTTTTGTAATGTTTTTGTAATGTTTTTCGTATGTAATGTTTTTCGTATGTGATGTTTTTCATATGTTTTTGTAATGTTTTTGTAATGTTTTTGTAATGTTTTTTCGTATGTAATGTTTTTCATATGTTTTTGTAATGTTTTTTGTAATGTTTTTTTGTATGTTTTTGTAATGTTTTTCGTATGTTTTTCGGTCGCGCCCTTGGGTTTTTGCTAAGTCCCCCCGAGGGCGCGCCCTTCCCCTTAAGTCGACCCCCCGCCCCCCCTTCCCCGCCCCTCCCCCTTCCCCAATCACCCCATCGCCCATCCCCCATGCACGTGCCCGATCACGCGGGGCGCGCCTGGCCACGATCAAGGTGGCCAGGCGCCTGCGGCCGCGCGGCCGTAGCTTGCAGCAGGCGAAGGATCCCTGGCAGACCCATATTGCGCTTGAAAAATGTGTGTGGGGGGGGGAGCGGTGCGTACGCGGTGGCCGCGCGGGCGCGTGGCGTGGCGCGCGTGCGCGCATATGCGCATATGTGTATGTATATATATATATAGATATGTATATATTTATATATGTATATACATACATATGTATATACACATATATACGTATTATTATTAACTAATTTCCATATCTATGTAGGTTTACACGCACATAGTTCTGCGACATATATGTGTGCGTTGACGCGTGTCGTGGATTGCGCGCGCATGTCGCGTGTGTAGTGCGTATATTGCCTAGTATACGTACAGGTTCTAGTTATGCGCAGCCTGGCAGACCTGATCTTGCACTCGGTGGATGCGCGGTGGCCACGCTGCCGCACAGAGCCGCAGGGCCCCGAGGTGTCTCTGCCCCTGGCACCGTCGCCCCTGGCGCCCCACAGTGCGGTAGGGGGGGGGGCCCAATGCTCGGGCCACGCGGCCCGCTCCCCGAGGCGAGCGATGCCGCCGAAGGGGCACAAGAAGCCGCCGAAGGCGCCTAAGAGCGCGGAGGAGAAACAAGCGGAGAAGGCCACCTGGAATTCCTGAACATGCGCACGTGCAGGCACTCTCTCACACACACGCACGCACGCGAGCACGCACACACACACACATACACACAGACACAGGCACACACGCACACACACACACACACACACGCGCGCGCGCACACACACACACACATGCACGCGCACACACACACACGCCCACACAACTACGCATACGACACAGAACTATATGTGTACAGGCACAATGTCTACATGTACTTACATCTCTACCTACGTTTTGCCGAGGACCATGTATGTGTTGGGACGCGCGAGTGTGTGTGTGTGTGCGACATGTGTGCATACGTACATACACATACTTCTGTGTTCGCATACAGGCACGGGCTCTCCTACATACGCGCACGAATATTAAAGTAGAGTATCACACACACAGTCACGTACATATACAGACACGCACGCACATGTTCAGGAATTCAGTTTTCCAAGGAGAGAGCAAAAGCATTGCGCAAAGCTCGTGAAGATCACGAGCGCCAACTTCAAAGGATGAGGACTCCGGTGCGTTCCTGCAATTCCAACTAAGTTAACGTATCACCAGCCCCAACACACACGGGAGAGACGGAACGAAACATAATCTGCCCGAGGACGGCGCTGAAAACCCAGAAGTCCGAGATCCGCAAGAAGTGGAAAGACTGCAACCGCGTTGAAAAGAAGGAGTTCCTCCGCAGGTGGGCGGGCGAAGGAGGCGCCAGGAGTGCCTCCGAATTCCACTTCACACTTGAGACCACAGGGGGGAACAGAGGGACAACTGGGAGGAAGGGTCCGAGGGAGGGGGGGCTGGATCCAGAGAGGCACATTCGAGTTCGCGCAGTCCTTCAAAACCGAGGAGGACTCCTGGAAGGAGATCAAGGGCAACCGCTCTGAGTGGATGAACGACGACCAACTGAGAGCACACTTCGGCTGGACGGAGGAGAACCAGAGCACGCCAACGGGGGAGAGGTCCTCTGGAGACAGAGGAATATAGGAGGATGAGGATCAGGGAGGAGAGTGGAGGAGGAGGAGGAGGAGGAAGAGGAGGCGAAAGGCCAGGGCAGGAGGAGGCTCATGTAAAGAGAGCGTGCGATTCCAGGGCCAACATGCGGGCGCGGCTGGTGATGGACTTCTGCAAGAAGCAGAAGCGTGGCACGATGGTGGCAGGGCCAGAGGAGGGAGAGGAGGAGGAGGGAGGAGGAGGAGGAGGAGGAGGGAGGAGGAGGAGGAGGATTAGGAGGAGGAGGAGGGGGAGGAGGAGGGGGAGGAGAGCACCAGGAGGAACACGAATATTTCGGAGGATATCGGATGATGAGGGGGATATTCGGAGAGCATCGGCCAATCGAGGCTTCGATATTGCTTCGATTGGGCTCCCGCTCGAGGTGGACGTTCAGACAGGAGATGAGCTCTACCGCCGCACTTTCACGTACGAGGTGCACGAGGAGGCCTCGACGGAAGGGGGGCGATATCATCGATCTACAGATGGAGGGAGCCATACAGTGTACACAACTAGATCACGTGTTCTCAGACCCCGCTAGCGCGCACGTACGGGCGCCCGCGCCCGCCCACGAGGCCAAGCAGCAGAAGGTGTCCACCACGTTCGAGAGCAAGAAAATTTCGATCGACGAGCTTAAGGACCGCTTGACGAAGCTGCACGGGATGAAGAAGGCTGCCGCGAGCCAGGGGCTGGGGGCAGGAAGGAGTGGAACGCTGCTAAATAGCAACAACAACGACGACGACGATCACGACGACGACGACCGTGACGACGACGACGACGACGACGACGACGAGAGGGAACATCCATCGATCAAGCGGTGGCGCTCGAGGGCGGAGATCTCCCAAGAGACAGGGAGACAGGTAGAGAGAGAGAGAGAGAGAGAGAGATCTTGAGAGAGAGAGGGGTGCACCGTTTTGGCAACATTAGCGCTACGTCTTGCCCACTCCCAGGGGGAAGGAGGAAGGAGAAGGGCTGGCGACCGACAGGCGGTCAAGTCCGAGGGCAGCTACAGCCAGAGCAGCAGCGACAGCACCGAGGATTCCGAATCGGAGCTACCGCGGCGCGTCGTCGTCGTCGTCAACCTCCCTCCTCGTGATCCTCTGCCGTTCTTTCCATCCCCGAAGCAGGCCTCGAGCCCATTGACGTGACCTCAAAATGGTATCTATATGAATGCACGTACATCTGTTCATAGTAATGTGTGCATATACGTACACGCACATATACATATGCAGTTATATATATATATATAGATGCACCCCTGCATCGAAACATTGTTGGCGCGCCGTTGGGGACTGCCCTGGTCGATAACAGCACCGCCGAACTCATGTGTAGGAGATGGGGGGAAGAGGAGGGTGGAGGACAAACGTAAGTGGAAGATGAGGGACGATGACGAGGAGGGGGCCTCACGGGATGGTGAGAGAGCCTCAATGAGAATGATGCCGAGCAGACCCGTGGCGCAAAGAAGTCCAAGAGCACTGCCGAACAGGGATCGATTTCAGACAAGTCTGAGCAGGGCATGCTTCTCGGTGAGATTGCGAACCTGACCGCGCTCTTGCGCGGAGTGACGGTGGGGGGGGGGGTCTAGCGCAGAGTTGCAGTGCGTGAGCAGAGGCCACTTCGAAGGATGCGTGAGGGATGCGATGATGATCGATGCAACTTGACGATGCTCGTGAAACGAGTTAGTAAAGTACCCATCGACTGTGCGCCCTGAACAGCGTGGCTGTTCTCTCTCCCCCCTCTGCTCCGCCTCCCTCGTCCTCGCTGTTGGGGTCTCGATCGTTGCACCGAGGGGGGGAGGTCGCCAACCACGCGTGGCTGGCCCCTTTCAAGAAACAGCTGGAGATGAGCCTGGAGGGACTGGAGAAGTCACAGACGGAGGTGACGAAGATCATCCAGGGGACGTCGACCGCCCCGCCCCGCGCGTGTATAGCTGGGCCGACCCGTCCCCTGAAAAGACCTTCTCCCCCCCCCCTCCCTTGGGCCCTTGTGCGCCCCGTCCCCTTAAAAGACCCTCCCACCCCCCGCTCCCGCCTGTTGCCGTTGCTGTTGTCGCCGCTGGGCTTGGGCCCGTCGCTCCGGTTGCCCCGCCACCCCGCGCGCGAGGTCGGAGGACGAGAAGGGCGGCGTCGCTGATGGCAAGAAGAACGTGGCCGAGGCACACGAGCCCTTGGGAGCACAGGGAGGGAGGATCAGGATGAGGAGGAGGGGGAGGAGGAGGAGGAGGAGGAGGAGGAGGAGGAGGATCCAGGAGGACGGGGAGGAGGATCAGCAGCAATGGCACTGGCAGCAACATGAGCGTCAGGAGTAGTAAAGGAAACGCTATGCGACTTGCGGCGCAGCCGCCCCCTGTTGGACATCATTTGCACGTGGGATTCGGCGCTGAGGATCAGGATTAGGAGGAGGAGGATCAGGAGGGAAGACGAGGGGAAGGAAGAGGCGGAGCAACAGGAGGAGGAGGATGATCATTCAGCTGTACCTTCCTCATCCTCGGCGCGCGTGCTGGCGCGACTGCTGAGGCCAAGCGGGTCTGGAACCTGATCTGCCCCGTGATGGATAGCGTCCGCGCGGCCCAGGCCGCGTTCACGTAGAGGGGATGCGCGTGCTCGCGCATCCAGGCAAGCTTGCAGCGAGGACGAGGGGGAGGAGGATGAGGATGAGGATGAGGATGAGGATGAGGATGAGGATGAGGATGAGGCGATGAGGATAAGGAGGAGGAGGAGGAGGAGGAGGAGGAGGATCAGGAGGAGGAAGAAGTTTAATGTGATTCTCAATCGCTGGCCTTCGATGTTTTGCTCATCCACCTCCCCATCCACTCTGTGATCGCATGGGGATTGCGAGCAATGGGCTCGAACGTGTTGGAACATGTGGTCCTTTGAAGTTCTGCGCACGTGATGTTCGAAGTTCGCTTGCCGTGATTTTTGAACCTCTCGCATGCTGTGGGTTTACGCTCTGCAGCCCGTAGCTGCTGCTGCCCGTAGCTGCTCGTCTCCTCGCATCGGCGATCGCCCAGATATACCCACGGAGTGCGCGCGCGGCGCCCCGCCACAAACAGTTGCGCGCGTTGCATCGGTAAGCTCGTCCTCCAGGAATGGCGTGGTTGTCGACCGCGCCAGCGGCATTTATGATCGTGAGTGCGGGGAGGGATACGAGGGGCGAGGAGCATGAGGAGTAGGAGCAGTAGCGACCAGCAAGGGGATCCTGAGCTATGCCTTGGCATCGGCGTTGCATCACTTGGCTGCGAAAGCGTGCCCGTGCACGCACGTGAACCACAAGAGTGGAAGTCAGAGAGGGATAGGAGAGGGGAGGAGAACGAGAGAGAGAGAGAGAGAGGGGAGAGAGAGAGAGAGAGAGAGAGTCAGCGAGGGAAAACGATGAGGAAGATGAACGACACGACGATGATGACCACGACGATGGTGATGGGAATTATGGTCCGTGCGTCATCTCGGATGTCCTTTCGAGTGCATGTGCATGGGTCAGTCGACCCTGAATTGGATTGTGCGAGTTCTTTGGGGCTGAAAGATGAAGTGTGCATTGTTTCGTAGCCGAGTGCTCAGGCAATTTGGTTCCCGCTCTTCGTGTCTGCGGGGAGGGCATGGCATCCCGTTCCAGAGTGGCCGCTGCTGAGTTGTTAGCGAGGGGTCCACCTCCTGAGCAGGCGGCGCCAATAAGTGATGAAGTCAGAGCTGGTGGTGAGAGGCTTCGGAAATATCTGCTTTCGCAATATAAGGAAGGGCACCTCACGGCCAGGCAGCTAGCCACCACGTGCTACTGGGCAACACAGGGGGGGTCGTTCGGCGTGGCGGATCTAGGACTACACCCAGATAGTGATCATGCCGCAGAGCATGTGCGTGCAGCTCTGGAGGTACGGTCTTTGGAGTCGTTTTATGTGGTGCGGTTGCCTGTGTGGGACCACGAGCAAGAGGCCAGGACACACGTAGACTTTCCAATGAACCTGCCACACGAGCAAGTGGCGGCGAGCTTTGCTGAGGACCCACGGCAATTTGACCCCATAAACTTTGATGCTGATACGCTACCGCCTGAATTCTCAGAACACTCGGTGGTGCGCGACGCACCTGGCGGTCGAGCTTTCCCCGTGGGCTTCTACAGTGACGCGGTGCCCCACACACGCAGTGATTCCTTCATTGCGTACTACCTCAGCAACGGCCTCAATGGTCGTCGTTCTCTGCTCTGTTCGCTCCGTAAGAGCGACCTCTGCAAGTGCGGCTGTAAGGGGTTCTGCACGCTAGGCCAGGTGATGCGGGTCCAGACGTGGAGCTTTTGCGCTCTCGCGTCGGGCCTGTATCCCGCCACGAACCACGAGAACGGCCCCCTAGACCACAGCAGGTGCGTCCTGCGAGGCACCGAGATATGCAGTGGGTGGAGAGGCGCCTTATGTGAGATAAGGGCCGATCTGCTCGAAATTACCTCGTCGCTCGGATTTCGCAACTGGCAGAATCCAGTAAACCCTTGTTTCGTGTGTTCCGAGAGATAAGGACGCCTACAGAGCCATGGTTCGGCTCGCACTGAAGACCGTTACTGTGGCGACGCCACAAATGTTGACAAGGCTCTTGCGCTGCATGAGATTCGATGACGACTACGGCGGATATGCAATATTCCAGCAGTACGCCCCTCTCGGTTTGAAGGCAGGATATCGATTGATCGAATCTGGTCAGGTACGAGATTTGCATGCGTTGCATGAACTTGTGCTCCCAGCAAGGCTCCAATTCTTCGACTCGGGCAATTCCTTCGGATTGAACCTGTTGTGCTCCCTGTTCACAGTACCAGGGGTGACGGTGGAGTGCATCCACTTGGACGCAATGCATATACTGGACCTGGGGGTCAGCCAATATCTCATTGGCATGATCCTGTGCCTGCTCCTGACCAACAACTTCAGCCAGTCTCAGAAGTCCACCAAGAAGTTAAGGATGCACGACGGTCTACTGCACCTTCGCCGCAGGATCCGCGCCTACTACCTAGCAAACCCGCAGGTCACCTCGAAAATCGACAAGATCAGCCTGAACATGTTCATGCCGTCGAAGGAGACGGCTCACCCCAGGCTGCGCGCCAAAGCCGCCGAAACGCGGTGGCTAGTCCCGCTGATGCCTTTGCTGTGTCGCGAGTCGTACAGGCACCTTGGTCCGCACAAGGCCAAGCTTTTCAAGGCGGCCACTGCACTTGCTAATGTGTATACTGTTTGCGCGGGAGAGCCTCGCCGAATGGCGCCACCCAAGCTTAGAGAGCTCAAGAATCAACTTTGGTTGGCCAGCATTGCATACCACGAGCTATCGCACCATGCACATCATAACCGCATCGATGGCTGGAATTTCCTGCGCAGCGTCCCGCACACCTGGTCACTTCAGCCGCACACTGCTCGAAAGCACAGCTCGCTCCTGCAACGCCACCAACCAAGATTGATCACAGAGGAGCATGATGGAATTCTTGCACTCCTGGAAGGAGTCTGAAGGACACCACGTCTTCAAATTTCACATGGCGTTCCACGTAGTGGAACAGGCTTCGGCCAAGGGCAATCCGCGGGCATATTGGACGTACGCGGACGAGGCTGAAAACCGCCTCATGGGGTTCGTGGCGAAAGCCCTCCACGGAGGCCGTACGTTTTACACGAGGTTCCTCCAAAGGGTCCTGCCTGAGAACCTTTGAAAGGTTGACTCAAGCAGGGCGCCTTGCGGATGGACCTCTTGTAAAATATACGCGCCGAAACAATAATATGTATATATATATATATATATATATATATATATCCGTGGAGGGGTCGTCATGGATTTCGTGGGGTGTTTTTTAGCGTCGTGCGCGTGCGTTCAATATTGGGGCATGGTTACGGTCAATGTGTTTTACCATCGTGATGGTGATGAAGATGACGATGATGATGGTGATGACGGTGGGGCCCGCGGATTCCCTGATGTTTTAAATCTGGCCTGGCGCGTGTGGACTAGCCTCTTGCTCGTGGTGTGTGGGTGCGGTGCTGCGGATCCGCGCTCAGAAAGGAAGGAGCGCGTTAACCCCAAGTCCGCCCTCCCCCGACGCCTCCCTCGGGGAGGGACCCCTCGATCCCTCGATCCCTCCCCACTTTAAATCCATCATCCCTGCTCCGTCGATGCCCCTTCCCTCCTCCCCCTCCCTCTCTGTTTCTGTCCCTCCTCCCTCCCTCACCCCTCCCTCCCCCCTCCCCGCTCCCCCCCCCCTCCCTCCCTCTATCCTCCCCCCTCCTCCCCTCATCCCTCATCCCTCCTCCCTCCCTCCTTCCTCCGTCCTCCCTGCCTTGCCCCTCCTTCCGTCCCCCGTGCTGCTCTCGCCCGTCCGCCGCTATCGCGCGGGCCATGCAGCCAGAGAGACGGTAAGTCTCTCGATCCGTGGCCGGCCATCGTACACATGTGTATGGATTTGTATATACATATATATATGTAGTTATGTATATATGTATATATGTACCTAGGTGTAATAGCTGTATACAAATATGTAACCAACATTGTATACCTATATGTGTATATGTATAAACCTACATATACATACCACATGCATGCATGCATCCATATATACATACATACGTACGTGAGTGCATGTATATATGCATACACCTACACATACACATACGTATACGCATATTTGTTTATATATTCGTACATACATACATGCATATATACACACATACATACATGCATGCATGCATGCATACATACACCCATACATATCCATACATAAACACACACACTTACACACACGCATGTATACATGTATGCACGCACGCATACATCCATACACATACATACATACGCATACACATATACATACATATATACATACATACATATATACATACATACATACATCCAGACATACATGCATACATACGTACATATATTTACATGTACACATACATATGTGTACACATGTATACATACATACATACATAGACATACATACCCAAACTTGGGCTTTCGAGGAGGCATGTGGTTATTTGTATGTCCGTCTCCTTTTCCTCCTCCGTTGCCATTTTGGTTCGAACCCCATTCGGGCCCGTCGGCCTCAAGGCTCGCTCTCTGCGGCGCGGTCGGCGTCGCTTGAGGCATGCTGGCGCATTTATGCGTTCGCGCGCCTGCCTGGCGCCGTCGACTGATCGCGGCGGCGATTTAAACTGGATTGGACATCGATCGTCGGGAATTCATCAAATGGCCGTAAGCGGTCGTCCTCATCATGATCATCCTCATGATCATCATCATCGTCACTCGTCATGTTAACATCGTCATCACCATCACCATCATCACTCACAGTGCGCTTGAGTCTGGATGTTCCAATTTTTGTCAGATGTTCCAATTCATTTTTGGTGCGATTCTGAAGTTCCAATTTTTATGGAACGCCAAGATGTCTGGGTCCCCTGCAGCGCTGCCAGGAGCGCTTCCACGTGTGCCTGCACGAGTAGACGCTTGGCGGAAGCTCTCCCGGACCCGCTGCCAAGTCGGGCGAACCGCTGCGGGGATCGTGGAGCGGCGGAGATGGGCTGCTGGCGGGCACCACCACCGTCCGGCTTCTAATCTAAAACCCTCTAGCTCTCAGAGAGCTCTCCGGTAACTTGGTAGCGTCCAAAACCCGTAGAGCAAAAAGGACGCACACCGGAAAGCTGTCCTAGCGAGCTCTCGGACGCTCTCGTGAAGCGCTTCTGGGGCTCTGGGGGCCCCCCCTGCGGCGCTTCTGAAGCGCTGCCGGGAACGCTTCCACGTGTGCCTGCACGCGTGCAGGCACGCGTAGACAGTTGGCGGAAGCTCTCCCGGACCCGCTGCCGGGTCGGGCGAACCGCTGCGGGGATCGTGGAGCGGCGGAGATGGGCTGCTGGCGGGCACCACCACAGTCCGGCTTCTAATCTAAAACCCTCTAGCTCCCAGAGAGCTCTCCGGGGATATTGTCTCTTAAGGTCGGGTCGGCTCCGCGCCGGAATTCCTCTAGCTCGCTGGGCGCGTCCACTGGCACGCCCCCATGCGTGCCTGCACGCGTGCAAGCACGCGTGGACGCGTGCCTTCCTGCAGAGCTCTGTCACACCCCCCTGGGGCGCCTGCAGAGCTCTGTCGAACCATTCTGAAGCGATCCTGCATTGCTGCGGACCCGCTGCCGGGCCGTCGAGGCGCTGCGGGGATCGTGGACCGGCGGAGATGGGCGGCTGGCGGGCACCACCACCGTCCGGCTTCTAATCTAAAACCCTCTAGCTCTCTGAGAGCTCTCCGGGAATAACGAAGAGCTCTACGAGGTACTTTGTAGCGTTTATTGGTAGCGTCTAAAACCGGAGAGCAAGGAGCACACACCATAAATTCCTGCGAGCCCTCGGACGCTCTCGTGTGGGGCTCTGGGGGGGCTGCCCTGGAGCGCCAGGATCGACCCCACGCGTGCCTGCACGCGTGCAGGCACGCGTGGACGCTTACCGGAAGCTCTCCCGGACCAGCTGCGACTTCAAACGAGCCCCTGCGGGGATTCTCGAGCGGCAAAGATGAGCTGCTGGCAGGCATCACCACCGCCCGGCTTCTAATCTAAGACCCTCTAGCTCTCAGAGAGCCTTCCAGGAAAAATCCGGAAAGCGAAGAGATCGTCAGGAATGCTAGGGTCCACTTGGTAGCGTCCAAAACCCGGAGAGCAAAGATAGAACACACCAGAAAGCTTTCCTGGCGGGCACCCGGACGCTCTCGTGAAGCGCTTCTGGGGCTCTGGGGGGCTCCCCTGCAGCGCTTCTGAAGCGCTGCCAGGAACGCTTCCATGCGTGCCTGCGCGCGCGCAGGCGCGCGTGGACGCGTGCCCGAAGCGCTCCCGAACGGGCTGCGAGGTTTTACAGGTCGCTGCGGGGATTCTGGACCGGCGGAGATGTGCTGCTGGCGGACACCACCGCCGTCCGGCTTCTAAAACCCTCTAGCTCTCAGAGAGCTCTCCGGGAAAAACCCGGAGAGCGGAGAGACCCTCCAGAACGGGGCATCTTTTCTGGAAAGCTCTTGGAGGTCTCTTGAAGCGCTTCGAAAGCGCTGCCAGGCACGCTTCCATGCGTGCCTGCACGCGTGCAGGCACGCGTGGACGCGTGCCCGAAGCGCTTCCGGACCCGCTGCGAGGTTTTACAGGCCGCTGCGAGGGTCCTGGACCGGCGGAGATGGGCTTCTGGCAGGCACCACCACTGTCCGGTGTCTAATCTAAAGTCCTCTAGCTCTCAGAGAGCTCTCCGGGAACAGGAAAATTTCCCTGGAGGGCTCTTGGGGGCTTACCAGGAGCGCTTCTCAAGCGCGTGCCTGCACGCGTGCGGGCACGCGCGGACGCGTGCCAGAACCTCTCCCGGACCCGCTGCTGGGACAAACGAATCTCTGCGGGGATTCTGGATCGGCGGAGCTGGCAGGCACCACCACCGTCCGGCTCCTAATCTAAAGCCCTACAGCTCTCAGAGAGCTCTCCGGGAAAAACCTGGAGAGCGAAGAGACCCTCGGGGACGGGAGATCTTTCCTAGAGAGCTCTGCGGCCCCCCCTGCAGCGCTTCTGGAACGCTTCCACGCGTGCCTGCACGCGTGCAGTCGCACGTGGACGCGTGCTGGAGCCGCTCCCGAACCAGCTGCCGGCCCGGGCGAACTGCTGCGGCGGACGTGGACTGCCGTGGAGGAGCTCCTGGCGGGCACCACCTCCGTCCGGCTTCTAATCTAAAACCCTCTAGCTCTCAGAGAGCTCTCCAGGAATCAATGCCGAAGAGCTCTACGAGGTACGTGGAAAGCGCGCCCGAACCAGCTGCCGGGCGAGGCGCTGCGGCGGACGTGGAGCGCCGTGGAGGAGCTCCTGGCGGGTACCACCACCGTCCGGCTTCTAATTCAAAGCCCCTCTAGCTCTCAGAGAGCCCCCCGGGAACATTGTGCGCCCGGGCCGGCTGGATCAACTAGCTGCACCCCGCGCCGGAATTCCTCTAACTCATCGATGCAGAAGAGCTCTACGAGGAACACACACCAGAAACCTTTCCTGGCGAGCCCTCGGACGCTCTCGTGAAGCGCTTCTGGGGCTTTGGGGGGCCCTCTGCAGCGCTTCTGAAGCGCTGCCAGGAACGCTTCCACGCGTGCCTGCACGCGTGGACGCTTGCCAGACTCGCCCGGACGGGCTGCGACCCCGGGCGAACCGCTGCGGGGATCCTGGACCGGCGAAGATGGGCTGCTGGCGGGCACCACCACCGTCCGGCTTGTAATCTGAAACCCTCTAGCTCTCAGAGAGCTCTCAGGGGCCCAAAGCATCGGGGAGTGAAAAGAACCAAGTGCGCCGAAAAACCAAGTAGTTTTGGTTTTGAGGTCAAAACCAAGCGAGCGCGATCGGTTCGCAGAAAAACCGATCGCGGTTGGTTTTCGGGAAACCAAGAGCGTATCCGCATGAAACCAATACGCGAGATCGCCTCCCCCTTTCACATATCAATCATTCAAAAGGAGGCAGGGGTGGGGGCGGCGCTCAGGGCACGTTGGAAACACCGTGGTGGAGGTGCAAAAATACATACACCTATACATATATAATTATAGAAATAGCTGCGAGCGTATGTTCAAAACACTTTAGACCATACGTGTTTATCACACGATAACACATAATACGCATCATGCGTAATGACACATGGGCGAGCGCCATTGAATGGGGATCCAATGGCCCATGCCCATGTGTCAGGCATTAGACCTGATACGTATTGTGCGTTATCGTGTGCTACGCATGCATGACCTAAAGCGTAACGAACATACGCTCGCAGCCATATATAGATGTGTATGTCTATCTACATATATGCAACACCACGGTGTCTCCAACGTGCCCGAGGTGCCGCCCCCCCCCCTCCCCCTTCTCTATGTCTGATATTTGAACACACGGGGCGAGGGGGAGGCGATTTCGCGTTTGGTTTCATGCGGATGCGCTCTTGGATTTTCCAGGATACAGCCACGCTTGGTTTTCCTGCAAGCCGATGGCGCCCGCTTGACGCACACGCACGCACACATACATGTACGGTGGTACAGGTATGGATATAGGTTTGTATACATACGTCAATGAGTTAGACATATGACGCAATGACATGTTGGCGCACACGTGTGGCTTCGTATCGATGCATATGCATATGCGGCATACGTGCCACCTATGTATGGTCTACGCGTTCGAACATGGGAGTTGCACGCTCTGCGTTTATTACAATACGTCAAGACACACATACACGTGTTACCCAGACTTCGATACGCCCACCCATGTTATATACGCGTTACATATACATGCGTTGAATGAGCGTACTTGACACGTGTACGTACATGTACAAGATGTACCATATATATACACACGCGTACAAAGCGTTTAGGTCTGTACGATCCATCGTGCGTGTATATATATATATATATATATATATATATTTATGCGTATACATTCAATACTGCACAGACGTATACTTGTATGTGTTATATATACTGCTATGCGTACGCGTATACGTGGCACATGTCGTACATATCTATGGCAGTGTTTGCGCACTAGACATGTATATATACAGTACAAAATGCTTACATATATATATATATATATATATATATATATATGTACGCACATCGCGTACATTTGGTAGTGGTTGTGGCTGTCGCAGTCGTAGTGGTGGTGGTGGTAATGGTAGCGTCAGTGCTACGACGACGACCACTACTACTGATAATACTAAGACTTTCTATTACTGTAGTACTCCTACTACGAATGATAGTAATACGGCGACTACGAAATACTACTAACTACTATCGACTATTATGGACCAGTGCTAACTACTACTAGATAGTATTGCTAACTACGAACTGCTAACTACTAGCAACTAGCTTCGGACTGCTAACTACTAGCTACTAGCTACTAAATGCGAACTACTAACTACGAACAACCAGCTGTTAACTACTAGCTACTAGCTACTAGCAATGTCTATCTACGAAGAACGGACTATTAACTACTAGCTATAAACTGCTAGCTTCGAAGTACTCACTACTAACTACTAGATACTAACTTCTAACTACCCACTACTAGCTACTAGCTGTTATCTACGAACTACTATCTACTACCTACAAACTATTAGCGACCAGCTACTAGCTACTAGCCACCAACTGCTGGCTACTGGCTACTGACTACTAACTGCTACTACCACTACTACTACGATTATTACTACTACCTCTATGACTACTGGTATGACTAGTACGAGTACTATAGTACTAACTTTTAGTAGTAGTAGCAGTAGTAGTAGTAGTAGTAGTAGCAGTCGTAGCAGTAGTAGTAGTAGTAGTAGTAGTAGTAGTAGTAGTAGTAGTAGTAGAAGTAGTAGTAGTAGTAGTAGTAGTAGTAGTAGTAGTAGTAGTAGTAGTAGTGCTACTAGTAATATATAGCTAATATTACTACCACTACACCTCGTTATCCTTTCTTCCCTCCTCCTCCACATCCGCCCCCTCATCCTCCTCCTCCTCATCCTCCTCCTCCTGTTCCTCCCCCCCTACTCCAAATTCGCGCAAGGAGCCCCCAATGCGGTACAAGACGGCCCAATAGGCCCCCCAGACGCCTCCAAGACGGCCCAAGAGGCCTCCGGGAGCTCTTCCATGAAGGCCAGAAGAAGCTAAACTCAGTGATGTCCCTTATGTTTTAAAATGATTTTGGCATTTGCGCCTCGACGGCCCAAGACGGCCCAAGAGGCCCCCAACATCGCCCAAGAGGTCTCCAAGAGGGCCCCATGGCGGCCCAAGGGGCCGTCCAAGACGGCTTCAAGAGGGCCCCATGACGGCCCAAGAGGTCCCTGCGAAGTGGGTATGCGGAATCGGGCGTAGCCTGTGGATCGTGGAACATGTCAGTGATCGGCGAGGGTCACGTGTTTTTTGTTGTTCCGCAAGGGGGCCCCACGTCTTGTTCGTCCACTGGCATTGCTGGTGACGCAAACCTGCCGCCGACATCACCACTTGAAACTCGGAAAGATACGAATGACGAGAATCGCATTCTCGTCCACTTCAAGTGGGCCCCCACGCGGTACTTTTTCATCATGGATGAAGCGACTTGAACAGCGGGCGTGCCCCTTGTGCACGAGTGTGCAAGACTGCTCGCTTTTCCGACCAAGTCTTCGCCACCGTAACACCAAGAGTACCGTGGGTTTAGAAATTCAGCTTGCTGCACCAAGTGCCAACAGTAATGAAATTTTGGAACCGTGTTGTATCGTTTGCGATCTTTTTTCTTTTCTTCTTCCGATAGCGCAGAATATGCACGGAGGAAGCGAGAACCCGCATCCTTGAAGGCAGCATATTCAGTGTCAGAAAAGACCATATCACCAGAATGCATGATATCATACATGCGCTCTAAAGCCGATAGAATTTCCAATTTGAACAAATCATAAGCATCTCCGCTTGCGTACATTTTCACCAAGTCGACCATTTTAGGAACCATATTCCGAACGTGCGATGCTTTCATCTGGTGTAGGACTGGGTACTCCTGGTGTGGCCTGCTCACGTTACAGAAATTCTTCAGCTCAAACCTGTCGAACTCCGAGCCATGCACCGATCTTGAGGAAAATAACACATCAGCCACCTCCTGCGCAGCCACAGCCCTGGTTTTCCCACGGATCTTATCAAATACTATGTTGAAAACGGCGTTGGCCAGAGCGTGAGATGCCACGCCCAAATCCACCGTGTGTAGCCAGTCCACCTTGTAATGCCACGCAGTCCACCCGACCACGTTGCAGAGAGGATGTTGATTCAAACGCCGCGGTTTCGACCTGAACCATTCCGCAGCTCCATCGAAGTCGAACCAATCGTTGTGCTTGGAACCTTTGACACAGTTGCACCACCCACATGCAGGCTTTGGCGGCATGTTGGCGTGGTGCGGTAGCCCCAGTGAGTTCTCGAAATATTCCATGTCACCCAGCATGCCAAAACTCACAACAAAGAAACCTTGTGGGCATATTTTCTCGCCTGCCCTCGCAGCCATGTGGTCTGGAAGGTCATTCCCGAACGGATCTTTATCAGCAAATCTGTTGTGATAGAGTTGATTGAGGTCCCAGGCGATCCATGACCATATCGTTCCCCACGCGCCGCCCTGCCCACTTGCTGTCGCGTTTTTCGGCCACGATGCAAGGAATAGGTTTGTGTTTGCAATAGATCCTTCCTTGAGCAATCCACTCATGGACACTGTGACCAACGAATCGTTATATTGATATGAAGCACCATCCCCATGAACAAATATAGGAATTGCCTTCTTCCGATAGTCGGCCCGCTTCCACGCAGGATGATTTTGCAGCGCTGGATTCCGCTTTGACTGCATGCTCCAAAATTTCTCCAACTGCGACAAGCCAAATATAGCATCGAATTCGTCTTCCAAGGAATCAGATTTAGCGAGAGCACGAAACCAGTCCGAAGGTAGATACATGGACACGTCCGTGAAGAACGTATGCTTTTCACCTGCAGTAGATTCTACGAAGGGTATTCTGTACGAGCGCGGCTCTGGTGTTTCCATACCATCACAAAATCTGGTCATGAGGTCCCTGTGAATATTCCCCTGCTGCGTGCCATGTGCGCCGCAGGAAGCAATGTCGTCGATTTCCGATTCTTTATTTCCTGACAATTTGATTGCGTGGGCAATCTCCTGGATGTCTGGCGCCGAAAGATGGCCCCACGCCCACTTCATCAACAACACTGTCGCAACTGGCGACACATTATCTCTCGACCCAAGCTTGGAATGCGCGTGTCGTTTTCTTTTCATATGGAGAAATGCTTGAGCCAAAAACGGCTACAGATAATTTTAGGATGGGCGTGGGATGGTGTCCGCTTCAACCCGTCCAGGTGTACGTGCGCTTTCAAGCGCCTATGGTTTCGTTAGGATAAGGTGCCAGGTGTCCACAAGGGCTACCCAGGAACAAGTTTGGATCAAGGAAGCTTGTCAATAGTTAAGGTTCAAGACACCCCAGGCAAAATTGGCTCAATAGTTATGGGTCAATAGTTCTGTTTCAATAGCTATGGCTTATTGTCAATAGTTATGGCCCAATATTCCCTCCTCCTCCTCCTCATCCGCCTCCTCCTCCAAAATGATAGCTCAAGATATCCGAAACAACATTGGCTCAATAGTTATGGATCGTTTGCTTTGGCTCAGTAGTTGTGTTTTTTTGCCAATAGTTCTGACTCAAGATACCTTGGAGGAGGATGATGAGGAGGAGGAGGAGGGAGGAGAAGGAGGGAGGAGGTGGAGGAGGAGGTGCAGGGTGGTGGAGGAGGAGGAGGAGGGCGATGAGAAGGAGGGTAGGAGCCAGAGATACCGTTGATTGCTCGGGCCGTGGAGGCATCGCATCAGCCCTTGGAATAGCCGCGCTGACGTCTCCCGCGACTCAGGGAGCCAGATATACAACTCATGGCTCGGGCAGCGGAGGCCTCGCATCAGGCTTGGAAACGCCGCGCGGCCGTCTGCCGCGACTCAGGCAAACTCTCGGCGCAGACAGATGATACGGATGTGGATTCTGAATATTGTCTGAATTCCGAATGAATTCAGAGCCACATTCTGAATTCCATCTGAATTCAGATAGAATTCAGAAAAATATTCTGAAAACGTTCTGAAAACCTATGTTTTTTTTTTCAGAAACAAATCTGAATTCCATCTGAAGTCAGACAATATTCAGAATCCGCATCGTCCAGGTCCTCCTCCTCCTCCTCCTCCTCCTCCTCCTCCCTCCTCCTCCCCCTCCAGCTCCTCATCCTCCTCCTCCTCCTAATCCTCCCTCTCCTCCTCCTCCTCCTCCTCCTCCTCCTCCTCCCTCCCTCATCCTCCTCATCCTCCTCCTCCAAGTTTTGTTGTTTGCTACTCCTCCTACTCCCCCGCTCCGGAGCTTGGTGCCTGCCGTCGAGCTCCAGCCCATCAGAGCTTGCTCAAGAGGCCCTGGTGCTTGGTGACGTCGCTGAGCAGCGCTGTCACGCGAGCCAACTTCTTCTTGACCTCCTCCTCCTTCGGCTGCTTGCTGGTGGCGAACTGCTGGGAATACGTCTTGCCCAGGTCTGCCGCGTGGGTGTCCAGCGCGGCGCACAAGTCCTTCGTTGCCTTCTTCATCTTCTGATTGTATTGCGAGGCCTGCTTCTTCTCTGCGTCGATGGACCACAACTTCAGCTTCTTGGACATGCACGCTTTGGACGCAGCAGCAGCCTTCTTGAAGATGTCCCCGTCGTCGTCATCAACAGCCTGATCGCCCGCAACACTGCTCTTCGTCGTCTTGGCGCCGAAGATTTTCATGCCAGGACCACCAGTGATCGACTTGCAAGACGATGCTGGTGCCTTTTGCCGCCATGACATATCTGTCGTCTCGAAGTCCCGCTCGTCCATGAGCATGCCGTCCAGCGCCTTCTCCCAGTCTGCGATATCCTTGGTATTGGTCTTAACCGACTTCCTCGCGCCCGCCGTCTTCTTGGCGTTCAGCTTCTTGTGCTTCTCCCAGTCGCTGTGGTCGATGTACATCGTGATGCGTCCCTGCTTGCTGTGCTTCGTCTCTGTGATGCCGCCAGTTGCGAGCAGGTCGGAGATCTCCTCATCGGTGTACTTGCTCAGGAGCTGCTTGTAGGACACAGGCTTCTCGCGATACATAATAGATTTCGTGTACTCGAGCGTCGAGACCAACTCGAAAAAGCCATCGTCGAACTGCTCTGCGATGACCCATGCCTTGACGAAGTCCTGGTGCGTCTTCTGCTTGGTCCCCGTCTTTGCTTGGGACTCTGCCTCCTCGACCACGGCCTTCGCCTCGTCGTCCTTGCTGAGCGCGTAGTTGAACTTCGACGACAGCTGCTTCTTCTCCTTCAACGTGAGATCTAGATCAGCCGATGGGTCGCCCTTCTCGCGAAACATCTGGAGCTTCTCCTCGAGGGTCATGCCCTGTTGTTGGCTCGCCAGGGAACCTGCTGCACTCGCTGCTGGCTTCTTCTTGGCGATCGTAAGCTTCACTTTCGACTTCGGGGCCATCCCCGAATCTGAACACGTGCAGAATACTGAGATTCGTTGCCGTTGACCACCGCTTGGGCGGAAATTGCTATGGGGAGGGGGATGAAAGAGGGATGGGGATGGGCCGCTTGCTGAGGCTGAGGCAGGCTGAGGCTGAGGCTGACGCAGGCTGAGGCCGAGGCAGGCTGAGGCTGAGGCTGAGGCAGGCTGAGACTGAGGCAGGCTGAGACTGAGGCTGGGGCAGGCTGAGGCTGAGGCTGATGCAGGCAAAGGCTGAGGAATGCTGAGGCTGAGGCAGGCTGAGGCTGAGGCTGAGGCTGAGGCAGGCTGAGGCTGATGCTGAGGCAAGCCGAGGCAGGCTGAGGCTGGGGCTGAAGCTGAGGCAGGCTGAGGCTGTGGCTGAGGCTGAGGCAAGCTGCGGCTGAGGCAGGCTGGGGCTGAGGCTGATGCAGGCAAAGGCTGAGGAAGGCTGCGGCTGAGGCTGAGGCAGGCTGAGGCTGAGGCTGAGGCAAGGGTGGGAGGGGCGGAGGGGGGGCCCCTTGCCCTGGAGGAGGAAGTGCAATTGTTCCTCGATGGGTCCTTTGGCCACGAGGAACAGGAGGAATAGATTTCACTAGCATTTTTCCGACGAACGTGGTCGTGCAGCCACCCCTAGCCGAACGAGCCATGCTTGTGTTTAGGTGCGGATCCTCCATCCCTCCCCCTCTCCCTCCCTCCCTCCCTCCCTCCCCCCTCCTAATCATCATCACCCTCCCTCCGCATCTGCAGCGTTTGTTCGCACCTCGCGACAGGAGGTGGTCACGCAGCTGCGTCGCGATCTCCTTGGACGAAGTGTTTTTCTCGACGAGGTACCCATGGATGAGCTTGATCACCTTGGCATGCTGTGGGCACCGTTTTTTTCGAGACACCGACTATGAATTGTTTATCCCCGTGGACGCCGTCTTCGATGTAGCTCTGTAGGGTACCGTACGTTAAATAGAACTTCCCCTCCAATAGTTTCGTCTTCGTCGAGATTTTGCTCGCACTCATTTTTTTCGACTTCAATGAGACTTTGGTAGGGGTCTCAAGCTTGATATCTCCATGTTTTGCCGTCGATACCTTCGTCTTGACCGTAGACTTAACCACAGTTCCGATATTCGAGATGCTGTCTTCGGGGCGGATATCATCAGGTAATTGCGGGGCGCCATCACTCTCGATATCGTGGCCGCCAGGCATGACCAAGCACGCGTCCTTGATCGACTGAAGGCGAGCAATATTCTCTTTGTCGAGGCGCCGACATGCTTGTCTCCACCGTACCACTGAATGGCACATGCGACGGGCATGGTTGAGAATCGAAAAGATTCTCTCTGCTGTTGTTCCAACCCATTTGGCGCGAGGAACGTCATCAGGATGCAGCCCTTCGAAGCAAGACGCCACGTGCGACACGCTCTGCTTGAGATGACTGAGTAAGATGTACCCGTACGGGGCCACGCCCAGAAGTACGACCACGAAATCTGCGATTTGAGCGAGCCCGTGGCCCCTGACTGCCTGGCCTGCCAGGGGCCCATTGTGCACCCCGAAGTTGAAGCATGCCTGGATGCCCTTGTTTTCCACGTAGTGTTCCATCGCTTGATTAAGCTCCATCGCATTGTAGCCTGGCGTGGGTTGTCTGATGGTTGGTTTGGAATGTGCAGCCCGCGCGCGTTTGTGAGCACCCAGAGTCTTGGTCATTTTTGATTTGAGGCAAAACGGCTATGGTAATGGTGACGTGTCGATGTGATTTGTGGCGCAGTCAAGGTTTTACCACGAGGGGCCTTCGCTAAGGGACGACGGCTCCTATATACGAGGAATGCCTTCAAGAGGCCCCCGAGAGGTCAACCGCGGGATCCCAACCAGCATCCATACGTTCCCCTCCTCCTCCACCCTTCCTCCTCCTACTCCTCCTCCCCCCTCCTCCTCCTCCTCTTCCTCCTCCCCCCCCCCTCCCCCTTCCTATAAGACTACCTGATTGTATTGGCTGTATATGCAATGGAGATAGTAAGGATGGCAATGGCAAGAACATTAGTAATTGCATTTCGAGAAAGGTCATCATCTTAGTAGTGCTAATAGCAATACCAATAATGAAAACAATGCTACGAAGTACCAGACAAACAGCAAATCTGAACCAATACCAGCACAATCGTAATGGCGTCGACGAAGTCATACGTTATCGAACTGCGGGGAAGGGCATTCTTTCATCAGTTATTTGATACATTTCAGGTTGGTTTTCCAGGGGTAACACATATACGTGTGTTGTTCATGATATATATATATATATATATACATATATATACATATATACAATGAACACGTATGTACATGTACCAAATACAGGTACACATATATGCACATATGCATATGTCTAATCATACATGATTACACAGTCACAATACAATCGCATAGTGTTCCAGTCAGACCCCCCCCCCCCCCCGCACACGCACCACACACAACGCGCACAAACACCACCACCACCACACGCACGCACACACGCACACACACACACGCACACACACACACTCGCATACGCACGTGGTGGTGGTGGGGATAGTGGCGATGGTGGTGGTGGCGGTGGTGTTTGTGTGTATACGGCGTGTGTGTGTGTGTGTGTGCGTGTGTGGTGGTGGTCGTGGTCGTGGTGGTGTGTGTGTGTGTGGGGGGGGGGGGGGGGGCTCCTCACGGGCACGCACGCGCGCGCGCACGCACGCACGCGCACACATGTCGCACGCATGCGTGCTGTATACACAGGCTAAGCATAACGCAGCATGCGCCTATACATATCTGATTCGTATGGATCGTGCCTATGAACTTGATACGTATCATATAACGATGGCTGTAATGGTGTATGTATGCGCTGTACCACATTGTGGTTATATTGTTGCATATGTATATGTTTGTATGTGAATACATATATGTAGTAGACCCCAAAAAACACACACCACACACCACACACACACCACCACCACACGCACGCACACGCACACACACACACACACTCGTGCGCACGTCGTGGAGAGCGTGGTGGCGGGGTGGTTGGTTGGTTCTAGTTGCGGTGATGGTGGTGAGAATAGTGGCGATGGTGGTGGTGGGGGTGGTGTGTATACGGTGTGTTTGTGTGTGTGTGTCAGTACTTCCACTGCTACTGCTACTTCTACGACTACTGCTACAACTACAACAACTACTACTACTACTACTACTACTACCACTACTACTACTACTACTACTACTACAACTACTACAACTACTACTACTACTACTACTACTACTACTACTACTACTACTACTACTACTACTACTACTAGTACTACTATTACGACTACGACTACGACTACGACTACGACTACGACTACGACTACGACTACGACTACTACTACTACTACTACTACTACGACTACTACTACTACTACTACTACCACTAGTATTACTCCTACTACTACCAGTAATACTGATACTGTACTCGGACTAGGATTTGGACTAGGACTTGGTCTAAGACTAGAACTAGGACTAAGACGACGACTACCACTACTACTACTACTACTACTACTACTACTACTACTACTACTACTACTACTACTACTACTCCTACTCCTACTACTACTACTACTGCTGCTGCTGCTGCTGCTGCTGCTACTACTACGCGGGTGTGTGCGCGTGTACACGCGCACACACCCGCGTACGCGCGCACCGCCCTCCACAAAAAAAAAACAATACCGAAAACCAAGCGCGATCCGCTCCTCAACCAAGCGCGGCTGACTCATCTTGGCAAGCGAACCAAGTGCGCGCACTTGGTTTTTTCGAGTGCGCGGAAAAACCAACCGGTACCGGTTCCGTTCGGGTGCGATTGGTTTTTTTCAAGTTCCGATGGTTTGGGGAACTTGGTAGCGTTCAAAACCCGGAGAGCGAAGAAAACCTCGGGGACGCGAAATCTTTCCTCGAAAGCTCTGGGGGCTCTCCTGCATGCAGCGCTTGTGAAGCGCTGCCAGGCGCCCTTCTATGCGTGCCTGCACACGTGCAGGCACGCGTGGACGCGTGCCAGAAGCGGCCCCGGACGGGCTGCGACCCCGGACGAGTTGCTGCGGGGATTCTGGAGCGGCGAAGATGGGCTGGTGGCGGGCGCCACCACCGTCTGGCTTTCTAAAACCCTCCGGGAAAAACCCGGAGAGCGAAGAGACCCTCGGGGACGCGAAATCTTTCCTCGAAAGCTCTGGGGGCTCTCCTGCAGCGCTTCTGAAGCGCTGCCAGGCGCCCGTCCGCGTGCAGGCACACGTGGACGCGTGCCAGAAGCGCCCCCGGACGGGCTGCGACCCCGGACGAGTTGCTGCGGGGATTCTGGAGCGGCGAAGATGGGCCCGGCAACCCCCCCCGGGGATTGTGGACTGGCGGAGATGGGCCAGTGGCGGGCACCACCACCGTCCGGCTTCTAATCTAAAACCCTCTAGCTCTCAGAGAACTCTCTGGGAAAAACCCGGAGAGCAAAGAGAACACACACACCGGAAAGCTTTCCTGGCGGGCCCTCGGACGCTCTCGTGAAGCGCTTCTGGGGCTCTGGGGGGCTCCCCTGCAGCGCTTCTGAAGCGCTGCCAGGAACGCGTCCACGCGTGCCTGCGCGCGTGCAGGCACGCGTAGACGCTTGCCGGAAGCTCTCCCGGACCCGCCGCGACGTTTTACAGGTTGCTGCGAGGATCCTGGACCGGCGGAGATGGGCTGCTGGCGGGCACCACCACCGTCCGGCTTCAAATCTAAAGCCCTCTAGCTCTCAGAGAGCTCTCCGGGAAAATCTCTCACAATCTTCGAAAAACCGACCCAAGTGTCACACATTGTCCGCCCGGGCCGGCTGGGTCAACTAGCTGCACCCCGCGCCGGAATTTCTCTAGCTCGCCGTTGCCGAAGAGCTCTACGAGGTACACACCGGACGGCTTTCCTGGCGAGCTCTCGGACGCTCGCGTACAGCGTTTCTGGAGCTCTGGGGGGCTCCCCTGCAGCGCTTCTGAAGCGCTGCCAGGAACGCTTCCACGCGTGCCTGCGCGCGTGCAGGCACGCGTGGACGCTTGCCGGAAGCTCTCCCGGACCCGCTGCCGGGCCCGGCAACCCCCCCCGGGGATCGTGGACCGGCGGAGATGGGCTGCTGGCGGGCACCACCGCCGTCCGGCTTCTAATCTAAAACCCTCTAGCTCTCAGAGAGCTCTCCGGGAAAGACGCGGAGAGCGGAGAGAGCCTCGGAGACGGGAACTCTTTCCTGGAGAGCTCTGCGGGGCCCCCCGGAAGCGCTCCGGAAGCGCTGCCAGGCACGCCTCCACGCGTGCCTGCACGCGTGGACGCGTGCCGGAAGCGCTCCCGGATCAGCTGCCGGCACGGGCGAGCCGCTGCGAGGATCGTGGACCGGCGGAGATGGGCTGCTGGCGGGCACCACCACCATCCGGCGTCTAATCTAAAACCCTCTAGCTCTCAGAGAGCTCTCCGGGAATACCGAAGAGCTCAACGAGGTACCTGGGAACCGGCGGTAAACCGTCAACCAGGTTACCGCCGGGGCCCTCGTAGAGCTCTCTTCTCGCACGGCGTTCCTTGGAACACGTGAAGGAAGTTTCTGGGGCGAGACCCGAAAAACTAAAAACAATCACGTCTTCTGTTTTTGTCCAACGTCGGTTGCTCCAAGTGTTTTGGTACTAATACTGTATCTACAGGCCTGATAATTTCACAGGCGCACGCGTCATAACCCACTACAGGTGCGAAAAATCTGGTTTCTCAAAATGAACTGTCAAATATCTTTCAAACTGGGAACCGGCGGTAAACCGTCGACCAGGTTACCGCCGGGCACCTCGTAGAGCTCTTTTCTTGCACAGCGCTCCTCGGAACACATGAAAGAAACTTCTGAAGCGAGAGCCGAAAAACTCGGAAAATCAGGATTTTTCGGTTTTCATCCAAAGTCGGTTGCTCCAAGAGTTTTGATAATAATACTGCACCTACGGACCTGAGAATTTGACTGGCAGACGCGGCATCCCACTACATGTGCGAAAAATTTGCTTAAAATGAATTGTCAAATATCTTTCAAATCTTAACAAAACCAACCCAAAACTGTCACATTGTCTCTTTTGGTCGGGTTGGCCAACTAGCTCCACCCCGCTCCGGAACTGGCGCCGGCGGTGAACCGTCAACCTGGTCACCGCGGGGAACCTCGTAGAGCTCCTTGCACGAGTAGGAGAGCTCAGGATCGAAGTAGAGAAATGAAGATTTTCTTAAAATTTTCATTTTTCGATTTTTCGATATTCGTGATAGCTCGGTTCCCGGACTGGCGCCGGCAGTGAACCGTCAACCTGGTCACCGCCGGAAGCCTCGTAGAGCTCCGTGCACACGTAGGAGTGCTTAGATGCAGAGCAGAGAGCTTATCGGAGCATTTCTAGAAAAACGTCGAATTTGCATTTCTCGTTGTCAACTTAGTGTCGGTTGCTCCGAATTTTTCGATAGTAAAACTGGTTCTAGAGAGCTGAGCTGCTCTGGGAACAAGTTTTAAATGCCGATGCTTGGCCTAAAAATCCACTTTCTCAAAATGAATTGTCAAATATCTTTCGAATACCAGCAAAACCGACCGAAAGTTACCACTTTGTCTCTTCTGGTCGGTTTGACCAACTAGCTCCACCCCGCGCCAGAATTCCTCTAGCTCATCGATAACGAAGAGCTCTACGAGGTGAGTCAACTCACTTGGTAGCGTCCAAAACCTGGAGAGCGGAGAGACCCTCGGAGACGGGAAGTCTTTCCTCGAGAGCTCTGCGGGGCCCCCATGAAGCGCTCCGGAAGCGCTGCCAGGCACGCCTCCACGCGTGCCTGCGCGCGTGCAGGCACGCGTGGACGCGTGCTGGAAGCGCTCCCGGACCAGCTGCCGGCACGGGCGAGCCGCTGCGAGGATCGTGGTCCGGCGGAGATGGGCTGCTGGCGGGCGGCTTCTAAGAGAGCTCTCCGGGGATAATGGAATGCATCAGGGGAGCTGAGCTGCTCTCAGAAAAAAAGTTTTTATGCGTATGCTTAGCGCAAAACTCTGCTAAATAAAATGGTCAAATATCTTTCAAATCTTAGCAAAACCGACCAAACAGTTATCACTTTGTCCGCCAGGGCCGGGTCAACCACTTGGTAGCGTCCAAAACCCGGAGAGCGAAGAGACCCTCGCGGACGGAACATGTTTTCTGGAGAACCCTGGGGGGCTCCCCTGAAGCGCTTCGAAAGCGCTGCCAGGCACGCCTCCATGCGTGCCTGCACGCGTGCAGGCACGCGTGGACGCGTGCCGGAAGCGCTTCCGGACGGGCTGCCGGAACGGGCGAGTTGCTGCGAGGATCGTGGACCGGCGGAGATGGGCTGCTGGCGGGCACCACCACCGTCCGGCATCTAATCTAAAACCCTCTCGCTCTCAGAGAGCTCTCCGGGAACTTGGTAGCGTCCAAAACCTGGAGAGCGAACGGGCAACTCTGCAAAGCTTTCGTGCCGAGCTCTGGGGTGCTCTCGTGGAGCGCTTCTCAAGCGCTACCAGGCGCGCTTCCTCGCGAGCCTGCGCGCGTGCAGGCGCGCGTGGACGCATGCCGGAAGCGCTCCAGGACCCGCTGCTGGGACAAACAACCTTCTCCAGGGATTCTGGAGCGGCGAAGATGGGCTGCTGGCGGGCGTCCCCACCGTCGGGCTTCTAATCTAAAACCCTATAGCTCTCAGAGAGCTCTCCGGGAACAGACTGCGCGCCCAGGATCTCGTCTCCTGGATCGAACGAGCGCCAACCTTGGATCCTCGCCCCGAGGCCGCGCGCGCCCCAGATCCCCCGGGCCGGCCCGCTCACGCACGCGTATGGGAGCGGCCCCACGCACGCAGTTCGGCGTGCGGAGACGCTGGAAACCTCGCGTACTGAAGCTCTGAATACGCTGGGTACTTTCCTGGGACGCTGTGAAAACTCAGGGAAGCGTTCCTGAAGAGCTCTGGGTGGCCCCCTGAAGCGCTTTTGCAGCGCTCCCCAGGCGCTGCAAGCGACGCCACCACGCGTGCCTGCACGCGTAAAAGCGCACGTGAGTGCGCGCCCGAAGCGCTCCCGGACCCGCTGCTACCCTGGGCGAGTTGCTGCGCGGATCGTGGAGCGGCGGAGGTGGGGTGCCTTCCTCGCCACCCACCCCCGGCCTCTTCTCTGAACCCTCAGCTCTCCAAGGAGCTAACGCTGGGGGGCGCTCCCGGGGCGCTTTTGAAGCGCTGCCAGCGACGTGCCGGTGCTGCGTGCCTGCGCGCCTGCAGGGACGCGTGGGCGCGTGCCGGAAGCGCTCCCGGACGCGCTGCGACGTTTTACAAGCCGCTGCGACGATCGTGGACCGGCGAGGATGGGCGTGTCCCCCTCACCACCCACCTCCGGCTTCTTCTCTGAAGCCCTCAGCTCTCCAAAGAGCTATCCGGGGAACTAGCTCCACCCCGCGCCGGAATTCCTCTAGCTCATCGATGCCGAAGAGCTCTACGAGGTATTCCTCTAGCTCATCGGTGACGAAGAGCTCTACGAGGTATTTCAGCAGAACCGACCCAAAGTCATCACTTTGTCTCTTCTGGTCGGGTCGACCAACTAGCTCCACTCCGCGCCGGAATTCCTCTAGCTCATCGATGACGAAGAGCTCTGCGAGGGATTTGGTTGCGCCCAAAACCCGGAGAGCAAAGAGGCAACTCTGCCCAGCTTTCGTGCCCAGCTCTGTGAGCTCTCCTGATGCGATTCTCAAGCGCTGCTAGGCGCGCTTCCACGCGTGCCTGCACGCATGCGAGCATGCGTGGACGCGTGCCGGAAGCGCTCCCAGACGGGCTGCCGGGACATACAAGCCCCTGCGGGGATTCTGGAGCGGCAAACATGGGCTGCTGGCGGGACCACCACCGTCCGGCTTCTAACCTGAAGCCCTATAGCTCTCAGAGAGCTCTCCGGGAATTACTCTTAAGCTTCCAGCAACTGGCCAAAGGAAGCTCTACGAGTTACTAGCTCTCCAGCGCCCCGGAAATACTCTGAGGCTTCCAGCAACTAGCTAAGGGAAGCTCTATGAGTTACTAGCCAACTAGCTGCACCCTGCGCCGGAATTCCTCTAGCTCATCGATGCCGAAGAGCTCTACGAGGTATTACTCTTAAGCTTCCAGTAACTAGCTAAGGGAAACTTTACGAGTGACTAGAACGCTTTCTTGACAAGCTCTGGGAAGTTCCCCTGCACCGTTTCTGAAAGCGCTGCAAAGCACGCTTCCACGCAAGCCTCCACGCGTGCAGGCACGCTTGGACGCGTGCCAGAAGCGCTCCCGGACCAACTGCGACGTTCTACAACCTGCTGCGACGAACGTGGAGCGCCGTGGAGGAGCTCCTGGCCGGCACCACCACCGTCCGGCTTCTAATCTAAAACCCTATAACTCTCAGAGAGCTCTCCGGGAACATTGTCCGCCCGGGCCGGGTCGGCCAACTAGCTCCACCCCGCGCCGGGTTTCCTCTAGCTCGTCGATGCCGAACGGCTCTACGAAGTAGGATGGGCTGCTGGCAGGCACCACGACCGTCCGGCTTCTAATCTGAAGCCCTATATAGCTCTCAGAGAGCCCTCCGGGAATTACTCTTCTAGCATTCGCCGCTAACGCTCTAAGGCAAGCTCTACGTTTTACTGTGCTGAACAGCTCTGTTCCCGGAGAGCTCTCTGAGAGCTATAGGGTTTAGAGCGGTGGTGGTGCCTGCCAGCAGCCCACTTGGTATCCAAAACCCGAAGAGCGAAGAGGGGGCTTTTCTGAGGCGCTTCTGAAGCGCTGCCAGGCTCGCGTCTACGCGTGCCTGCACGCGTGTAGGCACGTGTGGACGCGTGCCCGAAGCGCTCCCGGACCCGCTGCGACCTCCCGCGAGTCGCTGCGAGGAACGTGGAGCGCCGTGGAGGAGCTGCTGGCAGGCACCACCACCGTCCGGCTTCTTATCGGAAGCCCTATAGCTCGCAGAGAGCTCTCCGGGAATCTTCGCCGCTCCACGATCCCCGGAGCGGCCTGTAAAACATCGCAGCGTGTCCGGGAGACGCGCCCACGCGTGCCTGCACGCGTGCAGGCACGCGTGGAAGCGTTGTTGGCAGCGCTTCAGAAGTTCCCGGAGAGTTCTCTGAGAGCTATAGGGTTTTAGATTAGAAGCCGGGCGGTGGTGGTGCCTGCCAGCAGCCCATCTTCGCCGCTCCGCGATACCCGGAGGGAATTGTAAAACGTCGCAGCGTGTCCGGGAGATCTTCCGGCACGCGCCCACGCGTGCCTGCGCGCGTGCAGGCGCGCGTGGAAGCGTTGTTGGCAGCGCTTCAGAAGTGCTTTAGGGAAGCCCCCCAGAGCTTTCCAGAAAAGCTTCCCAGATTTCCAAATTATTCAGAGCTTCGCAGGGAAGCTTTCTAGCGTCTCCAGAGCTACGCCACGCAAAGTTTACGGCGTCTCCACGCATGCTAAACTGCGTGCGTGTGCTGCGTTTGTGTGAACGCCTCTTTGCTATCCGGGTTTTGGACGCTACCAGGTGCTTTAGGGAAGCCCCCCAGAGCTTTTCAGAAAAGCTTCCCAGATTTCCAAATTATTCAGAGCTTCGCAGGGAATCTTTCCAGCGTCTCCAGAGCTACGCCACGCAAGGTTTCCCGCGTCTCCACGCACGCTAAACCGCGTGCGTGTGCTGCGTTTGTGCGAGTGCCTCTTTGCTATCCGGGTTTTGGGCGCTACCAAGTGCAGCACGAGTAAAACCAATTAAAACAGTATCATTTCCAAGAAAGTAGCAGAGTACGACTCGGTGTTCAGCCCTAGCGCTGATAGCAGACTGAGCGCGGGTGTCTAGAACCGTTCGAATAGCGCGCATGATGATTCTATTCCCATTGCAATGCCTAAGAGCTTTCAAGCTCATCTGCACCTCGAGTTCAATCCAGAAAACGAATTTCATCACCAGAAAATAGCAGAGTATAGCTAGTTGGTTGGTGCGCCCAAGGGTATAGCAGAGTATAGCAAAGTATAGCAAAGTATAGCAGAGTATGGCTGTGCCCAAGAGCTCTCAAGCTCATCCGCACCTCGAGTTCAGTGAAGAAATTCATCAGCATTTCGAGAAAAATTGGTCGAATACGAATAGTTTTGCGGTCCTAGCTCGGATAGCAGAGTCAGTTCCGAGCTCTGGATGCTTCAGCCTCGATTACGTGTGCGTACAAGCTCTGTAGCTATGCTACAGCTCGAGTTAAGTACAGAACACCGACAGCGCCTGTTAAGATAACTCGGAGAATACGAATAGTTTCGCGGACCTAGCTCGAGTAGTAGACCGAGTTCAGACCTCTCGATGCAACAGACGAACGCGCCTGATGATTCTCAACCGATTCGTGTGCGTACCAGCTCTGTAGCTCTCCTTCAGCCCGAGTTAAGTACAGAAAACCGACAACACCTGTCAATATGTCTCGAAGAATACGAATAGTTGTGCGAACCTAGCTCGAGTAAGAGACCGAGTTCAGACCTCTGGATGCAACAGACGAAAGCGCATGATGATTCCGAATCGGTTTCTGTGAGTACCAGCTTTGTAGCTCTCCTAAATCTCGAGTTAAGTACAGAAAACCGTCAACGCGTGTCAAGATGACTCGAAACGGCCGATCCCGCCGCAACGCTTTTTGGCAGTAAAAGGTACCCGATCGAGCTGAGATTGAGACAGCGAGCGGGAATAAGATCGAATATGGTGGGAAAAATTCTAGAGCTCAAACGAATTGTTGAATTTCGAGAACGTAATTTTCAACAGAGCAAAAGTCACCAAAAGGTCCGTCGATATTTTTTTGCCAGCTAGCTCTCCAGCGCGCCGGAACTTGGTGGCGTCCAAAACCCAGATAGCAAAGAGGCGCTCGCACCAACGAGCGCACGCACATAAGCACGCGCGCACGGGCACACACATACAACACGACGACACACACGTACGCCAACATGCTCAGCACACACGCACACACACACACGCACACACACACACACGCGCAGAGGTCGAAACACACGCGCGAACGCGCACACACACAACATCTCACATACACACCCACGGACAAGCACACGCACACAAATCACACAAGCACACACGCACACACTCGGGGGCACACACAAACACCCACACTCACACACGCATACACAAACCCAAGCACGCACGCACACACACACACACACGCACGCACAACCCACGCACACAGACGCACGCGCAAGCACCCAGGGAAACCGAAGCACTGACGACCACACGATGACGCACCCACCGCAGCCACCTCAGCGCCCTCCCCCCCGCGCTCCTCTGCCGCCCCCGCGCGCCCTCGCCCTCCCCGCCGGCGCTCCGGAAGCGCTTCCGGCACGCGCCCGCGCGTGCCTGCGCGCGTGCAGGTACGCGTAGAAGAGAGCCTGGCAGCGCTTCAGAAGCGCTCCAGAAGAGCACCCTCCCTCGCGTGGCAGAGCTCTGGAGACGCTGGATAGCTTTCTGGGGAAGCTCGGAATACTCTAGAAAGCTTTCCTGCAGAGCTCTGGGGAGCTTTCCTCGAGCGCTTCTGAAGCGCTGTCAGGGACGCTTCCGCGCGTCCCTGCACGCGTGCAGGCTCGCGTGGACGCGTGCCGGAAGCGCTCCCGGACACGCTGCGACGTTTTACAAGCCCCTCCGGGGATTGTGGAGCGTCGGACGTGGGCGTTTGCCCCGCGCCACCCAGCTCCGGCTTCGTCTCTGAAGCCCTCAGCTCTCCAAGGAGCTATCCGGGAATTACTTTTAAGCTTCCAGCCACTAGCTAAGGGAAGCTCTGCGAGTTAAGTGCACACGCACGCGGCTTAGTGTGCGTGGAGACGCTGGAATCCGCGCGCGACGCAGCTCTGGAGAGGCTGGAAAGCTTCCCTGCGAAGCTCTGAATACTTTGGAAAGCTTTCCTTAAGAGCTCGGGGGCCCTCCCGAGGAGCTTCTGAAGCACTTCCAGGCAAGCTTCCACGCGTGCCTGCACGTGTGCAGGCACGCGTGGACGCGTGCCCGAAGCGCTCCCGGACCAGCTGCCCGGACCGGCGAGTCGCTGCGAGGATCGTGGAGCGGTGGAGGTGGGCTGCTGGCTGGCACCACCACCGTCCGGCTTCTAATCTAAAGCCCTATAGCTCTCAGAGAGCTCTCCGGGAAAAAGTCAGCAATCAGCAAAAAGTCCGTCGGGATTTTTCTTGCCAACTATCTCTCCAGGTAAGCTTCCAGCAACTAGCTAACTCCATGCAGGCAATTCCATACAGCTTCCCTGGCAAGCTCCGGGAAGCTCTCCGGGAGCGCTTCTCAAGCGCTGCCGGAACCTCCCCCGGACCCGCTGCCGGGACAAACGAACTTCTGCGGGGATTCTGGAGCGGCGGAGATAGGCTGCTGGCAGGCACCACCACCGTCCGGCTTCTAAGCTAAAAACCCTACAGCTCTCAGAAAGCTCCCCGGGAAAAACCCGGAGAGCGAAGAGAGCGCTCTTCTGAAGCGCTTCTGAAGCGCTGCCAGGTACGCTTCCACGCGTGCCTGAGAGCTCTGGGAAGCGCTCCTGAAGCGCTTCTGACGCGCTGCCAGGCGCGCTTCCACGCGTGCCTGCACGCGCGCAGGCACGCGTGGGCGCGTGCCGGAAGCGCTCCCGGACGGGCTGCGACTCAGGCAGGTCGCTGCGGGGAACGTGGGTCCAGCTTCTAATCTAAAGCCCTTTAGCTCTCAGAGAGCTCTCCGGGAACAACAAGCTAAAGGAAGCTCTACGAGTTATTCTTCTAGCCCATCGATGAGGAAGAGCTCTACGAGGTATTCCTCTAGCCCATCGATGCCGAAGAGCTCTACGAGGTATTACTCTTGAGCTTCCAGCAACTAGCTAAGGGAAGCTCTACGAGTTACTTGCTCCACCCCGCGCCGGAATTCCTCTAGCTCATCGATAACGACGAGCTCTGCGAGGTGCTGGAAAGCTTTCCTGGCGAGCTCTGGGGGGCACCCCTGGAGCGCTTGTGAATGCGCTGCCAGGCACGCTTCAACGCGTGCCTGGACGCGTGCAGGCACGCGGTTGACGCGTGCCGGAAGCGCTCCCGGACCAGCTGCGAAGTTTTACAGCCCGCCGCGACGAACGTGGAGCGCCGTGGAGGAGCCCCTGGCAGGCACCACCACCGTATGGCTTCTAATCTGAAGCCATATAGCTCTCAGAGAGCTCTCTGGGAAGAAAGCTGTTCTGAAGAGCTGTGGGGAGCTCTCCGCTTCTCAAACGCTGCCAGCGACGCTTCCACGCGTGCCTGCGCGCGTGCAGGCACGCGTGGACGCGTGCCGGAAGCGACCCCGGACCAGCTGCCGGGACAAACAGGTCCCTGCGGGGATTCTGGGCCGCCGTGGAGGAGCTGCTGGCAGGCACCACCACCGTCTGGCTTCTAATCTAAAACCCTATAGCTCTCAGAGAGCTCTCTGGGAAACTAGCTCCACCCCGCGCCCGAATTCCTCTACCTCATCGACGCCGAAGAGCTTTACAAGGTACGGGAAATTTCAGGAGGATCTCTGGGGAGCTTTCCTGAAGCGCTTCTGAAGCGCTGCCAGGCGCGCTTCCACGCGTGCCTGCACGCTTGCAGGCACGCGTGGACGCGTGCGGGAAGCGCTCCTGGACCTGCTGCGAACTCAACAGGTTGCTGCGACGATTCTGGACGGGCGCAGATGGGCTGCTGGCAGGCACCACCACCGTCTGGCTTCTAATCGAAAGCCCCACAGCTCTCAGAGAGCTCTCCGGGAAAAACTCGGAGAGCAAAGAGGCACTCACACTGGAAAGCTTTCCTGGGGAGCCCTCCTGAAGCGCTTCTGAAGCGCTGCCAGGCACGCTTCCACGCGTGCCTGCACGTGTGTAGGCACGCGTAGACGCGTGCGGGAAGCGCTCCCGGACCCGCTGCGAACTCAAACAGGTTGCTGCGACGATTCACGACCGGCGAAGTTGGGCTGCTGGCAGGCACCACCACAGTCGGGCTTCTAATCTAATCCCTATAGCTCTCAGAGACCTCTCCGGGAACTTGGTAGCGTCCATTGGTAGCGTCCAACAAAGCCCGGAGCGCAGAGAGGCACTCACACGGGAAAACTTTCCTGGAGAGCTCCGGGGAGCCCCCCAGAGGCGCTCCCGGACACGTTGCGACCCCACACAAGTTTCTGCGACGATTCTGGACCGCCGGCTTCTAATCTAAAACCCAATAGCTCTCAGAGAGCTCTCCGGGAACTTGGTGGGAGCAAAAAGGCCCTCACACTGGAAAGCTTTCCTGCAGAGCGCTGGGAAGCTCCCCTGAAGCGCTTCTGAAGCGCTGCCAGCGACGCTTCCACGCTTGCCTGCGCGCGTGCAGGCGCGCTTGGACGCGTGCCGGAAACGCTCCCGGACCCGCTGCCGGTTCCGGCAACTCGCTGCGGGGATCGTGGACCGGCGAAGATGGGCTGCTGGCAGGCACCACCACCGTCCGGCTTCTAATCTAAAACCCTATAGCTCTCAGAGAGCTCTCCGGGAAAAACCCGGAGAGCAAAGAGGCAGTCACACTGGGAAGCTTTCCTGGCGAGCTCTGGGAAGCTCTCCTGAATGGCTTCTGAAGCGCTGCCAGGCGCGCTTCCACGCGTGCCTGCACGCGTGCAGGCACGCGTGGACGCGTGCCGGAAGCGCTCCCGGACCCGCTGCCGGTTCCGGCAACTCGCTGCGGGGATCGTGGACCGGCGAAGATGGGCTGCTGGCAGGCCCCACCACCAGCCGGCTTCTAATCTAAAGCACTATAGCTCTCAGAGAGCTCCCCGGGAATCTAGAGCCCTATAGCTCTCCGGGAAAACCCGGATAGCAAAGAGGCGCTCATAGCAACGAGCACGCGCACTTGGTAGCGTCCAAAACCCGGAGAGCAAAGAGGCACTCACACTGGAAAGCTTTCCTGGAGAGCTCTGGGGAGCTCCCCAGAGGCGCTTCTGAAGCGCTGCCAGGCGCGCGTCGACGCGAGCCTGCGCGCGAGCAGGCACGCGTGGACGCGTTCCGGAAGCGCCCCTGGACACGCTGCGATCTCACAACATTCTGCGACGATTCTGGACCGCCGTGGAGGAGCTGCTGGCAGGCACCACCGCCGTCCGGCCTCTGAACTAAAACCCTATAGCTCTCAGAGAGCTCTCGGGGAACTTGGCAGCGTCCCAAACCCCGAGAGCAAAGAGGCGCTCACACTGGAAAGCTTTCCTGAATTGCTCTGGAGGGCTCTCCTGAAGCGCTTCTGAAGCGCTGCCAGGCACGCTTCCACGCGTGCCTGCACGCGTGCAGGCACGCGTGGACGCGTGCTGGAAGCGCTCCCGGACACGCTGCGAAGTTGTACAAGCCCCTCCGGGGATCGTGGACCGGCGAAGATGGGCTGCTGGCAAGCACCACCACCTTCTGGCCTGTTCTCTAAAGCCCAATAGCTTTCAGAGAGCTCTCCGGGAACATAAAGCTCGTGACGGAGCTCTGGAGCTCTAGAGACGCTGGAAAGCTTCCCTGGGAAGCTCTGAATACTCTGGAAAGCTTTCCTGAAGAGCTCTGGGGAGCTCTCCTGACGCGCTTCTGAAGCGCTGCCAGCGACGCTTCCGCGCGTGCCTGCGCGCGTGCAGGCACGCGTGAACGCTTGCCTGAACCGCTCCCGGACACGCTGCGAACTTTTACAAGTCTCTGCGGGGATTGGACCGGCGGAGGTGGGCGTGTCCCCCTCGCCACCCACCTCCGGCTTCTTCTCTGAAGCCCTCAGCTCGCCAAGGAGCTATCCGGGAATCTTCGAAAAAACGACCCCAGGTCATCACATTGTCCGCCCGGGCCGGGCTGGCCAACTAGCTGCGCCCCGCGCCGGAGTTCCTCTAGCTCATCGAGGCCGAAGAGCTCTACGAGGTACTAGCTCCACCCCGCGCCGGAATTCCTCTAGCTCATCGATGTCGATGAGCTCTACGAGGCATTACGCTTAAGCCTCCAGCAACAAGCTAGGGGAAGCTCTATGAGTTATTCTTGTAGCTTCGCCGCTAACGCTCTTGGGAAAGCTCTACGAATCACTCTTCTAGCTTCGTCGTTACCGCTCTTAGGTAAGCTCTACGAGTCAAGCCTTATCAACCCACAAGGAGCTGTCCGGGAATAGCTGAGCGGTAGAACGCAGGGCGGCCTGGTACCGTTGGGCGTGGCTGCGAACGCAAGCAGGTGAAATCGTCGCGCCGGGACCGCGCGCGCACCCGGGGTCTCGCCCCCCTGGCCGCGATACTCGGGTGTTTGCCCCGGGGCCGCGCACGCGCCCCAGGGTCTCCCCCTCCAGGCCGCGCATCGCGTAAACCGCGCGCCTAAGCGTGCGCAGAAGTGACCAAAGTGCGCGTGTAAGCGGGTGCGCGGCAGCACCCACAGCACGGGTGGAACTCTCTGGCGCTCGCGTGAAGCGACGCCGTCGAACGTGCGTGATGCGCTGCGTAGCGCGCGTAAAACGCTTCCAGCGACGCTTCGAAGCGTGCCTGAAGCGCTGCGAAGCGCGCTTGAAGCGCTTCCAGCGACTCTTCGAAGCGTGCCTGAAGCTCTGCGAAGAGCGCCTGACGTGCTGCGAAGCGCTCCGGGACGCGCTGCATGTTCTGGCGACTGGCGCCGGCGGTAAACCGTCAACCTGGTTACCGCCGGGGACCTCGTAGAGCTCCTCGCGCGCTCGAGAGCGCTCGGAAAAGAAGCAGAGAGCTTCAGAGAACATCTTCTGAGACATTTCAAACAATGTTTTTTTTGATGTCGACATGAAGTTGGTTCCGCCAAGTGTTTTGATAATAAAAGTGCCCCTGCGGAGCTCATATTAAGACGCCGAGGCCCTCATAGTCTGTCACAGGTGCGAAAAATCTGATATCTCAAATTGAATTGAAATATCTTTCAAATCTTAGGAAAACCGAGCCCAAACTACCACATCTTCTTTTTGCAACGCACACGCAGGTGCTGACAATATGCGTGAATCTTTTATTCCAAGACCTTCTCGCTGCAAGTGATACGTTATGCTAGCTGGTAGCGTAGGCAGAAGGGGGCCCCCTCAGCCAATATGTTTACGGGCAGAGGGGTGAGAGCGTGCAACAGCAATAGCAGGGACCAGCATTATCAGATAAACAGAATGACTATTGCACTCCTGGAGTTCTCTCTGGTCCTGCTCGGAAACTCGGAATGCGGCCTGGCTATACAACGGGTTTGTTTGCAGCACGGACTTGGATTAGCACGAAATAAAACAGTAACTGAATTCTCTGAGCGGCCAAGGATCGGCAGCTGAAATCAATGAACCGAAACTCGATACGGCATCTGGAATCGGTAATATCTTGGGTAAGACCAAGCGGATGGGAGTGAAACACGACTCCCAGCACGTACAAGTAGAAAATCAAACTCACAATATCTTGGGCGAAACCAAGCGGATGGGAGTGAAACGCGACTCCCGGCACGTGCAAGAAAGAAGTCAAACTCGCAATATCTTGGGCGAAACCAAGCGGATGGGAGTGAAACGCGACTCCCGGCACGTGCAAGTAAAAAATCAAATCACTTCTTCTGTACTTGGCCATCCCCACCGGTCAGCTCCTCGCAAGCAATCGACTCCACGAGCGACAGCACTGGATCCGCCAGGAACTTGGTCAGATTCTCACGAAGCTTCGGATCCTCCTTGGTCATGCCGTCGGCTATCATGTGCGTCGTAGGGATCCATCTGACGTTCTTGACCTTCACCTCGTCACGAATGGAAATCACGTCGATCACAGTACGTTTCTCAGACAAACTCGGGGTGAGCTGGTGGAGGGCATCGTACAGAGACTTGCAGTCGGTAACGGTGATAACCTCGAAGATCGGTGGGTGTCGGCCAGCAGGCCGTCCAGTCAACATCTCGGACAGGAACTTTGACAAGTACGACGCGTAGTCCACTCCCAGGTCCTGCGCGATAGCTTCCCCAGCCAGCGTAGATCTCACCACTCTCGGCGTTCTCTTGGACTTGTGAAACAAGAGAGTACATGACGTGGGTCCGGTGAGTATCGCCTCGTCTGCCAGAAAGATGAGGGTGCCGATCTGGGTCTTCAATCCTGGAGCGTTCGCCCATGAGCTGTCTGCAAAACTAACGAAGCAGGCGCGGCTCAAATCGACGCGGACGATCAGGATGCCAGTCTGGGCTGTGCGGTGCGCGTACTCTACGTGCTTCATGGCCATCCGTAGGTCGTTCAGCTCGGGGTCGATCCTCTGGACAAGGGAAACCGCGGCTGACAGGTCTGGACGTGTGTGTCCGGACAACCACTGGAGCGAACCGACAGCAGACTCCAGATCTTCGCGCTCAGAACGCGTCAGTTTAGAAGAAGACCGAGTGCTGGACATAACTCCAACCTTCGTGACTGCAATTGCCTTAGGGTAGGCCGCTTGATGAACAAACAAACTTCCGCTGTACGGACCTTGACGTAGGCGCTGGTATTCCTCGCCGAGGAAGACGAAGTTGTCCCACTGCCAGCCTCGCCATTTAATAGCCTTCTCGATCGGTGTGAAGTCGAACTTGGGATGGTGTGCCGCAAGAGCATCGTCCACGTGCATACCCACCGCACAAGCCAACTCATTGTTCGGAAAAAACCACAGGAAGAGAGCTGAATCGAGGCTGTGGAGCTTGCTGCCCAGCGCCAGGAAGGTCGTCACCACGTGCTTGTACCATAGGTACGGCGCCGTCGACTGACCGTACAGGTTGCCGATCACCTCGTAGAGTGGGGCGGTGAAGACTCCGGCGGCTTGAACTATCGGGTCCTTGGGCGGAATCATGTAGATCGCCTCCTCGCGCTCGCTCTGGGCGCCTCCCTGGAGAAAGGCGCTCTCCGCGTCTCCGGTCCCGACTCGCCAGTCATTCGAGACCGCGATCTGGCAGATCAGCTTCTTGCCAGCATCGGTCAGCACCGGGGCGTTACGCGGCAACTTCTCCAGGTCGGGGTCGGAGAACCCCAGCAACACCGGGCGAGCCTTGGCCTTCAACGGCGGAAACCCCAAGTTCTTGTCCCGGTAGCACACGCGCGAGCGGATGCACCGTTTGCGGAGATGAGGGTCACGACGAACTTGTTCGGCCTCCTCCTGCGAGCAGGCCCGAACGGACTTCCAGGTGTCCCAGTTCTGGCACTCCTTGCGCAAGGCCTTGACGTACTCCATGAACTGGTCCTCCGGGTACTCTGCGATCTCCCGCCAGGGGATTTCACGATCCAGTTGACGCTGCTCGCGTCTCGACAGGTTGTTCGAGTCCGTCGTGTCGCCCACCTGTGCTGTCGCACAGTCCACGTCCATCTCGCCGTCCCTGAGGTCGGAGAGCTCGTGGTAGGTCATGTACAGGCAGTTTGTCCAGTCGTCGTCCGGCTCGCTGTCATCGATCGGGTCGTTCTCGAAGTTCTCGATGGGCAAGAGGTGCGCCTCGTAGGCCTCCTGGACCTCCGCCAAGCTCGAGAACACGCGGGTCCTGAGCAGGACTGGCTCCTCGACTCCGTCCCAGCCATCCGGTGTGATGAACTCCATCTCGTCCGACTCGTTGGACACGAAGGCTGCTGGGCTCGGTGAGCCCGGTATGTGAGGAAGCTTTCCTGGTCGGGGTTTCTTCTCCGGTGGTGGTGCGATAACCGTCGAAGGTGCCGAACCGCTCGATGGTGGTCGAGCTGCGGACGACTCGCGGGTATGAGGTGCTGATCTCCTCGGCGTGGGCGTCGCAGAGCGCTCTCGTGTTCTGACTGGTCCAAACTGAGGCGGTGCCGGCCACGGAAAGGGCGCAGCGGGCTCTGGAGCTTCGCCTTCGGCTCGACTCTGGGCTCGACGCCGGGTACCGCTCTGGCCTGTCGGCGTCGGAGACTCCGATGCGTCGGCAAGTTGAGGAAGTTCAGCATTTGGCGCAGCTTCAGGGGCGTCGTCGGCTGACACGCTCCTGAAGTTCTCTTTGGTAGCGTTGTCTCCCAGAGAGGCCTGTGCGGGCTCCTCCAGGATGGGCTCTAGCGGGGCTGCCGGGAGAGGTCCTGGCAGCACTCGTGCTTGAGGATCTTCTGGTTCGGGTTGTTGTTCAGGAGGGCCCTCAATGATGATGTTCGAAGCGTCGCCCTGGCCGGCCTTCGCCAAGTCCTGCTCGGCCGTCTTGAGCTCCTTGAGGTCCTCCTCGGAAGGGGTCCAGCCCTCGAAACCGACGGCTGGGCGTATGTGTTCGCGGGCCACCTGCACAGTGCGGTGCCCGATCCGCAACCAGGCAGACTCGCCCTCGCCGTAGCCGTTGGTGCCGGAATCCCAGAAACAGAAAATGCCTGGGCGATACCCTGCCACGGGCGTCTTGCCCCGTCGCTTGCGACCATGCTCGCCCCAGGCTGCCACGCGCTGTCCCGAGAGGAAGTCGTGCGCCTTGCGGTTGACAGGCTGGCGGAGGATGGAGGTGCGCAGCGCCTCGTCGGCCTCCAGGTCGGCGATCGCCTTGAGCGCCTCAATGCGGCATCTCTCCCCGTAGGCCAGCATCTCATCCTGGGTGCAATTGCGCCAGAACTCGGCGGACGTGGTGTCAGCCAAGAGCTCGGTCGGAAGCGTGGGTGCCCGTCCGAAGGCGGCGGCATAGGCGGTGCGGCCTGCTCGGCGCACTGACTGGTTCACGGCGTGGCTCGTCGAGATGATCGCAAGGTCCACGTGCTCTGGCATCGTCGGCAGGATGACGTCGATCACCTTCTCGAAGACTCGGCGCCAGGCGTAGTTGCCGGATTCGGCCAGGCCCAACTGCCAGTGAGCTCCCGGCGGCACGTACCTCACGTCGATTCCCAACGTGTGGCAGTTGTCCATGAACACGGCTTCGAAGGCGCCGTCCCTGTCGACAACCAGAATCTGCATAATCCCGAACGGGGTGAGCCAGCACGTCTGGAACTTCTCCCAGACGTCTCCTGGTTCGCGTGAAACAATCCGACACACCACATGTAGTCTCGTAGCTTTGTCCACCAGTCCCAAGAGTGCGTGTGTCGTACCGTCGTGGGTCATGACGTAGAACAAGTCGCCCTTGACTAAGTCGTTGAACAGACCCACCCTTGGAATCTGTGACTCCCGCTGTCGCTGAGGCCGTTTGCGACGAAGGCACGCCGGACACCTCAGCGCTCTGGCGCACAGCAGCGTGGCTTGCGAGGCGCCTCTCTGAGCCAGGAACTGGAAGAACTCGCTGGGCACCGGATGTCCCAAGTTACAGTGCATACGAGCGACAAGTTGGCGAACTTCACGAGGACACTGCTCCTTTGTTACTCCAACAAAACGTATACCAGCCATACCGTCGGACGCGTCGGGCATCCGAGCGATCGGGACGTCCTGCAGGTCGTCGTCCTCGTCGGGCGGCAGGCTGTTGTTCGGCAGCATCGGGTCGTTCGGGTCCGGGGGAAGCGGCATTCGCTTCTCTATCTGTGACGTGTCAGGCTCCTGCGGGAGGGACTCCTGCTTGGCATAGCCGAAGAAGAAAACGGCTAGGTCCGCGGGCGGCGACAAGGCCAACGTCGGGAAGGCCACGTCAACCAGGTCCTCGGCTTCGATATGGTAATGTCCCTTCTCGTCCACGTAGCAGTGACCACGGTGAGACCACGGCTCCTTGTTGATGGGGAACCTCCTTTGCTTGGCTGACTTCGCGAGCTGGATCATCGTGAGGTCCCACGGGACGAGCTGGCTAATCTGTCTCCAGAGCGTGGACGACTTCGAAAGGTAATGCATGGCCTTGTTCCCGCCTCGGTTGGCGGAACCGCCCACGATCTGTCGGACGCCCTGCATGACCGCCTCCCACCTAGTGGGGTCCTTCTCTGGCGAGGCGAACAGCACCTCGATGGGACCTGCGTGGTTGTAGGCGACCTCCCACTCGGTAGCCGCAACCGGCATGTCGGCGAACCTGCTCGGATTCCTCTGGGCGGTGACCTGCTGGATCGCGTAGAGCATCGCGTGGGCCATCTCGTCAGTGTACTCGCCGCTGGCCTTTGTCCACTTCGAGTTCTCAATCTGATCGTGCAAGTGGCCCCCGGACTCCGGACGAAGTCCTGGGCAGCGGCGGCTCAGAGCCGCAAGCGCGGGCGGCGAGTTGGAGAACCAGCGATACGCCTTGCGAATCGGCAGGCCAGTCTTGCCTGTCTTCCCGTACTGGCACCCATGGCCGATAACGGTCTCGCCCAAGGGCAGGAGCGGGGCGAACTGGAGGTCCTTCCAGATCGCTGACGTCGGCGGGTTCTCGAACAAGAAGAACCGGCCATGCTTCACCTGGTACTTGATGGTCCACTTGATCAAGTCAATCAGCCGTCGATCCCGAGCACGAAGTCTCTCAAGCAGCTCGGGATGGTCGACGTAATTCACATTGACGTTGTAGGAGCACCAGAGCGTGCAGGGGAAGCCTACGATCACGTAGAGTGGCTTGTCTTTCAGTATCTGATCTTTCCATCTCTGAGCACCTCGCGTAGTTGACAAGTCCCAGCCGTCCTCTATGTCGGCGCTCGGCGAGGCCCTCAGCTCAAAGCGTGAAGCTAGTCGCGTAGGTCTTGCTGTCCCTGCGCAGCCCTCGATGAGGTCGGTGCCGCACGCCTGGCACTCGTTGTCCAGGTACCGGTGGTCGGGCAACTCAGGAACGGGAATGTCCATGAAGGCCACGTCCGAACAGCACCATTCCGCGTCTCGTAAATCTGCAGCTCGGCGATCGGCATCTTGACTCACGTTAATAAGCGTCTCGCAGGCTGCGGTCGTCTTCTTAGCAATGCCGAGAAGGCGCTTCCAGGCGCCTCTCTTCACCATCTCGGTCCCCGACGCGGGGGAGGCTGGCGCGGAAGCTTGTCCCATCCCTGGTCCGTCTCCTCGCCCCCGGAGGTCCTGTCCATGTTCTCGTCGTACTCCTCGTCCGTCGGAACCGCCTGCTCCGAGGGTGACCTTGGCTCCGCCTTGGTCCGCGTACGACCCTGGCTCGAGCTCGCCGAAGACTTGACCGGGCGTTTCGGCATTGTTGAAGCAGCTGGCCGAGAGCGCGAGGAGGAACCCAGTGACTTTGTCGAGGTAGGTACGCGAAGAGGATCTTCTTTGTCGTCCACGATCCACTTCCCGTTGACCGACTTCCACCGCCGGCCGCACTGGTCGCAGATCAGCCAGTACCCCTTGGCGTAGTACCTCCTCGTTGCCGGATGGGCGCACACGTCCCTCTTCTCGCACAGCTGTGAGTAGTTCTGGGCTTGATCCTCTGGTGCCGGCGGCGGTGGCAGCACGCTCTCCGGAACCTGTGCGGCTCCTCTCGCGATCGCCTTCACTGAGTCCGCCATCGGTGTCAGGTAGCCCATCTCGTGGCCCATCTGCGCGATCGCGCCCATCATCCGGTTCGACATCTCCATGTTCTGCCGGAACTGCTCGCGACTGCGACCGATGATGTGCGACAGGTGGTTCATGATCAGCTGCATCAGGTTCGTCCACGCGTTGATCGCCAGGTTCTGCCTCGTCAGCTGAACTGTACGACGAGACGATCGGGCCTCCTGCGACTCCGACTTGACCGACTTCATTCACCGACAGACCGAGGATGCTCTCGAACACGGGCGTGGCGTCGGTCAGGTTACAGCCGTCTGGCACGGAGGGCAGGACTTCGCGAGGCTGACGCAGCCCGCGGTGAGTATATGTAAGAGCACACAGTGCTGCGCGTGAAAACTGCATAGGCTGAGACTCGGCTTGAGCACAACTCTCTCCGGAAACACAGGCTGGTGCCTCTGGGATCCACTGGGGCTCCGGGATGATGACGTCCGAGGGGGTGAACTTCCAGGCCTCGGGCTCCCTTGGGAACCCCACATCCTTCAACCAAGAGTCGACTCTCAGAAGCAAGTGGCCATTCGGGGCAATCTTCAAGGGCACGTCGTACAGGTTGATCTTGGTGAAATGAGCCCTTTCCCCCAAGGTGTCCAGCTGGAGGCCCAAGAGCTTCCGCATCGGTAACGATCCCAAGAAAGGCAACTTAGGGTTCACGTCCAAGACTGAGGTACGGCAAACCAGGGGCACCACATGTTCAAGACATATCGGGAAATACACCACAGATTTGCTCACCGCACGACTGACTCCAAACCGAAACCTCTCTTGCTCCTCAGCTTCCCAGAAACTCAATCCCAGGTAGGCGATATGTTCCAGAAACTTTCCCAAACACTCGTAGCCCACAACGTTGCGCTGGCAACCTGTGTCGATGACAATGTAGAAACCCTGGGAATCCTCGAGGAAGCAAACGTCCAAGGGCGTCCGGACATGCCAGATGACGTCGACCTGATGCGATGATTTTGTCCCGCTTCTCGCCGCCTGAGCTCCGCGAGAATCCACGGAAAACTGACGCACTTCTGGCGTTGCCTGAAATCGAACGTGAGAGGCCCCCTTGTCGCTGGTGGCGACCTTGCTCTTGAAGGCGGCCACGCGCTGCTGCAGCTCGTCGGGCGAGAGGTGCGTGACTAAGGCCTCGTGCTCTACTGCGTCGGCGGCGTACTCCTCATCGTCTTCGTCGGCGGGTTCGTCCTGGTCGATCGAGGCATCATGAACGGCGCGAGCTCGGTCGCGTTTATCCTTGTAGCCGGTCCTCGAAGACGTCTGGCGAAACCCTGGCCTCTGAGATGCCGCCGGTGCTCTTGAATCTCCGGATCGGTCTCCCGTAAATGTTCCACGAATGCTTCCTGAAAAAGACGTGCCGGCCGGCGGCGTCGCAGTGCCTCTCTGTGGCGGTGCTGACGATGTCTGCGGCGGCCTGCCGGGCGGCGCTGGGGACGGCCGGCCTGCAGGGGCGGTGGCACCCCCAGAGGGCGCTGACCGCGGTTGCGGGCGTCGGTCTCCAGGCTTCGGCGGTGAGGACCTTCCGGTCCACCCGCGGCCCAAGGTCAGCTTCTTCAACTTGTCGCTGGTGACGGTCAAAGCGTCCGCCACCTCCTGCATGACCTGGATACTGTCAACCTCCTCGGCGTAAGCCTCATTTACTTCTGCTTGATCGGGGTCATCTTCATCTTCGTTTTCCTCAGCCTCGTCCTCGGGAATGATGTCGGCCTCGCTGACGTGGGGCGGCTTCGGCGGCGGTCGAGGAGCTCGACTCGGTGGCTGTCTATCTCGTCCTTTGCCGCCTCCTTTGTCGGAATCTCGACCAGCTGACCTGCGTTCAGGAGCGGCCGCCTCGCCGAGTCGCTTACGTGCCATCCGTCGTACTGGTGCGACCCAGTTCGGGGCGGTGGATGGCCACTGCACACTCATAGCCTGAACGAGGCGGTCGAAGTCATACTCATTGCCCGTGGCGAGGAGAAGGTTGCGCCGGACCTCCGGCGATAAACATGAACTTCGCAACAACTTGAATGCTCGAAATTGTCCTCGCTGAGCTGGAAGCTCTGCCCGTTTGAGCCGCATCTCGAGATCCTTGAAATGCGCAACGTACGCGGCCAGCAGCTCACCGGGCAGACGCTCCACTTCTTCATACTCTTCCATGAGGTCTCCAACCTGTAGGATCTGCTGCTCATCAAACACGGCGAGGGAGTTGATCACCAAATCAATACCATCCTGTGAATACAACCGGGTCCACTCCAAGGACTCGATCATCTCTGCGCCTTCACCCGTGATGACGTCTGAAAGGTCCAGGGCCAGTTCGGCCATCGGCTTGTAGTGTCGCGCCCTGGCCTTCCACATGTGGACTTTCCTAACCCACTTCTGGTAGTATCTCGGCTGCTTGTATATATTCTGAAACCTGGCCTCGAGTGGAGGTGGGGCTGGGCACGGTCCTCCGCGCCACTTCTTGCGATCACCGCGGGTGCGTCGGAACTCCGCCGAGCTCGGTGGAATCTCCGACTCCTCATCGTCGTCCTCGGCCCAGTCCTCACCAGCCCACTCGTCGGCCCATTCCTCTTCGTAGGTCTCGTCGTCGGGCACAGACGCTGCCGCTGCCGCGGCTCCCTCTCGAGGGTGCTTGCCTCTGTATCGACGATCTCCGTACTTCTTCGGTGCGGCGACGGCGCCGCGAGAACCAGCGGCAGCAGCAGGCCTCCGGTCAGCCATCGTGCGAGATGTGATATCCGTCGGAGTCTGTCCGACTGCACGGGAGTGTCCGGAAGGGAACTGTCTGGTGCCGAAAGTGTTCTCCCTGCGAGGGAGCTCGGAATACACGCTCCGCTGCCAATGCAACGCACACGCAGGTGCTGACAATATGCGTGAATCTTTTATTCCAAGACCTTCTCGCTGCAAGTGATACGTTATGCTAGCTGGTAGCGTAGGCAGAAGGGGGCCCCCTCAGCCAATATGTTTACGGGCAGAGGGGTGAGAGCGTGCAACAGCAATAGCAGGGACCAGCATTATCAGATAAACAGAATGACTATTGCACTTTTCTGGTCAACATGAAGTCGGTTCCGGGATGTGAACTGATATTAGAACTTCCTCTAGAAAGCTGAGCTGCTCTCAGAACAAATCTTATATACGAATGCTCAACGTAAAAATCTAGTTTATTAACATGAATAGTTAAATATATTTCAAATCTTAGCAAAACCGACTCCAAATTGTCACATTGTCCGTTTGCGTCGGGTCGGCCAACTGGGATCCGGCGGTAAACCGTCAACCAGGTTACCGCCGGGAACCTCGTAGAGCTCGTTTCTCGCGCGGCACGACTCGGAGCACATGGAAGAAACTTTATCAAGCGTGAAATGAAACAAATAGAAAAAACACGTTTTTGGTTTTTATCCAAAACCGGTTCCGCCAAATGTTCTGATAGTAATACTGCAGCTGCAGCTACGGACCTGCGAATTTGACAGGCAGACGCGGCAGAACCAATTACAGGTGCGAAAAATACCGGTTCTCAAAACGAACTTCAAAATCTTTCACAATCTTCGAAAAAGCAACCCCAAGTTGACACATTGTCCGCCCTGGCCGGGTCGGCCAACTAGCGCCACCCGGCGCCGGAATTCCTCTAGCTCATCGATGCCGAAGAGCTCTACGAGGTAGTAGCTCCGCCCTGCACCCGACTTCCTCTAGCTCTTCTCATCTTAAGAGCTCTACGAGGTACTCGCTGCGAGAAACGTTGACCGGCAAGCGTGTGCGTCTGGCCAAAGCAGCCACCACGCCGGCTTTTTCTCAAACCCTTCTAATAAGCTCACAAGGAGCTATCCGGGAACTGGGGCCTTCGGTGGAGCTCCAATGGGGCAACGAAGCGCTGCCCTGGGCGGGGGGGCCGCATGCGAGAGCAGCCGCTGGGGCCGTCGGTGGAGCTCCCTATGGGGGCAGGAACCGCATGCGAGAGCAGACACTGGGACCTTCGGTGGAGCTCCGTATGGGGCCACGAAGCGCTGCCCCAGGTGGGGGAACCGCATGCGAGAGCAGCCACTGGTGCCTTTGGTGGAGCTCCCTATGGGGCCACGAAATGCTGCCCTGGGTGGGGGGACCGCATGCGAGAGCAGCCACTAGGGCCTTCGGTGGAAACCGCATGCGAGAGCAGCCACTGGGACCTTCGGTGGAGCTCCCTATGGGGCCACGAAGCGCTGCTCTGGGTGGGTGGGGGAACCGCATGCGAGAACAGCCACTGGGCCCTTCGGTGGAGCTCCCTCTGGGGCCACGAAACACTGCCCTAAGTGGGGGAACCACATGCGAGGGCAGCCACTGGGGCCTTCGGTGGAGCTCCCCAGGGGGCCACGAAACGCTGCCCTGGGTTGGGGAATACCTCGTAGAGCTCTTCGGCATCGATAAGCTGGAGGAAGTCCGGTTCCCCCCCCCCCCCCCGAATTTAGTAAGAGATTATGAAATTCGTTTTGAAAGCTGGTATGTTTCGCACCTGTAGTGGGTTATGCCGCGTCTGCCAATGAAATTCTCAGGTCCGTAGCTGCAGTACTACTATGAAAACACAAAGGGAAATCGTCATTACATGAAAACCCCAAAACGTGTTTTTTTTTTCAAGTTTTTCAGCTCACGTTTGAGGAAGCTCCTTCCATGTGTTCCGAACAGCGCCGCACAAGAAAAGAGCTCTACGCAGCTCCCGGCGGTAACCTGTTTGTCGGTTTCCGCCGGCTCCCAGTCGCATGCGAGAGGGCAGCCGCTGGGGCCGTCAGTGGAGCTCCCTATGGGGCCACGAAACGCTGCCCTGGATTGGGGAACCGCATGCGAATTGCGCCAGGGGGGCATTCGGTGGAGCTCCCGGTGGGGCCGCGAAGCGCTGCCCTGGGTGGGGGAACCGCATGCGAGAGCAGCAACTGGGGCCTTCGGTTGAGTTCCCTATGGGGCCCCGAAGCGCTGCCCTGGGTGGGGGAACCGCATGCGAGAGCAACCACTGGTGCCTTCGGTGGAGCTCTCTATGGGGTCACGAAGCGCTGCCCTGGGTTGGGGAACCGCATGCGAGAGCAGCCACTGGGGCCTTTGGTGGGGCCACGCGACGCTGCCCTGGGTGAGGGAATCGGAAACGCTGCCCTGGGTGGGGAAATCGCATGCGAGAGCAACCACTGGGGCCTTCGATGGAGCTCTCTATGGGGCTACGAAACGTGTGAGAGGTATGCCGAGAGCAGAGGCAAGGAGGGGGAGGAGGGAGGAGGGGGAGGAAGAGGAAGGATGGAGGTGGGACGCGGGGCACTGTCCCTTCGAAACGAGGGTCCAACACCACAGGATGGTTGGGAACAATGTCTTAGGATGGTTTCAAAACTCAAACAAAATAATTCTGGCGAAAGACCCAACCATAAACAATTGTTCGTAACGCGCTGTGGGTGCCGCCTTCGGTGGGGCTCCCTATGGGGCCACGAAGCGCTTCCTTGGGTGGGGGGACCACATTCGGGAGCAGCCGCTGGGGCCTTCGGTGGAGATCCCTATGAGGCCACGAAGCGCTGCCCTGGGCGGGGAACCGCATGCGAGAGCAGCCAGTGGGGCCTTCGGTGGAGCTCCCTATGGGGCCACGAAGCGTTGCCCTGGGTGGGGGAACCGCATGCGAACTGCGCCGCGCAGGCCTTTGGTGGAGCTCCCTATGGAGCCACGAAGCGTTGCCCTGGGTGGAGGAACCGCATGCGAGAGCAGCAACTGGGGCCTTCGGTGGAGCTCCCTATGGGGCCACGAAGCGCTGCCCTTGGGTGGGGAAACTGCATGCGAGAGCAGCCACTGGGGCCTTCGGTGGAGCTCCCTATGGGGCCACGAAGCGCTGCCCTGGGTGGGGGAACCGCATGCGAGAGCAGCCGCTGGGGCCTTCGGTGGGGCTCCCTATGGGGCCACGAAGCGCTGCCTCGGGTGGGGGAACCGCATGCGGGAGCAGCCACTGTGGCCCTCGGTGGAGCTCCCTGTGGGGCCACGAAACGCTGCGCAGGATGGGGGAACCGCATGCGAAAACAGCCACTGGGGCCTTCGGTGGAGCTCCCTATGGGGCCACGAAGCGCTGCCCCGGGTGGGGGAACCGCATGCGAGAGCAGCCAGTGGGGCCTTCGGTGGAGCTTCCTATGGGGCCACGAAGCGCTGCCCTGGGTGGGGGAACCGCATGCGAGAGCAGCCAATGAGGCCTTCGGTGGAGCTCCCTATGGGGCCACGAAGCGGTGCCTTGTGTGGGGAACCGCATGCGAGAGCAGCCACTGGGACCTTCGGTGGAGCTCCCTATGGGGCTACGAAGCGCTGCCCCGGGTGGGGGAACCGCATGCGGGCGCACGCATTGGGGCCTTCGGTGGAACTCCCCGTGGGGCCACGAAGCGCTGCCCTGGGTGGGGGAACCGCATGCGAGAGCAGCCAGTGGGCCTTCGGTGGAGTTCCCTGTGGGGCTACGAAGCGCTGCCCTGGGTGGGGGAACCGCGTGCGAGAGCAGCCGCTGGGGCCGTCGGTGGAGTTCCCTATGGGGCCGCGAAGCGCTGCCCTGGGTGGGGGAACCGCATGCGAGAACAACCGCTGGGGCCTTCGGTGGAGCTCCCTATGGGGCCACGAAGCGCTGCCCTGGGTGGGGTGGGGGAACCGCATTCGAGAGCAACCGCAGGGGCCTTCGGTGGAGCTCCCTATGGGGCTACGAAGCGTGTGAGAGGTGTGCCGAGAGCAGAGGCAAGGAGGGGGTGGAGAGGGGCTGAGGGGGAAGGTGGGACGCGGGGCGCTGTCTCTTCAAAACGAGGACCCAACACCACAGGATGGTTGGGAAACACATTCATACCTCGTAGAGCTCTTAAGATAAGAAGAGCTAAAGGAATTCGGGTGCAGGGCGGAGCTAGTTGGTCGACCCGACCAGAAAAGAAGCTGTGGTAATTTGGGCTCGGTTGTGCTAAGATTTCAAAGATATTTCGCAATTCATTTTGAGATATCAAATTTTTCGCACCTGTGAAAGACTATGAGGGCCTCGGCGACTTAATATGAACTCCGTAGGCGCACTTTTACTATCAAAACACTTGGCGGAACCAACTTCATGTCGACATGAAAATTAGCCTTGCGAAGGACCCAACCATATGCAGTTGTGAATGCCGCGATTGTGGATCTCATCTTCGGTCGCGCTCCCTATGGGGCCACGAACCGTGTGAGGGGGCGTGCCGAAATGCGTGGCGGGGTCCCCAATACGAACAAATACGATCGCTCTGAGTGCGCGAGACTGAGACCGGGTGAGCCTGAGCGCGAGTACGTCTGATTGTGAATGTGTCTGCGTGCGAATCAGTCTACGTGCATCAATGTCGACGCCAATGCCGGCGCGCCCCTCACGAGGATCGCGCCCGCTTCCTTCCCCTTCTTTTTCTGCCTCTTTGCCCGTGCGCGCCGATGTCCATGGCTGCGGGCGCGGCGCCGCGCTGAGTCCCCGCGACGCGCGCTGGTCGCCCCGAAGAGGTCCCGGCGACGCGCGCGGGTCGTCCACTGCGCGGAGCAGAGAGAGTGCTAGCTGGCTGGGTGATAGCGGGCAAGACTGTGGCCGCTGGGCAGAGCGACGACGGGGGCGAGCGAGGCTCTGGGCAGAGCGCAGCGCGGAATTCCCGCGACGCGCGTTGGTCGCCCCGAGAGGGTCCCAGCGACGCGCGCGGATCGCCCGCGGCGCGAGGCCAAGCAGTCAGACCGTCGAGAGACGGCGAGTCTCGGGCGGGCCGCTCCTCAAGTCAAGCCTCGCGGATAAACTCGGTGAAGCCCATCTCCCTGGCGAGGGCCGTCGCCTCCCTTCTGCGCCGCTTCGTGCGCGCCGCAAACCAGCTGCTTCCGCAGGCCCTCCGGCGGCCCTGCCAGGAAGAACTCGATGCGCGGCGCCCGCATGAGCAGGAGGTCCTCGTGGCGCGTGGCGCGCGAGAGCAGGACGTAGAGCTCCAGCCACCAGTCGTCGTCCTCCCTCTTGCCATTCCCCACCAGTCGTCGTGGCGGCCGCAGTCCAGGATCACGCCTGGGCGATGTCGGCCGAGGGAGCAGCGCGCCGGGCAGCCGACGGCTCAGGGCGAGAGTCCACAGACCGAGAGGAGGTCTGGCTGCGGAGGGGTGTGCCAAAATGGGGCGGCGGCGCCGTGCGAGTTCCGCCGCTGGGACCCTAGGTGGAGCTCCCCATGGGGCCACGAAACGTGTGAGGGGTGTGCCAAAATGGGGCGGCGGCGCCATGCGAGTTCCGCCGCTGGGACCTTAGGTGGAGCTCCCTATGGGGCCGCGAAGCGTGTGAGGGGTGTGCCAAAATGGGGCGGCGGCGCCATGCGAGTTCCGCCGCTGGGACCTTAGGTGGAGCTCCCTATGGGGCCACAAAACGTGTGAAGGGTGTGCCAAAATGGGGCGGCGGCGCCATGCGAGGTCCGCCACTGGGACCTTAGGTGGGGCTCCCTATGGGGCCACGAAGCGTGTGAGGGGTGTGCCAAAATGGGGCGGCGGCGCCATGCGAGTTACGCAACTGGGACCTTAGGTGGAGCTCCCTATGGGGCCACGAACGTGTGAGGGGTGTGCCAAAATGGGGCGGCGGCGCCATGCGAGTTTCGCAGCTGGGACCTTAGGTGGAGCTCCCTATGAGGCCACGGAACGTGTGAGGGGTGTGCCAAAATGGGGCGGCGGCGCCATGCGAGTTCCGCCACTGGGACCTGAGGTGGAGCTCCCAATGGGGCCACGAAACGTGTGAGGGGTGTGCCAAAATGGGGCGGCGGCGCCATGCGAGTTCCGCCGCTGGGGCCTTAGGTGGAGCTCACTATGGGGCCACGAACGCGAAACGTGTGAGGGGCGTGCCGAAACAGAGACATGCGGAGAGCACAAACCAGGATGGGGGAGGAGGGAGGAAGGGGGAGGAGGAAGGAAGGAAACGAGGGGCACCGTCTCTTCGAAACGAGGACCCAACACCACAGGATGGTTGGGAAACATCGGTTTTTGATTTTTTCCTAACCATCCTGTGGTGTTGGGTCCTCGTTTTGGAGAGACGGTGGCCCGCGTCTCCTCTCCTCCTCTCCTTCTCCCCCTCCTCCTTGCGTTTCACCCACCCAGCACAGCGTTTCGTAGCCCCATAGGGAGCTCCACCGAAGGCCCCAGTGGCAGGGTTCGCATGGCGGCCTCGGGCCATTTCGGCACACCCCTCACGAGGATCGTGGCCCCATAGGGAGCTCCACCGAAGGCGCCAGTGGCAGGGTTCGCATGGCGGCCTCGGGCCATTTCGGCACACCCCTCACGAGGATCGTGGCCCCATAGGGAGCTCCACCGAAGGCGCCAGTGGCAGGGTTCGCATGGCGGCCTCGGGCCATTTCGGCACACCCCTCACGACGATCGTAGACCCATAAGGGAGCTCCACCGAAGGCGCCAGTGGCAGGGTTCGCATGGCGGCCTCGGGCTATTTCGGCACACCCCTCACGAGGATCGTGGCCCCATAGGGAGCTCCACCGAAGGCGCCAGTGGCAGGGTTCGCATGGCGGCCTCAGGCTATTTCGGCACACCCCTCACGACGATCGTGGACCCATAAAGGGAGCTCCACCGAAGGCGCCAGCGGCAGGGTTCGCATGGCGGCCTCGGGCCATTTCGGTACACCCCTCACGCAGATCGTGGCCCCATAGGGAGCTCCACCGAAGGACCTAGCGGCAGGGTTCGCTTGGCGGCCTCGGGCCATGTCGGCACACCCCTCACGAGGATCGTGGCCCCATAGGGAGCTCCACCGACTGCCCCCAGTGGCAGGGTTCGCGTGGCGGCCTCGGGCCATTTCGGCGCACCCCTCACGAGGATCGTGGCCCCATAGGGAGCTCCACCGAAGGCTCCAGTGGCAGGGTTCGCATGGCGGCCTCGGGCAATTTCGGCACGCCCCTCACGAGGATCGTGGCCCCATAGGGGGCTCCACTGAAGGCGCCAGTGGCAAGGGTCGCATGGCGGCCTCGGGCCATTTCGGCGCACCCCTCACGAGGATCGTGGCCCCGTAGGGAGCTCCACCGAAGGCGCCAGTGGCAGGGTTCGCATGGCGGCCTCGGGCCATTTCGGCACACCCCTCACGAGGATCGTGGCCCCATAGGGAGCTCCACCGAAGGCGCCAGTGGCAGGGTTCGCATGGCGGCCTCGGGCCATTTCGGCACACCCCTCACGAGGATCGTGGCCCCATAGGGAGCTCCACCGAAGGCGCCAGTGGCAGGGTTCGCATGGCGGCCTCGGGCCATTTCGGCACACCCCTCACGAGGATCGTGGCCCCATAGGGAGCTCCACCGAAGGCGCCAGTGGCAGGGTTCGCATGGCGGCCTCGGGCCATTTCGGCACACCCCTCACGAGGATCGTGGCCCCATAGGGAGCTCCACCGAAGGCGCCAGTGGCAGGGTTCGCATGGCGGCCTCGGGCCATTTCGGCACACCCCTCACGAGGATCGTGGCCCCATAGGGAGCTCCACCGAAGGCGCCAGTGGCAGGGTTCGCATGGCGGCCTCGGGCCATTTCGGCACACCCCTCACGAGGATCGTGGCCCCATAGGGAGCTCCACCGAAGGCGCCAGTGGCAGCAGGGGTTCGCCTTCGGGCCAACCCCTCACACCCCTTTGGCAGGGTTCGCATGGCGGCCTCGGGCCACACCCCTCACGAGGATCGTGCCCCATAGGGAGGAAGGCGCCACTCCAGTGGCAGCAAGCATTTCGGCGCACCCCTCACGAGGATCGTGGCCCCATAGGGAGCTCCACCGAAGGCGCCAGTGGCAGGGTTCGCATGGCGGCCTCGGGCCATTTCGGCACACCCCTCACGAGGATCGTGGCCCCATAGGGAGCTCCACCGAAGGCGCCAGTGGCAGGGTTCGCATGGCGGCCTCGGGCCATTTCGGCACACCCCTCACGAGGACCGTGGCCCCACTGGAGCTCCACCGAAAGCGCCAGTGGCAGGGTTCGCATGGCGGTCCCGGGCCATTTCGGCACACCCCTCACGAGGATCGTGGCCCCATAGTTGTGATGCTTCAACAACCGCGCGTGGGCGTCGTACTCCGCCTCGTCGACGTGCAACGCCACCTCCTCCCTCATGGCTCTCAAGGCCTTTTCCTGCTTCTGCTCCTCGGTGAGAGGAACGCCGTCCTTGTCGTCGTCGGCGCCCGCGAAGACGGCCACGAACGTGTCCCTGAGCATGTCGGGCTCCGGCGGGAAGCCGTGGCCACATAAGGAGCGCGGGCGAAGATGGTATTCACAATTGCGGTATTCACAACTGCATATGGTTGGGTCCTTCGCCAGGATAATTTTGAGAAGTGCTGCCAGAAGCTCTCTGCTTCTTTTCCGAGCACTCTCGAGCGTGCGAGGAGCTCTACGAGGTCCCCGGCGGTAGCCAGGTTGACGGCTTACCGCAGGCGCCAGTTCCATGGGACGTTCGACACAAAACAAAAACACGTCTTACGTCAAACGGCGATGCTGTTCCCACGCGCGTTGGTGTTTGAAACGGCGTTCGTTGCTGTGGCTGTGGAAGTCTACGACAATCTGGCAATACGGTGTTACCTATCACACAAGCCCCGTCAACACATTACCGTGGTATCACCCATGCCACCCATTTCCCAACAACACGTAGGAGAGTAGTGCCGTGAACTAGCCCATGGTCTCTTGAGGATCCCGCCAACAACACATTTTCGAACGCAAGGTACACATATTGCCTGGCTTCCGAAGGGATGGCAAAACCTTGCGGCGCAAGACTTCAGGATTACCCTCACCGAGCAAGGGGGGAGATCAATCGTACGATTGAGATCTACTATCACAGAACACATACCTACAACGAAGGCCGTCCCTCGGTGCATTTGTGAATAATGCCTTCGGATTCTCACGAAGGCCCTCGCAACTGCGGAAGCAACGCGCAGTGTCTTCGGATCGGGACCATGCTCAAGAAAATAGGTGCAAGCAAACATGGGCATTATCATTGCTTCTGCCCCGTTTGCTCTTACATCGCGCGACGCATGTAGGAAAAACGGGTGAACACATTACTTGGATCTATGCGTCGGCGGCCGGTTCGACAACGATCTCATTCACTTACCGCCGAAGCCTTCAACATCAACAAGACAACACAACATGTGGAAACGCGATAATTGAGCCATGCCGCGATATATATATATATATATATATATATATATATATATATAAAGGTTCCCTGGGGCTTGCCTCGGGCAGCCTTGCAACACTGGCGGAACCGTCGAACCCCGCCATGCGGCCAGCAACATCAGCTGAACCACTACCAGAGCAGCTTAACACGTTCGTTCCACCGAGGCCGATCTTGTGGACAAAATGTTATTCGCAACGGTCTTACGGCAATGTCGACGGGGTTGAATGCTGGGGTATCGGGTGTGGTGTATGAGTGCTACAAAATTTGTTTGGACGACAATGTGGCCTTTGAAACGTTGTGCAATGGAGCTCAGCGGCTGGCTACCGCGAAACTTCCTGAAGTTATTCGTGTTGCTATGGCGGTGTCCAAAATGACGGCACTCAAGAATCCTAACAACAAGATTCGTGGTATTTCAAAGGTGGCGAGCTGAAGGATGCTTTAATGCCAGTGCTTTTCTACTTAGCATTGCGCACTGCTCCTGAAGAACTCAGGCGATCCCTACCCCCTGGAACGGAAACCACTGCTTTCTTAGATCACATCTCCATCGTATGCGACCCTGCTGACGTAAATGGAACTGTACACATTGCAACCGAAGTGCTCCGCAACACATGTCACATCGACGCTCACCTCGGCAAACTGCTGGTCTGGGGGCGGGTGCCGGAACCGTGCCCACACAATTAAGACGCAGAAGTGAGGGAAATGTGAAAGTCAGATCAAGCAAACGTCGAAAGAGGCATTGTGGTATTAGGCGCACCTTTCGGTACGAGCGAATACATAAATGCACATGGGAACAGACTCGCTGCGGAGAGGGGCGAACTTCTGCACTTCCTCCCTAAGCTTCTCTGCAGGGGGCTTAGCTTATCTTGTATTCTTGTGCAACTCCGAAAACCAATGAACTACTTACTGCGTACACTAACTCCCGGCAACAATGAACACACAACTCAACTACACAGCCGTAACACTTTGGACACATTCCGCGAACTATTGTCAATACTATCTGAGGCTGTCTGGTCACGCCAATTACACGGCATCAACCTTGGCACATGGATCTCACAAACTAGAATACCGGTACGCTTTGGGGGGCAAAGTTACGTGACTCCTTGCGTAACCACCAGCGGCGTAGTGGGCGAGCTGTGCGGATACCGTGCCGGTACTTTTGGACAGATGTGCTTTTGTAGGTCGAGCAATCGTGTTCCTAAAGGCTACGCTGCAATCGCGTAACCATGTGACTTTGAATGATGGGCCAACTTGTCTGGTGGAAGCGGAAATTGCAGGCTGATTATGTGACCGCAGCGGTTCAGGAGCCCGCCCTGCGTGGACGGCACTCTCCACAAGGGCACGGCCTCCAGAACCGTCAACGGACCCATCGGCCCTAGGAGAACGGCGCCACGGGTGGCAATTCCATGCGTCTGAGGCTGTGGAGCGCTCGGACTGATGCGGCTACTCCGGTAAAGCCCGCCTGTATCCTTGTGCAGGTCCGTATTCGTCCGTATGGTTAACTACTACTGCCCAACCATAACAAACCTGCGGATAAACAACAAACTTCAACGTGCGATGCGACTGCGTTTGGGTATCGCGGTAATCTTTGACAGTCCAGACCCACACGGGCACGCGAGACTCAACAACAGTAGAGGGGGACGATGGCACGGACGGCATTCTGGATTAGTTAGGGCTTGGCGCCAACGGCCGCGGGAAGCTGGAGGCTTGGTACCAAACAGCAATGTTGAGCGCATACTCCGAGACACGCATATTTCTTCCCATGGGAGCGACAACCGACGTTTGAACATTATCGCGGCAAGCTTACACGTGGCCTGGGGCATATCACTATTTTGTAATGTTACGGTGGTGTCTCCCATTACCACGACAAGTTTCGCACGATCTGGCACGAGTAACGGGGGAGGCCGGCTATTAGAAGATGCTGAAGCTGAAGACATTCGTATCTACAGGGAAGTCTCGGAGAGCGGATTGGGAGTGTTGTGCTGCCTCGGTTCCGAAGTTTTTGGTAGATGTGGTGCACCAACAGTGAACCTCATACCAGCATTTGGCCGAGAACGGGCCCGGGACTTGCACCCACGAGCTCAACGAGGAGGAACTATCAGGCTAATACATCGCTGGTAGGGTTTGCTTGGGTTGGCCTTGCACAACGCAATGGTCTTTGCCGTGTTCAACGAGCTTGGTAACTAATCTCCCCGAGCTCCCCCTTCAAGCACCGCCCCCGCTTGACGAGTTGGAGGTGGTGTCATTCCCTCCTCCTCCTCCTCCTCCTCCTCCTCTTCTTCCTCTTCCTTCCCCTCTTCCTTTTCGATGCGTAGCCGCGCCAACGGCCTGGCGTCTTAGACGAATGTTCGGGTTTCGTTTCGCCCCGCCGCCGCTGCGTTCATCGTCACCCGCTGCTGCCTGTAGGAGAGGATGAGAGACAAACAAAAACAAAAACTCTGACAGCACCTGGGAACCCCTGGGAGCTCCCTGGGAGCACTGGGAACACCTGGGAATTCCCTGTGAGTTCCCGGGGGCCCTGGGATCATCTGGGGAGCGCCTGTGAGATCCCGGGGAGCTCTCCTGGGGAGCTCCTGGGAGTTCTGGGGGAACCTTGGGAGCACTTGGGAAACCCCTGGGAGCTCCCGGGGAGATTTAGGAACACTTGGGGAGCCCCTGGGAGCTCGCCGGGAGCCCTGGGAGGTCTGGGGGAACCTTGGGAACACCTGGGAAGCCCTTGGGAGCTCTGGGGAGCCTTGGGAGCACTTGGGTGACCTCTGGGAGCTGCCTCCTGGGAACGCTTGGGGAGCCTTCGGGAGCTCCCGGGGAGCCCTGGGAACTAGGGGGCTCCTGGGAGCACCCAGGGTGCTGCGGCAGCGCCTGGAGAGCTCCTGGGAGCTTTTGGTAACATTTGGGAGCATCTGGGGAGCCTTGGAAGCATCTGGGTAACCCGTGGGAGCTCCGGGGGAACTCTGGGAACACATGGGGAACTTCTGGGGCTTCTGGGGGGCTCTGGGAGCACTTGGGCTGCCAGGGAGCTTTGGAGGCACCTGGGGAACCCCTGGGGGCCTTTGGGGGGTCCCGAAAAAAGCACGCGGGGAGCTCCCTCGGGAGCTCCTGGGAGCACCAGGGGAGCTGTGGGGTCACCTGGAACAATTGGGGGGCTGGGGGGCCCCTGGGAACCCGTGGGAACTCCTGGGGGACCCTGGGAGCTCCCGCGGAGCTTCGGGGAGCCTCTGAAACTCTATTGCCCGAGATATCTACTCCATACCACCCCCTGATCCTCTCGACGAAGACATACTTCGCGTCGGAGTGCCGCAGGACGCGTGCGGCAAAACTTCAATGCTGGGGAACAGGAGACGCGTCGCGTGCGCCGCGAAAAGGTTCTGCGCCGCCCTCTGCGGGCGAGATCAAGGCCCGCGCGGCCCAACCAGACAAGGAGGAAACCCTAAACATTGAACGCTGGGGAGCAGGAGGCGTTGCGGAGTCGCCGCCATAATGTGTTTGCGCCGCCCTCAGCGGATGAGATCAAGCCCACCCAAGCCAATCAAGAAATGGGGAAACCCTGGTCTCTGAACGAGGGGGCGCAAAAGACGCGTCGGGGGCGCCGGTAGAATGTTCCGCGCCGCTCTCCGCGGACGAGATGCTGGCCCGCCCAGCCCAACCGGGAACGGAGGAGATCTCGAGCCCTCATCGCTGGGACACAGGAGACGCTTCGGGGGCGCAGATTGCTTTGCGCCGCCCTTGCTTGATGCGCGAACGCTGGGCATCATGGACTCAGTAGTGCTTTCTCGTTCAAGCGCCGAGGCGGAAAAGAGTGATGGCATCTGGGACATGACATGTCCGCAACGCCAACGACATGAACCTCCGAATATAGCAGGGAACGATTCTTTTGGGCTGCAGCTTGCGCGCTAAAATTCTGCATCCAAGCTGCAACTTACGTTGTGTTTGTCTTCGGCCAAAAGACAAATACAACACTGGCCCAACAAAAGAAACCAACACAGTAATAGAGAACGCTGTGGGTGAACAGCCAACCTTACAGGCACGGGGTGGGTGTGAAAGAAGAATGCTGGCTCCGTAGCCAAAACATGATGAAGCCTCCCGCGATCTCATTGAAGAAAGTTCACCCCACCCCAATCCATTTTGTGGATGGGGGTGGTCTAACACGGGTGGTGATCAGCATGCGCAGATGGAGAGAACCTCAAAACCGAGACAACAATCTTAGAAACTCTGACTGCTGTCGGCCGCCGCGCGCCAAGAAGCCCTAAACCTGAAATTCCCCCCGCATCGTTGTGGTTCTACCCGCCCACCGCAAGTCCCTGACGCCGTCTACGACAGACAAAGGCTTCTCTGAGATGCGTCAGCTTGTTGCCCGACTGGTTCGCCAGCGCTGCCCTGGGCTGCCCCCCACATAAGGGAACATTGCGCTTCAATGATGAATCTCCCCCTGGTCCTCGAAGAAAGCAACGCCCTTAACCTGGTGGTCAGAAATTTCTGACTCCCTTGCTATAGATAGCTGGACGTAGAAACTTAAGCAACCCACGCAATTCTATAGAAACCGTCTGTGGGGGCGCTTCGGAGCAAAAAGAGTGCGCATGAGCAGGTTCTAGCACCGACGGCGTAACTTTGCCATATGGTGCGCTCCGGGAAGGCCGGCGCCGCGTTCGGGGAGCGCCTGGAAGCGCCTCCCTGGGAAGCGCCTGGGAGCGCCTGGGAGCGCCTGGGGGCGCCTGGGAACGCCTGGGAGCGCTTGGGAGCGCTCGAGACGCCTGGGGGAGCATGGGAAGCGCGTGGGACCGCTGGGGAAGCGCCTGGGAGCTCCTGGCGCCCGTGAGCGCCTGGGAGCGCTTTGAAAAGCTTGCGAGCGCCTGGGAAGCGCTGGGGAGCGCTTGGGAGCGCTTGCGAAACGCCTGGGGGCGCCTGGGAGTGCCCGCGAGCGCCTGGGAGCACCTGGAAGCACCTGGGAACGCCTGGGAAGCGCCTGGGAGCTGGGTGCGCGTGGGAGCGCTTAGGAGCGCCTGGGACCTGGGAGAGCCTGGGAAGCGCCTGGGAGCGCCTGGCGCTGTCGCGCTCTTCCTTTGCGCCGGCTCACTGTGGGAATTCAAGTGGTTCCCGCCCAAACCCTAGAAGGCCTTGGCTTGGGCGGTCGCCAACCAAATCGTCCGGGACGAAAACTGGTTGCGACTCTTGCGCATCCGCCAGGCTTGATCGGGTCGGTCAAGTGCCCCCCAATCAAGACTGCCGAAGGGGGGGCAGCTTTGTCCTGACTCTCGGCCGCCGCGCGCCGAGCAACCCTGAATTCTCAAGCGCCTCTTCGTGCATCAGCCCACCCGCCGCGTGTCCTTGACGCCACCTGCGGCAGACAGGTGTCTATCTGAGGTGCGTCCGCTAGTTGCGCGAATGTTTGGCCCGGTGCAGCCCCAGGCTGCCCCCCACATGGGGAGTCGCGCTTCAACGATGACCCCCCCCTGATCCTAGAAGGAAGCAGCGCCCTAAGCCCGGTGGTCAAGTACTTCGGACAGGCGCGCTCTAGACTCAGCGCGCCAACGCGCTCGGAATTCTTCAGCAACCGTTTGTGGGCGCGCGGCAGCAAGTTTAGCATCGACGGCGTAAATTTGCCATATGGTGTGCTCCCAGAAGGCTGGCGTCGTCCGGAGAGCGCCTGGAAGCGCCTCGGAGCGTCGAGCGCCTGGGGGCGCCTGGGAGCGCCTCGCCTCTAGGCGCCTAGGAGGGCCCGGGGGCACTTGCAACGGCCTGGGAAGCGCCTGGGAGCGTTGTCATCGTCGCCAACGTCGACGGCTTCGACGTCGTCGTCACAACCGTACCAGTACGATCGTCGTCACTATCATCCTCAGCAGCACAGCCCTCGAGAATGACACATCATTTCTGCAACCCTGGAGGGTGGCACCACAATTGCGCCACCGTCATCCTCATCGTCATGATCGCCATCCTCAACACTACCCTTTTCTTAGCATCGCCCTCCTCCTCGTCCTCCTCATCGCCATCATCATTATCATGATCAACGTCATGAATAGCATCAACGCTATCCTCCGCATATCCGTCCTCGCCAATACAACCATCATCATTCTCAGCTCGACCGACATCGTCCTTGGCGACCATCCCGGGTGGCGAAAACATTCTGCCACCACCAGAGGTGGCACTAACATGGTGGCGTCCTCACCCTCATCACCATGACCGTCAGCTTCACAACTGCCCTTGTCTCAACATATTCCCCGTCCCCATGACCATGATCATCACTATGCTCCGCGCCTTCACCGTCCTCACTACGCCCATCACCACTGTCAGCGCATTGGGCATCACCATCGTATGCCACCTTCGAGGACGGTAGAAAAAACAACCACCCTCGAACATGGCACCATCTTCATCCCCATGACCGTCATCCTCACGACGACCCTGTTTAGCACCATCCCCACCGCCATGATCATCGATATCTTCCGCACATCCATCATCATCAACGCGTCTACCATGATTACCAACCGCGCGCGACGTTGACGCCACAGACGCCGTCACAACGTTATCACCATGATCGCCATCACCAGTTTTCCCAGCAGTGACACCCTCGAGGCTGGCAGACAAGCATCTGCCGCCCCTCAAGGCGGCACCAAACTGGCGCCAGCCTTGCCCTCATAACCCTCACCGCCATGGCTACCACCATGGCACTATCCTCAACGCACCCATCACCATCAACACACCCGTCCACATCCATGAGCATCACCCAACCTAATCATCATCATCGACCGCATCTGCATCATCACCATTCATATCTGCTCTGGATGGTGTCCGTAGGTGCAGCGGATTCGAGACTGCGTTGGCGCGATGGGAGACATAGCAGTTTTTTGGGTTGGATTCAGGGCGGCGACTAATTACTCATGAACCTTCTGAGCATTTACACATGAAACCCGATGCCGCCATGCTCCCCATGGAATCACCATCACCGACCCTCGCCATCCTATGCAACAGATGTATGCATGTATGCATGCATGCATGTATGTATGTATGGTTGTATGAATGTATGTATGTATGTGTGTGTATACATGTGTATGTATGCATGTATGTACGTATGCAAACATGCATTCATGTATATATGCATGCATGCATGCATGCATGCATGCATGCATGCATGCATGTATGTGTGTACATGTATATGTATAGGTATATGTATATGTATATGTATACGTATATGTATATGTTTATATACATGTATATATATGTATATGTATATGTATATGTGTATGTATGTATGTATATATGCATGCATGTATGTATGTATGTATGTATGTGCACATATATACATATATTTTTATACACACATGTCTATATGTGTATGTGTGCATGCATGCATGTATGCATGTGGGCCTTGCTGTGGCCTCGCATTTTTGGAAAAGGGCCTCCATGACGGATTTATATCGGCCCGATCTTCACTGTCTCAAGCAACAGGTAAGGTGACGTGCGCATCGGCTGCGCGACTTAGACACCACGTTTTCCATTGTCCTATGGGGAAACAACACATGCACAGCGGCTGCTCTTAAAATCGGTCTGGTTCTCACATGCGAATGCCACAACAAACAGACACAAAGTGCACGCCGGCTGCTATCCAAGCGCCTCCTCGAACTTATATTCTTCACGGACCTATGCAACTCATACGCTTTTCGGTACACCCTCGATCTATAGCCCATCATGGCGTACACTTAAACGTTTTCACGAATCTATGCGGCAAGCTGAGATTCGGTGCACGCCTGCTGCTCTTAGCATCGGCCCGCCAAGCCTTCTACCCTCACGATCCCATGAATTTCATATGCTGTCTGGACACGTCCGATCTAAATCGACCACGCCACTTGACTGCCATCGTACCTCCTGACTCTCACTTTCCCTGGGCGGGTTCCTGGGCTGCTTCCCAAGCGTAACCGATTGCATCTGTACGGACTGCCAATTCTTGCTCCTAGGGCATTCCCCCTGGCATCGCCGCCCTGGGTGGGTTCCTGGACCCCCCTGAAACGTAAGCGATTTGCAGAAGTGGCCAGTTCTTGATCCTTGGGGGCCTCCCGCGGGCCTGGCCGCCCTGGGCGGGTTCCTCTGATGCTTCCCAGATGTAGCCGTCCCAACAACGCGTGGAAACTGCATGGCCATCATCATCATCATAAACAACAGCGTCGTCATCATCCTCGTCCTCATCTGTTTTGGAAGGTGTCCGAAGTTGCAGAGGCTTCAGTGCTGCGTTGGCCTGATGAGAGGGTACAGCAATATTATGGCATGCCCTAAACGGGCGAGGGCGGGATTATCCGCGCAAGCTCTTGTGGACCTTAAACCCAACCCTAAACCTCGCCATATTAATCTGAATGCCTGTCTGGCCTGCAATGATCAGTGTGTAATCCCCGATGCGCGCAAATTGCCAAATTACCAATGCACGCGTGGAGTTGTGAAGTCCCGCGATGAGTCCACATCCCATCTGTTAGTCCTCATTGTGTTGATGACGCGGCGTGTTTATTGACGGTGGCCAAGGTCGACTAGTTCTTGCTCCCAACTCTGACACTTCGAGATGACTAATGAAGGTTGTGAATTCGTCCTCGGAAGCGCCCCCAATGATACTCATTGGCATCTTAGCTGATAGCAATCGACAGGGTCGAGATTCGTGCGCAGAAATGATCGCCTGCAGGCCAATGACCTTCACCACGCGTGGCTGCGTGGTTGGCGTCTGCACCCTGCCAGCGAAATAAGTGCGACAGTCGCGGTCGCTCCACAAACAAGAATACCGATGGAGAGAACCTGGTCGCAGTCCCTGATGAACACCTGATGGTTGTCGATTGCACAGCGCTTCGCCCACACCCTGAACCTGAAGTTCTCGAGGAAGATCTCCGATATGAGACCACCTCAACTCAATACGTTCGATCTGGCACAGCTAGTTGTGTTGGACAAGGCTGTGTTAACAATGGTTCTTCGATCGTCCTGGGAAATTCGAGCATCGGGTTATGGGGCGCCCAGTCTGAATATCAGGATCATGCTTCGGACATGATGTGATTTTCGAAACTTTGTGAGATGCAGCGGGGGACATAACTCAAGCAAGCATGCCATCGGACAACTTGAAGGTCTTGCGAGTTTCTGCGTTGACCGCCCTGAACAAACGTGATAGCATAATGCCGCCAGCCCTTTCGGCGTAGGTGGTCTAACGATATTATGTCTTTCCTCTTCCACAAAACCCCTCTTCCCTTTCGGGGAAGGGTTTATCACTGTTCCCTATTATAAACACCCCCTCCCCCAGGCGACTGGGGGCCAACCCAGGTCCATGACAACACGCCCACACCATCCCTTGTAAACAACAATACAAAACAGACTCTGCCTCCAAATTCGGAACATGCGCAGCCAACCCGATGCGGCCCCCCCACCATCCCTGTCAAAAAGCCATACAGAGTACACTTGGCGGCGGCGGCGGCTGCGGCGGCTGCGGCGGCTGCGGCGGCTGCGGCGGCGGCGGCGGCGGCGGGGGCGGCGGCGGCGGCGGCTGCGGCGGCGCGGCGGCGGGCGGTAGCGGTGGCGGCAGCGGCTGCGGCGGCGGTTTGGCAGCGGGGGCGGCGGCGGCGGCGGCGGCGGCGGCGGCGCGGCGGCGGCGGCGGGCGGCGGCGGCGGCGGGCGGCGGCGGGCAGCGGCGGGCGGCGGCGGCGGCGGCGGCGGCGGCGGCGGCGGCGGCAGCGGCGCCGGATTGGCCCCCAGTAGCTCCCCATCCAAAGACGACTGCTGAATATGCTGAGGCTCGGGCCAGACTCGGGTGTTACGTATGTGTTGGGAGGGCGGGTGGGAATGAGCGAAACGGCTTGCGGGCGGGGCGGGGGTCTTGACCCCTCCCCCTACCCCATACCCTTGCCTTTTTTCGGCGGCGGTCGCGGGTGGCTGGAGGGTCCTTTTTCGGCCCCTGGGATGGCCAATTTTTGACACCCCTCACGAGGGTCGTGGCCCCCGAGGGGGGGACCTCGATCGGGAGATTTTTGCCTTCTCGCCGTTTCGCTTTGGATGCGCTTTGGCGGCCTCAAAATGGCCCAAGAATGCCGCCCTAAGAGGGCTCCAGAAGCGCCCCAAAAAACGAATTTCAGGGCCCCACGGGTGGGGGCCCAAGGCCTAGATCGGGACCCCCGCTCCTTTGATCGATAGCCTCGAAGATGGCCCCAAGAGGCGTTCCAGGGCTCCCAAGAGAGCCCCAAGACAGCCCCTCCTAATTTGAAGAGGGTTGGGGGGCCCAACCAGCAGCTTCGCCTTAGGCGAAGCCCAGCTCCCGCTCTGTTGTACCGTAGTAGCGATAGTCCCAGTAGTAGGGGGCGAGCCATCTCAAGCAATTTTGGTATCGATGGGAAATGGTACACCTCGCGCCGAAATGTAGTCAGATCTGGGCGGCCGGCCGCTTTGAACCAAACAGCCGCCGATGCACGTTCGTTCCCACTCACTGGCAACACACATCTCAGTTTAGAGTCGGGGGGGGGACGAAGCGTGAATCCGCCGCCCCTATACAGCAGGTGCAGCAGCGACAATTTACAAAGGGGCAGCAACAAGGCGGGGCCGTAAGGAAGGTGGACCCGCACGCAACCTGCCTTGCCTGCACTATACTGTTCATACGAGTACTCCTCAGGCGGCAACAGAACGAGATGTCTGGCCAGCCCGATAGGGAGTATGACGCTTTAAATCATGTTTGAAGGATTGTGTACCTCCCATGCCCTGTAGGAGCATTTCTCTGTCGATGCTCCCCTTGGTGTGACCGTCCGCGGTCATACCGCGGGTGTCACACCACTGGATACTGTGCACGATTCCTCGCTCCATCATCTGTCGTATCCAGCTGATGTATCCTAAAAGGGTACACTCAGTCGGCTTCTTGAAGTCTTTGCTTGAGAAGGACTTAAAAACAGACTTAGCCATCTATGGTCAAAATGACCTTGATGCTCAGGCCACCCACCCAAGTCAAGTATGTCTTTCAACTGAGTGGGAGTTAGCGGCCCTGCGTGGAGCTCGTGCAAAGTCACGATTGTGGGATAACAGTCCTCCAAGCTAGGGGCTGCTGCTAGTGTCTCTGCTGAGTAGCTGGAAAGGGCTGACAGCAAACTGAGGAGCAGTACTGCCAGGGTGCACGCATGCAACGCGTCGAGAGCAGCTGGCGGCCAGGATGACCGGCGGCCAGGGACTGCAGGATGCGTGGGACTTAGGTGCAAAGGCGTAGGCCCCCGTAGGACTACGGAAAAACCAGGGTGGCCGCAGCCAAGTGAGCCGACAGCCGTTGGTCGAATTGTGTGCCCAGTGGGGGCGTGAGCATCAGCAAGCTGCGGAATACCAGGGTGGCCGAGGCCAGGAGGTCCAACAGCAGCGGCACGCACGAGTGCGAAAGAGCAGCGGGAGCTGCAGCGCGGCCAAAATGGCGCGTGGGCACCGCTGGTGGGGATACGCGAGGCGTGACAAAAAGCTTGGCACGCCAATTTCAATCGTCACCGCTGGGGCACGTCGATGGCTACAATTTTGACCAGCAAGACACAACAAGGGAACGAATTCCCCTATCCATTCCCACTGGACGACCAAGACCTCTTAGCATTGATGGTGTGGGTGCTTTTGACACGTTAGCCGTACTCTGATGCACCCTGCATGCTCCACGATGTTCAACGAATTCTGCGCGACGATTGCAACATTGATGCCCACGTAGGTGAACTTCTATTTGGGGCAATACCCCAAAACCGTGCCCCCCTGATCTGGCTGACCCTACGCCGAACGCTCGGGAATGTGATGCCACATCGCAAGACGGTGGACAACGTCCCGCGGCGACCTCGACAGCCAGCCCTGCTCAGAAATGTCAGCGAACTGTTGCCAATCTCCGTCGCCCTCCCTTCCGCTACCACCTCGGCCGTGCAAATAACCCGGTAGGGTCCTGAATGCTAGCCGCCCCCCTCCCGAAGCTTTTGGCTGGAAGTGAAGCTCGTCCTTCCCTCCTCGTCCTTCCCCTTGTCCTCCCACGCAGCGGACGCCTGCCGGCTGGCCGGCCGGCGGACTCGCGCGTCCTGCGCTCTCCGTCCCGCGTCCCCTTCCGATGCGAGCGAGCGCCCGGGGGCGCGTGGGGCGGATCGGCGCGCGCGCGCGCGTCCGCCGGGCGCGGGCGAGGAAGCACGCTTCGAGGGACTCGCCCCCCAACGCGTGCTGGATAGAGAGAACGGGAGAGAGAGAGAGAGAGAGAGAGAGCGGGGGAAAAAGGGAGGGAGAGAAGGCAGATATCGAGAGAGAGAGATAGATGAGCCGACGGAGGAGTATGCGGAGGAAAGCGTAGCATATTGACGAGAGATATGCAGCGTTATGCTTGCGATTGTTATGATGATGGTGATGGTGATTGTGGTAACGACGATCATGCTGCTGCCTCTGATGATGCTGCTGCAGAAGATGGTGGGAAGAGGACACGGATTTCGCGTAGCAGAAACGGACTTTTGCGAGAAGCGCGAGCGCTCAGGTGCCGTCGTAGCCTTCCTGCGATCGGGACGGACTATTTCCTTCCTCCTCCTCCGTTCCTGATAAGAAGGAGGGTAACGAGAGCAAGGGAAACACTGCCCCATTCCTTTTTCCCCTCCTCATGGGAGGGGAGAGAGAAAGAGAGAGAGAGAGAGAGAAATAAAGAGACAGAGAGAGGGAGAGAGAGAGAACGAGAGAGTGAGAGAGAAAAAGAGAAAGAGAGAGAGATAATCAGAACAAGAGAAAGAGAGAGAGAGAGAGAGGAATGAGGAATCTTATGATGATGCTGATGATGGTGATGGTGATGATGATGAGGAGGAGGAGGAAGATGGGGCGGGGAGGAGGGTGATGATAAAGAGGGAGGCCGCATCCTTCCGCGAGCGGGGCGTCGTCCTCCTCCCCATCGCTGTCCTCCTTCTCGTCCTCCGCCACCTCAACCTCCACATCCACCTCCTTCTTGTCCTCCTCCTCCCCTTTTCCTCTTCTTCCGTGCTGTAGCGTTCTACTCATGCGACAAAGCAAATCATCGTACATTCAGACTTAAGGATGAGCAAAGCTGACTGAACTGGCGGCACGTGCGGGGCTGGAGGCGCCGAACTAAAGTGGACGAAATACGCATGCAATGATTGGGAAGTAACGCAATCTAAGGACTCGGCTGCAAATTGTCCTGCTCCCCACCCATCTCATGCCGAATCCTGATATCACATCCCCCTTTAGTGATAGAACCAGTTTAAGGAAAAAGGGATCAGCAGGCGGCGGCTAGTGAAATTATGGTTGGGAATTTTTGTCCAAGGTGGCCACATAATATCGGAGTGTGCTGTGGACGGTAGCCGGCAGTGGGAGTGGCCAAGGAGGCCCTTCCCTTATTGAGGTGCCAAGCTGGCAACTAACAGCATCCGTTAGTATAAACAGCTGAGAGCTGAGGCCAGCAAGAAGATCTAAGGATGTTGGGGAGGACTGGCTGGCACAGACGGTATGGCTGATATGAATCTGGCATGCGAGCCGTGGGAGAAGAGGCGTGACTAATCGTCCCAACTTGAAAAATGGCATGCCAAATTGTGCGTTCCTCCACCTCCACAGCCCCCCTCCGTAATGACCCCCCTGTCCCAATCAGGCTCGTGAAGGAGGCTGGAATCACTTACGGGCTGCTTATGTGAACGCACGTTGCGGTGGCTAGCGGTGATCAACTGATCTTGCTAAATGGCCAATGCATGCACGAATGAGACTTGGAACTTGATCTGCTGAGTCTTGGTAAGCCGACCTAGACAATACTGGGTGGCCTGATGTCGGCAATGCACGCCGACCTTCACCTCCTCCGCCTCCTCCACCTCCTCTGCCCCCGCCACCACCCAAATGTCAATCAGGCTGGAAATAGAGGCTGAAATCGTATCAGGCTGCTGAAGTAAAACCATTTTGCTGAGGCTGACGGTGAGTGCAAACCTTGTGAGTTAGCCAGGCATGTGCAAATGAGGCTTGCAACGTGATCTTTAACATGTAACAAGCTGGCCTAGTCAATACGGGCTGGGCTGATGCCCGGGCCCTGCCAAACGATGCAGATAGCATCCACCCAGCCACCTCGCAACCTGCCCCGTCACCAAAACACCACCCCGCACTCCACGCGAGCATCTGTGTAAAAGAAGCTGGCACATGCGTAATGGCTGGCTTAAGCTGCGGCAAGTACCTAGCTGCGCTGAGCTGATCTGAAAGATCACCAGTGCTGAAAAGCTGGCCCATGCGAAATGGCTGGCCTCAACTGGTGACTACGAGCTGTGCTAAATTATGATCTAATCCGCTGGCAGTAGCTGTGGCAATGTGTTGAAGCTGGTGCAGACGGTACTGGCTGGCCCAGATCATGAAATGAACCCGCCTCGAATTGTGCTCAGACGCTGCTGGGCTTAAAGTCGGCGGGGCTGCGCCCTGTCGTCTAAGGGGCCAATGAGCTGCTGTGGCCCCCCCCCATCAAGGTGCCATGTCGCCATCCCCCACGTCCTCCTCGCACTGAAGCTGTTGCGTGTAAGCTATGGCTTGCACGCTCTGGATGGCTGGCCTGTGCTGTGGCTGTATCAATCAAGGCTATGCTGAGAGGCTGGCGCAAGCGAGATGAGTGGCCTAAATGGTACGGCTGGCTGTGTATGAGGCTGGGGCAGACGGTGCTTGCTGGCCGAAGGCTTTGACATTTAAAGCTGCCTCGCCTGCGCTCGGGTGCTGCTGGGTTGGTGGGGCCGCGCCCTGTCGTCCAGGGGGGCCCAATGCGCTCTTGCGTGCTACTCCCTCCCCCGCCTGACTGTTCACCCCAATCTTGGCCGAACAATTAAACATATGCACTTGTAACCAATCAGTGCTGCTCTAAGTCCTGGCGGTCTGTGTCCAGCACGTGGTAGCCGTCGTGGGAGACGTGATATCGTAGACTGTGGCTTCTGCTACCTAGCCCCAACATGGCGAATGCCCTGGAAAGTATGTCGGGAATTCCGGCGTCGGCGTCGGTGGTGCTCTTTGTGGTACTGTACTCTCGTTATGTTGTTGAGTCTCTCGGGGCTGTGTGTTGTGCCTGCTCACTTCTTCCATGCGCTGCTAGTATTGCTGCTGGTCGAGTTGCAGCTGCTGGTCGTTTGTGTCGTCGATTCGTACAGTTTCGTAGTGGCGGTGCTCTGCTGGTACTGGGCTGGAAAAAATTGGTCCGTCTAACATTGGCGGTGCAACTTTTGGTGGGCCATATGCGCTGTTGGTCGCGGGTGTCTGAAGTGCTCGCACGTCGGGTGGAATATCGACTAGACAATCAAAGTGCGCGGCTTTTGCACTGGGTAGTGGGCAGGCCACTGGGATCTTGAGCACGTGTGGCGGTGGTTGTATTGGGCTGCGAACCGCCCCGCTGTCTGTCAGTGGCGGTCTATGGTGCCGATAATGTCGTGTGTTCGGTGTGCTCGTTAGTCGCTGGTGCTGCTGCATGCCGGGTTGGTAGTGTCACTTGAAGTGTGAGTAATGGTGTCGAGTTCGAGTGTCCGCTGCTGACATATGTGTTTGGTGCCGATGGAGCGTCAATGTTGTGATCAGGTGGCAAGTCCGTTTGGCGGCTGATCTCCTTTGGCTGTTGCGTTGTGGCGTGTAAGTTAACGGCCCAATCGCCATCGTGGCAAGAATGGGGCCAATGTGAGACCGTAACGGTTGCCGATGTGACTCTGGAGTCCACTGTCTTCGTGCGTAGGTTGAGCTTGTCGTGGATGTACTGTTTGAGCATGGTTGCGGCCAGGCGGAACCCCAATTTCTCTTTGTCGTGGAGCTTCACGTCGTCGATTGCTGTATCTAGCGGGGGCCGGGGTGAGTCAGCTACCTTTGGGGATGCGGTTGGTAGGTGCGTGTCCGCTTTGGTGGGGTTCTTGAGACCGAGATGTGTAGTATGCTCAGTTGGTGGGAGCTGGTAGTGAACCAGCGGTGCTTCTGTCGTGTCAAGTCTTGGTGGTGTGTGGTAACGCGTGCGGGCATGATCTGCTGACGGAATACTCGCGGCTGTGCTTGCCGAGATATCCATGCCATGAGTCGAGACATTGATGGTCGTTTGGGAATGTGTGAGTGTAGGTGTTGTCCTGCTTGTTGTAGTAGACGGCGTAGTACCGGCTGTCTTCGCCCCAGCAGTCTGTGCATGTCGTGTTGTGGGTGTGGAGGCAAATATTCAAGTGTAAACGGCGTCAATGCGTATCTGTGAGTGTCGCTGTCGCTTCCGTCGTCGCTTTCGAGGTAGTCATAATGTGGTGCTGCCCCTTGTAAGGTAATGGGCGTCGTCATTGGTGGTGGCTTTGCTTGATGGTAGTATAGCGGAATAATGCTTGGTGCTGTTGCTGGTGGGGTCGCTTTGCTGTAGAAAGCGGTGTCGTTGGGAAAAATGCTGGCGTGGGCATCTTCGATCTGGGTGGGGGTGTCGGGTGGCGTGGGACAATTGGCTGGTGGGAGTGGTCAGGTTGTCCCTGAGGTGGCCTCTGTGGTCAGAAGTCGATGTCTGGAAATAATTTAGGTGGAAATATAGGCTGTAGGTGACTCGTGCAACACTTCCGAACCGTATCATGATGCTCGTATTCGACTTGCTCTACTTTTCGTCGCCCTTCCAAATCTGGCCGCGCCCAATTGTAGTACGGGTGGTCGCGGTTGGTTTTCGCGTCGGTCCTGCTAATCTTAATTGGTGGGCGGTAGCTGAAAGCCCCGCCCATGGGATGCGGCATGCGCAGTGTGAGTGCGGGGTGGGCCGTGTGAGCTGCTGGGATGACTGGGAGCGTGGGGTGACTGGGGCCATGACTGGCGTAGGTGGAAGCTCTCCTATTGACGTGGGCCACCTGAGATTTGCTGGGATTTGGCACGTAATGGGTCGGGGGCGTGGTAAAGTGCAATGTTGATGGTGGAACTCGTATTGTTCCTGTCCACTAGTTGAACTGCTCAATGATGTAGCCGGATGTCGGCTTGAACTCCACATATCTTGTTTGTCCATGCCGTGTCGGTGGTGTGGTATGTCTGTGCGCCCTGCCGGTGATCGCCATGATTGCGATGGGTGCAGTGTCGCAGCTCCAGAGGTATGGAACGCGTCGGCAAGTAAGTTGATGTGGGATGTTACCGTTGGCCCGCTTCGGTCCGCCAAACTGCTTGCCGCCCTTCTCTGTGTCACGCGTGCGCAGAGCTCTCTTGGCTGTTCGCGGTTGCCCTTTGACGCCCCAACTTATGCTTTTTAGAGCCGTGCACGTGCTGTCTTTTCGTGGGGTAGGCGGTCTGTCGATTAGAAAACGCAAACGTGCCCGTCGCCCGCGCTAGCGCTACTACTGCGCTAACCTACAAGGACCTCGCTGCGATTGCGTCGCGATTGTAGTTGTTGGTTTTGGCGGCGACGTCGCCCCTTCGCCCCCGAACCGAAACAATAATGACATCGGCTTCGTTCTAGATCGCAACATCTTGGGGGGGGGGGGCGTGTTGGCATCGAGCGCCGCCCGCGTCGCCATTGTCGTTGCCGCTGTCGTCGTCCACCTCCTCTTCAATCGCCGATTGGGCTCAAGCGCCCCGCATTTGGGCGGGCGCCAAGCGACGCGGGTCCACGGCCAATTCACCTCGCAAAGACATGTTGCCACATGCGGCATGATAACTCAATCGGGCGATATCGATGCAGAGGTGCTGGAAGATATGGCTATGCTTGCCAGTGGAAAAGGAGCTCGGCTCCCAATCTCACGATGGCAAACTAGCATGTCGCGACGTTGCTCTTTTGATCCGTGATCTTATGGCTTCCACCATGTGCGACGCGATGCCAGACGCAGCAGACGCGCGGAAACTGGTCGGCCGAGTAACGACTTTTGTGCGAGGTCACCAGGTGCAGGGTGTCTTGAATCGAACTCATGTCAGCGCGCAAATGCTACCATCATTGCTTGAACAAGTGTGTCAAATCCGCCTCGGCACCAACGGGCTCGATTACATCAGAAACCATATAAACTGCCTGCATCAACCCGCGCGAAACGCGCGGACACAATCCAATTCGGAGCCTGGCGATGCTCTGGTGTCGCATCAAAGCGGCGCGTCTGCTTCGGCCGTGGCCGAGCCGATTGAAACCTACACGAATTCCAACGAAAGCGACCTGATACTGGCACTTTTCCGTGGAGGTCAACAACTAGAGGCGTTTACACAGGAGGCCCATGATTTGACGAGAGCTCAACTATTACTTTGGCAGGTGTCAGCTGCTAAGGCGAGAGCTGGTCACTGAACGAGAACAGCATTCGCCTCGTGTCCCGGGTGAGCTTTCGCCCTGGGTTAAGAAGCATCAGCACTCTTGGTGGCTACAATCAGGCCCTCAAACGAGCAGCTGGACATGCCGGCGCGGCGGCTTCAATGTTTATGGTGTGTAGCAGTGTAAGAAATGATGGGCTTTCAGAGAAGTCACAACATGTTGCCGCGAGATACGACCGGTGGGCTTGCTTAGCCCAGCGACTGAATCCAACGTGTCACTAGAAGAACTTCGAAACACATGATATTGGCTACAACAATTCAGCCGATGCCAAGCCGTGTTTGGAGTTAGTCGCGTATGAAGGGGACTCTGCGAACCAGGAGGCGATCGACAAGCATGGAATCCACGTTGGCGTAGTGGAGGTAATCTTAAACTGCCCACGTTCGGATGGTGCATCCGAGACCGTTGTCCCATCATCATTTTGTAATTTGCAGCTCATCGTGGACTCCACTGGTGCTGGGGCGCGCGCGAATGTGCTCCGAGAGTTCGCGTTAATCGGTGCCCCTTCGTGGATTCAGCGGAAAAGAGAAGTCGACGGGGCAGCCAAAACGAATTACCTTGTGCCAATTCGGATAGGTCATGGCAATCAAGGTTTCACATCCCGCGTCGTTTCATCACTTGGTGACGTTATGAATGTCATGGTCCACGTGTGCTGGTGCAGTGTGCACCAAGTGTAATTCAGATTGCAACCGATGCTGGCGGTACTTGATGATTTCAAATAGGAGTCACATGAACTGCCTGCAACGTAATTTACGAGGGTGCGCCGCTGGATCCCCCCAAGGGGGGAGGGTAGGACCCCCCCCCCCCCCTTCCCCGATCCGTCGTCGTGGAACCCCCCCTCCCCCCTCCCCCCCTTCCCCGATCCGTCAACGGGGACCACCCCCCCTTCCCCCCTTTCCCCGATCCGTCGTTGGGGACCTCCCCCCCTCCTCTCCCCCTTTCAAAAGGGGCGGGGGGTCCTCCCCCCCCCCCCTCCCCCCCTTTCGCCACGCCGCTCCCTGAGTCCGGAACCCGACCCCCGCCACCCCTACCCCTAGTCCTCACCCTAACCCAACCCCTAATCCTAACCCCAACCACTAAGCCCAGCCCCAAAGAGTACTCACTACTCATTACTCACTACGCACTACTGACTACTCGCTATTCGCTACTCACTTCTCACTACCCCCTACTCACTACTCACGACTCACTACTCGCTATCCACTACTCACTACCCACCACCCACTACTCGCTACCCACTACTCCCTATTCACTACTCCCTCTTCCCTACTCACTACTCATCACACCTCACTACCCACTACTCAATACTCACTACTCACTAAGCACTACTCACTACTCCCTACTCCCTACTCACTGATCACTATTCATTACCCACTACCCACTACCGACTACTCCTACTAACTACTCATTGCCCACAAATCACTACTCACTACCCAGTACTCCCTTCTCGCTAGTCCCTACTCCCTACACAATACTGACTGCACAGTACTCAAGACTCACTACTCGCTACTCCTTATACTCGCTACTCAATACGCACTATTCACTTCCCGCTACTCACCATTCACTACTCATTACTTACTACTCCCTACTCACTACATAGTCTCTAGTCACTAGTCACTACTCACTAGTCACTACTCACTACCCACTACTCACCAATCGTTACTCACTGCCCACTATTCGCTACCACTTCTTACTACTCACTGCTCACTACTCCGTACTCACTACTCCTTACTCACTACTCCCTACTCACTACTCGCTACTCCCTACTCGTTACTCACTAATCACTACCCGCTATTCACTACTGACTACTCTCTACTCGCTACTCACTACTCACTACGCCCTACTCGCCCCTCACTACTCGCTACTCCCTACCCGCTACTCGCTACTCACTACCCATTGCCACTACCCGCTACTCTCTATTCATCACTACTCACTACTCACTACTCACTACGCACTACGTACTACTCAGTACTCACTACTCACTACTCACTGCTCACTACTCACTACTCGCTACTCACTACTCACTACTCACTACTCACTACTCACTACTCACCACTCACTACTCACTACTCACTACACACTACGCACTACCCACTACTCACTACTCACTAATCACTACTCACTACTCACTACTCATTACTCCCTACTCAGTACTCACTACTCGCTACTCGCTACTCAATACTCACTACGCACTACTCGCCACTCACTACTCACTTATCAATACACACTACTCACTATTCACTACTCACTACTCCCCACTCCCTACTCCCTACCCCTACTCGCCACCCACTACCCACTACTCACTACCCAATACTTACCCAATACTACTTCTCACTACGCACTAGCTCACTACTCACTACTCACCAATCCCTACTCCCAACTCCGCATTCCCTACACGAGGGGGGGGGGGGTCCGGATCCCCACCCCCCTTGAAGAGGGGGAAGGGGGGGAGGTTTCTGGACCCCCCCCTTCCACTTTAGTGTATTCAGGGAGATCCACTGGCGCACTTTCGTAATTTCCGTCGGCATGCTCGGTGTCAAATCTCTGGCGAAGCCCTGGCGTTGGCAAAGATTTATTGGGCGTGTTAAGACTTGCGGCTACGCGGATGACGGCAAGCGCATGCAGCGTTCTGTAGATTGCCCAAGCGGTTTGCGGGCCAGGTGGGGTCAATAGACTGCGTGGAGTATGTGTTTATCAAGCTAATGAAGTATCGTGGGATGTATTGCCACATATTTGGCAATTGAAGGCGGCGGGTGGCAAGCCAATTGGTGCGACCGAAGTCGGGCGGACGATGATACTGCATACAATGAAAGCCCACGAAACTACAACATGAATTCAACTACTTGTGCCAACGACGTCTTCTGGAAATCACCTGTTTCGATTTCGAACGCAGCCGAGAAACCCTTGGTGAATCTGCTGTTTTGGGTCCGAGGCAGGAGAGCTGAGTACGGCAACAACGTAGCAGAAAACGTTGCAGACAATCTAGAATACATGGGGCCTACGCCCATCCATGAGTATGTTCGTCAGCTTCAATTCGAACCTGGTTATGGATGAGTTTTTGCAAATGGTTTCGGATGCGTCTCTCGGCGATGGTGGGATTTGGACGGGCACCTTGGATATGCTGCCGCCCGCCCGTCATCCTGACGCAGCTGTTCTTATGTTGAACTTGATGCTTGCTGCGATCGCTTCGTGGCAACGAAGAGAAATTGGTGTGGTCAAAATCATGCCGTACTTGTTGATCAGAATGTTGGAATCCCCGAACCATTGTTGCGATCCTCTTCGGGAACATATTGCGAATTTACTCCTGGCGTCCGGTCACTGCTGTCTTCGAACTTCCCACTTCCCAGGTGTAGCGTGTAGCGTGCAAGGTGCAACATGTATTTCATATGGACCTCGTTGAGGCGCGACGTGCAGAGGTCTACACTCCTAGGTCATATTACCTTTACTCACGTGGAGGAGCCGTGACAAGATGGACGCGCAACACGTCGAATGATTCATTTCAGTGGTTCACAGTATGACACGTCGCGCGCACAGCGTGGATCGACTACTGGCCACAGTCCGTATGAGCGTAAAACTTGGTAGCCACAATCTCACAGTCGACGAGTGTTGCGTGTGGGACTTACACGCTTCTGAAAGATTGGCCAGCGGGGCGGGCGTGGGTCGCTTCGCGCCGCCAGTCGTTACTGCGCTTCGAGTTTGTCAGCCGCGTGCTTGTCGCCATGGCGGGAGCTTGGGCCGGGGAAAATCTCTGCGTAATGTGCCCCCATCCCCCTCCTCCTCCGCCCTTCCCCCCGACGGACCCCCCCAGTCCCCCCGCAGGAACGGGGCCAAGGTCAAAACATAAACGCTTCCCCAGAAAATTTTCATGTGTACTAGAATTGGGAAAACGGGGCCGTGTGAGGCCCCGCGTGGGGCGGCCGGAGCTTTGAAAATCTTGGCGCCCCTTCTTGTCGCATATGTTCGCCGGCGGAGGAGAAGAGGGTGGCTTGGTGGAGGGGCAGGCGGGGAAAGGGGCAGGGGGGGAGGGGCGGAGGGCACGAGGCCATCGGAATTATCGTAGGAGGAGTATGGCGACGACGGCGATAACGAGGATGCGAACGAGGGCGCTGCCCCCCAGGATCGTTTCGTGCATGCTGCTGAATTCATTTTCTTTGGCTGCTAAGAGCTGAATAAAGGTCTCGACGGGTCGCGACATGTTCGATCACGGGCGACCTTGCGAAATTTGGGTGTGTTGTTGCTTGGCAGTGCGGTCATGTCTTGTGGGTGGCACCTGGTAAGATTGCGCCGAGTGAGGCGGGATTCTGCAGCCAGTGCAAACGGTTGCCATAACAGATGTTTTGAAGGGTATTGTCGAAGGAGATGTGCAGAAAACAGTGCTAGTCATGGAGCATATGAAGCTAGCTTGATTTCACGGCAGCGTTCGCCCGTGTTCGGTTGCTCGGGTCAACGTGGACAGCAAGGTTTCCCACGATTTCAAATGGACTAAGCCGAGACAGCCAAAGAAAGCCAAATGCGCTAAGGCCGAAGCCGATGGAGGCGAGGCCTCTGACGATGGTGAGGGCGACTACTTGGGCGCCGCGATTTAGCAAGTGATGGAATACTGTGAATATGACCCTGGGATTGTGGACCCATACCCAGGTGGCCCGCCTGCAGGGCCAGACGGGGTAGATGGCCACGGCCATGACTATGGCCACCCTGGTTTGGTATGTGTCACTGATGGCGGCGGCGTTGGGGCCGACGATGCTCCGGCATCTCGTGGCCCAGTGGCAGTTGCTGCTGTTGCGAATGGGCCATTCTATTGTTTTTCCTCCGAGGCGAGCAAACAATGTGCAGTGCGACATGTGATCGCATCGAGATGTTTCGTGAGGCTCGGGCTCTGGCCGATCGGCGCGTAAATAAGAGCGTGTCGCTCATTGGAGAAAAGCATGGCCCAAGTGCCTGTGCGTTGTTCGCCCAATGACAATCGACAAGCAAGGGATAGTCACCAGTCTTGTTGCATTTGCTGTGCCTGCATCGACATGCGCAGATAAGGAATTTGTCATTGCTAGTGTGCCTGTTGTGATGGCTCGTGTGCACGCCTCTCACCGCGACCATGTGCATCGGTGGTGTTTGACTGTGCTACACCATGCAGAGGCGCATGTGTTCACTGGCCCCCCTGCAGTTGTCGCAGGGCCCCAGTAGAGGCGATGCAGATGCACGCTGTGTGAGGCAGTCGATGGCGAGGGCGATGTTGCAGGCGGGCCCATTCTGAAGGATGATGATGTACACGGCTGCAGCATTTGTCTCTCATGCTGGCATGCTCAGTGCGCGATGGAGTGGTCTACAGATCCAAGCTTCGATTTCAGTGGCAGTGCTTGTCCTTGTTGTTGCTGATTTGCTTGACATCCGGAGCGGGGTCATTGCTGTCGCCGCGGGAAGCATAACAACGCGCCGAGGCGCGCTAATACCGACAACGTAAACCAAGCTAACGCATCACGCAACCAACAAACCAACACATCACGCAAAATATACTCATTCTAAAACTATGTTCGAAGAGGTTGACAACACCAGCAACACAAAAACAAAACAATACGTCGAATGTGTGCGCGGCGATGGAAACCAATTCTGATTGGTTTCGCCGTGAAATCCTGGCGCGTTGCCTCGAATATTCATCGGCCACTAAGGGCGCAAACAATCGGCGCTTGCTTGCCATCTCGTTGCGTGGCGGGGGGTGGGGGATCTGCGGGGGTCTCATTGCCATCCGATGGCTAGCAGTCGGCATGCAACCCAGCTTGCCACCTTGTGGCAAGCCAGGCCCAGTTCCACCTCGTGGCAAGCAAGGCCCATTGCCACGTGGTGGCAGTGAGGCATCTGATACTGACGTTGTCACCAGATGGCAACCTCCCCCTGGTTGCCACAGGATGGCAACGGGCAGCGGCTTGCCATCGGGTGGCAATGGGCCCAACTTGCCACGGCGTGGCAATGTGGCGGAATGACTCCGCTACAGGCCTAACTTGGGGGTGCTTGCATCGGCGGATAAACGAGGCCCGCTGTCGCTCATCATTCGACTCGAGTTTAGTTTGCACTGGTGTTGTTGAAGTGGAAGCGCGACGAACCAATGAGAGAAACAACAGCGATAAGAAACACAATGCAACAACAATAATGAAAACGCATCGCGTCTCTGGGGCTTCTCGCGGATCTTACTGGTGCCTTTTGGGTGCTCTTTTGGGCCGTCTTGGGGCCCCTGTGGGCTGTGTTGGGGCCCTTTTGGGCCGTCTTGAGGCGACTTGGAGGCCTGTGGCCGTCTTTGGGTCCTCTTGGGGCTCTTGTCGTCGGTCGTCGGTTTGGGCGGTCGTTGTGAACAAGTGGCGTCGCCGAGGCCATCTTGGCCCAAACCCTGGGAAGGCTGTCCCGGGCTTTCAGCTGTCAGAGGCTCGGCCGCGCTCGTGCGCCCCTCGGTCACTTGCGTCGGCAATTGCCGCGGCCTCTTCGGGCGGCGGCGTCGTTGCACTTCCGCCGCCCTCCTTTGGTGCCGAGGAGAAATTCAAAACGCATGCGGGCACTTCGAAGACTTCGTGGACCGCCGCTGGCAGGTCCGGCCAAGAATGCGCGATGCTCCTAGGCGAGCTCTACCTCGAGGATTTCAACTTCACCCTTCTGCTCGTCGGCTCGCAGCAGGACAAGTGGGTGGTGAAGCGAGGGCTGGGCAATGAAGACAGCGCCAACAAGGCTGCCGCGATGTCTGGTGCGAGGTCGGTAGAGCAAATTGGCATGCTGATGAATATTCAGACGCCCCCTTAGACGATGGAGGCTGGAAAAGATGGCGTGGGGAGATCGCGCGCTAGGGTGCTCTCCTGGAGGGCGCGCACCAAGCTTGGATAACAGATGCGGGCAAATCCAACAGACTGGTGCAGCTCGCCGTCTGCGCGCCCATCAAGGGGTGCCGCAGGTGGGACAGGAGGATGCCGCTGCGCGCGCGCGCGAGTTTCTGGCATTCCTCGGCAACCGCGCAAATGCGGAGGTGCTGCAAATCACTGTCATCGAAATATTCAAGAGCACCGCTGAATGCGAGGCGGGCTTGCAGCGGAGGAAGGATGCGATTGGCTGAAGGATTGGCGGCGTCATGGCAACTGTCATGATGGGCGACACGAAATGAAAGTGCAATGCCCTGCGCCCTAGGCGTCGGGATTATTGCCGACAGTATGAGGTCTGCTCGACCGGCGGAGGCTGCGCTGTGTGGGAATACTTCGAGGCGAACATTGCCGACGTATGTGATGTGTCTCACCTGGTATTGAAGGCCAAGCACAACACCTACCAGATGCTCAACCTGATCTTCAGGGACGTGCGCACCGAGTGCCCCCAGTACGTTGTGCCTGTCGCGATGCTCGTCATGCCCAGGCTGGAGGCGGCTGGTCGGTGCGCCATGTCGGCAGGCCTCCAGAACCCAGCAATTACGACGGCCACCGACGAACACGTCGCCTCCTTTCTGCAAGCTATAGAGTCGAGCACCGCCGTCAAGGCTGCAACCGGCGGCGGCGACATGGTTGCGCCGGTCGATAAGCAAACGAAGAAGAAAGCGAAGGAGCACGTGCAAGATCAGAAGCAGGTTGCCAGGGCTACGGCCATGGCAGACCCAGCTGCGGCTGCTGTGGCAAAGGGAAAGGCGCACGGCAAGTCGACGGCGAAGGCGAAGCCCACCATTGGCAGGACGAAGGGTAAGAGGGCGACAACGGCTTCGGGTAAACCTATCGGCATCGAGACAATCGAAGACAAAGACAGGGCACTGCCTTTCTTCACCTACTGGGATGATACCAGGGAGTACCTGATGAAGGTCGACGCAACACAGCAGAGCAAGCTCGTCGCATTCGAGGAATTGGCGCTGGCCGCTTCATTGGATGTGACATCGTGCTGCACCCACCTGGCTGCGTCGATGAAGGGAAAGTGTGCAAGGGATGGGGCGAGGTGCGAAAAGGCCTTCAAGGTGGAGTTCTACCGAGCAGCTGCCCTTGCTCCTCGGCCCAGCGACGTCGACTTCCGGGAGGGCGAGGGGGTCGATCCAAATCCCGTGCCTGTGTCTGTGAAACATCTGCTGTGCTTGGCGCGGGGGCTGCAGGGTGACGTCAAATTGGTGGCAACTGCTTTTCAGGACACTCGTATGGATCAGCCGACGGAGATGAGCATAGTCGTTGCCAAGTGCATGAGTGCGTCCATGCTGCAGCTCATGTCGACGGTGACGGGCTTTGGCGGATATCTGGAGAAAGTGGAAAGTGCAAGCGAGATGTTGACGCGCATCATCTGCGACGAGGTGAATGCCATTGTCCCCGATTGCGTGATCAAAACTATCGCCAACTTCGGCGCCATCAAGGACCCCCCGGCTGCCGCAAGGAGGCGGAAGACATCATTGGCATTACTGTGAATGATGTGCCGACGAGCCAGGCTGTCGAGCGCGAACGTGATGCCATGTTCTTGCGCTGCGCCGCCTGCCTGGGGTCGGAAATCGCAGGCAGCGGCGGTGGGGGTCAACATTGCCCTGGCTTTCTCGTGGGGACCATGAAGAAGCTCGTTGCTGAGCTGCTGGCCAGCAGCGGCAGTGGGACGAATCCGACACCGTCGATCTTCGATTGTCTCCGATCGTGGATGCGCGCGCCGTTCACCCACGATGCCATGGCAGAATCCAAGGGGCTAGAGCTGACCACGAAATGCGCGAACGTCGACTACAAGGGTTGCGCCGACAAACGGGGAAGGCTCATGGAACATCTTACCCAGCTCTTGCAAGCGAGCCGCGTATCCGACGCTTGCCATCTTATTTCGAACGAGGTGGGGGAGCTGGTCTCTCTGCGCGTCGAGGACACCTTCTCCCCGAAGGATTGGAGTGACATGATCCAGAAGTGCATCGGGATCCTGGATTCTTAGAATAAGGCGATTGTCGGAGCCGAGCTGCTCTCCATGGACTTGTGCAAGGCTACAGAGAACAGCATGCAGAAGGAGATGGCCTCCAAGGCCCCCGAATGAAAGGACTTGGTCTGCACGCCGGTGGAGGGTTCTTCCCCCGCTCGCCGCATGAACCTGGATCGACCCATCTCTGATTGGTGGCTCGGCGTCTTGCAGTCAGGAAAATCAAATGCAGCCGCGGCGGCAGAGGACGACAATCTGTTCGCCGCCTCGTTCCCGACCTACGTCATGAAGAACTTGGTCACGTCCTTGGATTACTACTTCAACTCGCTGGTGGCATCGGCCCACGTCGGCCAGGACGACCCTCACGCGATCGTTACAATTGGCAGTGGTACGCAGCAGCGGTCAGATATTCATTGCAATAATGGCCCCTCGACCAGCGCAGTGGATCAGTGGGGCAAGGTGCTCGGCAAGACAGCGGCTTCCTCGGCCCCCAAACTGAGGTGAGTTCCCTCATAAACTCATGGGTGGCACTGTGGGCTGTGGCTGCCTAGACCTCTACCTGGACGGGAGCAAGGTGTGCAACACGCACAAGTCCGACTGCTGCATCGGGTAGGTGATCAAGTCCGTGAAGGAGCTCTCGGCCGACATGAAGGATGCGCTGGCGGCCGACCACGAGGATGAGTCCACCTCCCCCGCGAAGCGCGCCAAGATGAACATCAAGAAGGGGCAGGCGAAGGCCAAGCAAATGTTCGCCACCCACGACATTGATTACGTGCTATTCGAGGTCAAGGCCGTTGGGCCCTAGCCAATTCTAAGACATATAGAGAGGACGAGGTGATGATGAGGATGAGTACGAGGATGATGATGCAGCTGATGACGATGATGATGATGATAATGATGATGCTGATGCTGCTTATGATGATCGTAATCCTGATAACGATGCTGATGATGATGGTGGTGATGGTGGTGATGATGATGCTGATGATGCTGACGATGATGCTGCTGCTGCTGATGATGATGATGATGATGATGAACAAGACAACCAGGAGCATACAAGGGGATGATGAATATGATGGTGGGGCGGAGGGCGGGAAAGTTGCCAGGATGAAAAGGGCGACGATAATGGAGGAGAATGAGGAGGGGAGGAGGAGGAAGAGGAGGACCTGATAGGATAGGCCGGCGCATTTTCCTAAACGGGGCGTTCGCTTGAGACTGCCCTCGTCGCCATGCCAATACATGTAACATGGCGGGACATGTGCTCGCATGGAGGGCTGCGCATTTTCAAAGCGGGGCTCTCGCTGGACACGTGCCTGCATGATCATGTATCGTCGCGCGCCTCGCGGTCAGGCGGAACGAATGCCGTTCCTTTTCAAACTGGGCCTCCCGCCTGAATTGGGGCACGTCTATGGGGCGTTTGTCTTTCAAAGAGGGGGGGCACCTCCCGCAGTGACATGTAATTATTGTAGGGGCCTTTGAGGAACGAGCTTGGGACTGGACGGTGTATTGCAGCAATTCTCGATTCACCTTGGGTTTCCACGGGCCCTTCCTCGCGAGGCTCTGGATCAGCACGGCGAGCTGGCCAACTACCACTTCAAGAGGCCTGCACTGGCCGTCAAACAACAACTACAACAACAACGCTCGCCGACGCCGACGCCGTTCGACTCCGTCGACAACAACAACACACTACTACTTCCTCTCGCCGACACCGTTCGACAGTCTGCCCCCCCTGGCCGTCAAACAACTACAACAACAACACACTACTACTTCCGCTCGCCGACGCCGTTCGACTCCGTCGAGATCGCGCGCCCCGAGAAGCGCGTGACAGCCCTGAGCGCGTGGGAGCTGATGTAGGCGGCCCGCTAACAGCAGGCGAGGGAGGAAAGCGGAAGAGGAGGAAGAAGCGAGGAGGAGGGGGAATACGCCGACGACAGTGTTTACGACACGCAAGCGCGAAGCGCGACTGCGACGCAGTCGGTCGGGTGTCCGAAACCATCCTCACACCCTCCCTTCTCGCCATCCCCGACGACAACGGCGTCGGCGACGCCGACGAAAACGTCGACGTCGACGACGTCGGCAAAGGCCCTCCCTGAGGAAGGGGACGGGAAAGTGAGGGAGGCCCTTGTCCTCCTCCTCCTCCTCCCTCCCTGTTTCCTCCTCTTGCCTATAGCTATGTTGGGTCGAACTTATTTAAGGCGTTACGTATCGAATGGGGCGGCATGGTAGCGGAGTGCGGTTAAAAAAGGCAGTCGGCTGCACTATTGTCAAACATCCCTAACTGGCCAACGCCTGAGCGCGGCCAGCGAGTTGGCAACCGACCTGGCGATGCAGAACCACACGACTGCCCCTACTCAGGTTGGGGGGTGACTGTAGCTCCCAGCCCGTGGCTATGTGGTTGTTGCCGTTGGTTATGGAGCGTGGTGTTGTCGTCGGTACCTTGGTATCTCGCGTGTATGCCAATGTTCTCGCCGACGGTGAAGTCGTAGCGCTTAGTGGCCTGCTTGTTGTAGGTTTGTGTGGGTCTCCTGCGAATCCTCCTCTGTGCAATCGGAGTCGAAGTGTGGATGCTAAAGTCGCGCCATGTTGTTGTCGATGTCGTTGGACCACTCTGTCCACATTCGTGCTGTCCTTTGCTGGTGTCCTATGGCGTGGCCTTGTGTGTCGCCGAGTGCGCATGGCTTGCCGTCACGTCTGTACTGGAGGCAGCGGTGGAAAGGGGGGTCGTGGGGACGTAATGCCCAATGGTGGCCGATGCTTGTGTGCCAATGCATTTATTCCATCTGGACAATCTGGTGCTGAGACGCTGGTGTATCAACTGGGAATGGGTGATGCTGATGTCTGGAAGGTATGCAACCGTAAGGTTGCTGGGTTCGATAGTGTGGGCCCATCCGATATCTGTAGGAACCACCCAGTGCTCGTGTCCGAACCAGTGGCGGATGTACACGAACTTCCTGTCTAAGTTCTTGTTGGTGACCTCGCGTGGTCTGTTCTTTTGTACTTGCGCACGTAGTGGGGTCGCTGTATTCGGCTCGTAGTCCTTGCATGGTGTAGCTATGCGCTGAAATGGTGGGAAGAGCGGCCCGAGCGTCTTGCTTATTAGTAGGGGTGGTTGTGTGTCATCTTCGTCCCCGTCGTAGTGGTTGCCTGCTGAGCGGTAGTGTGCCTCTCCCAACTATCTGCGTTCTTGTGTCAATGGGTCGTCGCATTTTTGGGAGTAAATCCAATGCAACTCTACGGCTTGTGCAAACAAAACCTGGAAATGCCGCCGTTCTTCCGCGTGTACTGCGAACCGTCCATTTGTATCTGTAGCTACGTCTGGATCTCGAATGCCACCCATCATGGCGACTGTCCGTGCGATCTGGGGGCCGCCCAGCCGCGGGGCCAAGCTGGTCATCATTCGAACAAAGATTGCAACGGTATGCTGTTGGTGATGGTATGTCGAGGCTGGATACCTGGAACACTAATAATACATACGGTAATTCAACATTTATGGTGGATATTGGGCAGCCGTGGGATACTAGATGTAGATAGTGTTCTGCAGCTATCCTGTGCTCGGGCTGGTGCTTGGGTCTATGGAAGCTGTAGCGCTGTCTGCAAACGCCTTCACTCCCTTCCTCAAGCCAGGCCCTGTGGGTTCCCTGAAGGGTATGGGGAAGGTACTGCGTCGATTTGCTTGATGTGGATGTCGTGTTGTCTGTGGTGATAGTCGTGCAGGCATGCGACGTGGTGCTGTCGTAGTGCCATGCCGTCGTAATTGTGTCGTGTTATGCGCAATTCCTCTTCCTGACTACGCTGATGACAACGTCAAGTGTCAGAAAATTCATGCGTACATGGGGTTTTATATGGGATCGAGATTGCAAGAGGAATCAATGAAATATGTCGTCACATCGAGGAGGGGCCCTCTTCACCTTCTTCAAGTACTGCGCTGCGCCTCATGGGATTAGGTACAATCAAAACATATCAGCCAGCGTTGACTCCAAATAAATAGGAGGACAGGAGGACGACGTGAGGAGGATGGGAGGAGGACGAAAGGAGGACGGGAGGAGAGCGGGAGGAGCAAAATCAAGCAAGCGCAAGCAAGCAAGCGGAAGCAAGCAAGCGCAATCGAGCTATAACAAGCAATCAAGACCCAGCGATCAAGTGCGAGCAAGCAAGGGCAAGCAAGAGCAATCAAGCGAGAGCAAGCACGCAAGAGTAATCAGGCGCAATTGGAACAAGGAGGGGGGCCATTGGAAAAAGTGGGGGTGCCATTGGAAAAGGGGGGGGGGTCCTAAAGACCAATTGCTTATGATGTGCTAGGAACAACGTGTACAATAAGAAATTTATACTTGGATGCACAAGGTGAAAGGAGTACCGATCAAGCGCCCTCCATGCCTCTCTCCGAAATATGCCCCATTGGGTTCCCGTGCCGGGCATGAAGCGCGCTCCTTGTGCGATATCCTTCTGACCATCTGTATGCTGTATCGCCCCTTTCTTCATGATGGCCTTTCCCTGGAATGCTCTCTCTTTGGCTCCCGTGCTGGGTATGGGGCGGGCGATGGCATGCGTCTTCGGTCGGTGTAGGCTCTGCCATGGTGGTTAAGTGCGCGGTGGTTGTACAATGGCACGTGTGGTGGACTGTGCTAGATTGTTTTGCTGAGTCGGTTTCTTATGCTATGCGGTCTTCTCATCTGCTGAATGGCACAGAAATCGTGTAGTCGATGGTGCTTGTGGTCTTCTGTAGGTGCTACGTGGTGGTGCTCATTTATAACGCTGTGCTGTCGTCGTAAAGCTGTGCCGTCGCAGTGCTGGTTCGCGGTGCTGGACTGCGCTGATTCGTCGTGCTTGATTGTGCCGTACGCGAGAGAAAGTGGATGAGACACTGTAAAGAACTGTTGCAATGTCAGATGCCCGACGGTCAATCGCTGGCTGACAAATCTCTTGCAAAAGCAGTTTTCGTTGTCTTCGGAATATTAAGAGTCCTTCGCGAAGGTAACAACAGACAATATAATATATCCAAACAATAACCTGTATGTAACAAGGGCATAGATGGTAAACGATGCATCAATTATTCATGTGTTGAATGTTAAAGCCTTGCTTGCTTGTCCCAGAGATATGCACTATGGGCTTTCGTACCGGGTATGAGGCGGGCTCCTGTGTGTAATCTCGCATGACAGATTGAAGACGGTATCGCGCATGTGCTCCGGGTGCCTCTCCCCGAGGCATGCCCTGATGGCTCCCGTGGCGGGTATGAGGCGGGCGTGACAGACAGCCCTCATACAATCAAGTCAAAGGTTGTAGATTGTTGGTGCTGCTGTATGTTTTGTGGTCAGTAGCAAGCGTGGTGGACTGTACTGCGTCGTGGTGCATGCCGCATTCGTGTGCAGTGGTGCTACGTGCCAGATAATGTAGCAAGGATTGATGCCAGGCAGTAGTTACAGCTTCGGAGTGTAATCTTGAATGTATGGTAAAAGACTGATCATAATGCCCTCGATGTTCTCCCCAGGGTATGCCACATAGGCTCTCATGCCAGGTGTGAGGCCAGCTATCTGTGTTGTATGCCTAAAGGTAGTCGCGGTCAACTTGTCGAAATGCTGGTCACCATAGCCTGGTCTGCCTCTCCACGACGTATGCCCCGGTAGGCTCCCATGCTTGGTATGGGGCTGGCTAGGCTAGTTGCCGCGTAAGGTGGCTAGAGGCCACTTTCCTGGATCCGAAACATTTTTCATCGCTGTCGTCCCCCTCATTTCTCCGCCTCCGCCTTCCCCAGGTCCTCGTGATCCTCCCACTCCCTCCACTCCAGTTCCTGCTGCTGCTGCTCGTCTTCGTCCTCATCCTTTCTCATTCTCCCCATTTGCCTCCTGCTCGTCCAACTGCTCACCCGCCACCTCCTCCTCCCATGTACGCTGCTCTCCTTTTCCGACTGTGCATCACCTGATGGGCTCTTTTCGGATGACAGGCGTCCGCGGATAGAGAAAGTCAGCGCGATGGACACCGATGGGACAGAGGGATAGGATGTCAGACATGGCACGGGCGCACATAGCTTGCCTCCTCCTCCTCCTCCTCCTCCTTTCCTTCTCCTCCTCGTTCTCCTTCCCTTCCCTTCCCTTCCCTTCCCTTCCCCTTCCCCTCCACCCCTCCGTTTCCCCCACCTGCCTCTCCTCCTCCTCCTCCTCCCTCCTTCTCCTCTTCCTCCTCCTCTTCCTCCTCCTCCTCCTCCTCCTCCTCCTCCTCCTCCTCCTCCTCCTCCTCCCCTCTGTCAATCCAGCCGCGCTCGTATCCGATCAGAAGCGTGCCATTACAACATTGGGAATGCTGCATCGCGAATGCTGGCGAGCTGGGGCCGACATGTGCAAGTAACCAGTGTAGAGGAGCAAAGGAGAGGGAGAGTATGAACCACTCCCTGCTCGTCTTGGTTACAGGCCCCGAACTCGCAAATGTAGCATGATGCCGTCTTGGGTATCACCAGAAGGAGCAACCACCTCGCCATGTATACAGATCAAGGGAACTCCTAGGGGTACGGCATACGCATTACTGAACACGGGGTGGTTATCACGCGCCATTTTTTGTTACACACATGCAGTACTAACATGCACATGTGTTCACAACGGTGTTGTGTCTTTTCTCTCTGTGTATGTTTGTAGATTGTTGCTCCGTTATTGGCAGTGGCCCTCCCGCATTCGCTGCTGCTGCTGCCCTTCCCTCTTCTCCTACCTCCCTTTTTCGCTCGTCCTCTCGTGCTCCTCCCTCGTCTTCGTCGTCCTCCCACCCTCACTGCTCACAGCCCGCGGGGGCCGTCCTCCACGCCCTCGTCCTAGTCAGCGTCCCCCTCGACCTGCGCGGACTCTAAGGCGGTGTCGCCGAGGTTCTCGTCCTCCGGCTCGAATCCCCGTCATTATCCTCCTTCTCTTCCTCTCCCTCTCTCTCCCCTTCCTCCTCCTCCTCCTCCTCCTCCTCCTCCTCCTCGTCCTCCTCCCCATTCCCCCTTCCTCCGTTCCTTCTCCACTTCCTACTCCTCGTCCTCTCTCCATCTCGAACGCACGACAGCAAAGTATGGAGCCAACTCTTCTCAAACAGGATCCGTGGAAGATCAGGTGGAGGAGGAAGAGGAAACTGCGGAGGAGAAAAGTCACTCCTATGAAGTTGCTCTTGAGGTTCATTGCGCCACTCTACTGGTCGTCTACTCCACTGGTCCACGAGGTCGTCTACTCGAACTTGCAGAACATGAAATCGTCTACTCCACTGGTCGCGCAATCATCCCACCTTCCCACCTGCAACTTGTTTTGCGCACCCGTGCGGCCGCGATTGCGGTGACTATTTGGCACTGGCTAGTACATCTCGGCGGATGCGCTAGCGCGCGTAAGCTCGTGGGCAGAGCGGCCAGCTGGTTTGGCACGGCCGACGCGGCCAAGACGGCGCTTACCGATGGAAGCTTCCCAACGCGTCTCAAAAACAACCCTTGCACGCGGGCATTTCAATACGGGTAGGTGATTCGGGCGGGCGCGTTTTCATGATGACGCCGACATTGGCAGCAATGATAATGGTAGTAGCGATGGTAGAATCGATGTTGAAGATGACAACGGCAATATCAATGACGGCACCGGTATTCGTGACGACGATGATGATGTCCATGTGTCAGTGGTGAACAATATTGTCTGATGACGGCGGCAATCACGGCGATGGATGATGACTATACCGGCGGTGAGATTATGAGGGTGATGTGGGGAAGTGCGCACGCGAGGACATGCAAGAACCCTGCCATACCTTTGTTGCAACATGTGGTTTTCAAATGTTTTTGAATCGCCCGTGCTTCGAAAACCTTTGGTAAAGGCAGGATTTCGACACGCGGGCGTGCGTGCGGCCCGCGTGGGATTTTTTCAGGCGGATTCGAGCACTGGCCGCATGCTGAGTCAACGCGGATGCACCGCGTGGTGAGACGAGAACAAGGCCTCTTGACGAACTTGCAGACATCATACGGTTTCCCTGTGCTTTCAGCAACTGCGCGCGGGCAGGGGATCTGCAAGATCTGTGATGGAAAATGTTAGCCAGCTTGGGCCCCAAACAATGACTTCTTGCAATCAATGCGATGCGACAGGTGGTGCAATCAATATGGTACAACCTTGGTGATGCAATCCATGTGGTGCAGTCCATGTGGCGCAAAAGAATGCGAATCAATGCGTTGTAATACGTTGACATCCAAAGCAATGCAAAGCAATGCAAACCATTGCAAAGCAATGCAAAGCATAGAAAGGAAGGCAAGGCAATGAAAAGCAGTGCAAAGCAACGCGATGCAATGCATTGCGACGCAAATCAATGCAAAGCAAGGCGAAACAACATATTGCAATGAGAAACAATACAACGAGCTGTAAAGCAATGTAGAGCAATACAAAACGATGCAAGGCAACGCGAGGCAATGCAAAGGAATGCGAAGCGATGCGAAGCAATGCAAAGCAATGGAATGCAATCCGATGCAAAGCAACGCAAAACAACGCGAAGCCATGCAACACAGTGCAAAACGACGGGCAGCGACGAGCCGGCTGGACCGTCATTGGGATCCGGCGGCGACGGCGGCGACGGGCGGCGACGAGCTGGCTGGACCGAACGGCGACGGTAACGACAAGCGGCGACGGACGGCGACGAGCCGGCCGGACTGGCACCCAGTCCTAGTTGCCTCAGAACACAAGCAGGGGTTCCTAAGTGCAAACAGTGCTTTGTCTGTGGAACCTCCGCACATGCGCGCGGGCAGGGCACCTGCAATATTTGTGATGCAAGACCTTGGTGATCCTAACATTTTATATTGAGGTGCTTGCATGGCTAGTGTGTCCGTTCTGATTTTGGCAAGTTCGCGCGCGTGTGGGTTGTTTGAAAATTCGAAGCGGATCTCTGAAAACTAATCTTTTCAGAGAAACGAGTGTGCGCGCATGATGTGAAAGGGGTGTGCGGATACTGGCCTGTCTGGGATGGAACGGATTCATATGGAGAGATACGGTGAACAAAAATCGTACGACAAAGTGTACTATCCCAAGGTATCCGTTCTCATAACCCTGGGGGGGAGGGTGGTAGAGTCCATTTTCCCCTGCAAGCGGAATCCGCACTCGGTGAAGCTGTGGCCAACGCGCACATGCAGTAAATAGCAACACTTGTTCGTGGTCTTTCGAGCACGCATGTATGTATGTGTATGTATGTCTATTTGTTTGTATGCATGTATGTCTGTATGTATGTACGTCTGTGTGTATACATGTATGTATGCATGCATGCATGCATTTATGTATGTATGCATGTATGCATGCGTGTATTTATGCGTGTATGCATGCATGTGTATGTGTGTACGTACGTATGTATGTATGTAGGTAGGTAGGTAGGTAGATAGGTAGGTAGGTAGATAGGTAGGTAGGTACGTCGGTAGGTATGTAGGTATGTAGGTATGTAGGTATGTAGGTATGTAGGTATGTAGGTATGCATGTATGTATGTATGTATGTATGTATGTATGTATGTATGTATGTATTCATGTATTTATGTTTGTGCGCATCTACATACATATTAGAACCATCGCGCGCGCTTCGCGCGCGCTCAAGTTACCCGGAATTCCAGCTCGCGGACAAATGCCGAGGGCTGGGCGACGGTTGCGGATATGACCTTAGGTCGGACACGCTGCGGAAACACGTAGCGAAGAACCCGTCCCTGAGCATGGGGGACACCAAGAGGACGACGAAGAGGACGAGGGGGGGGCGGTCTGGAGGTCGAGCAAGGGGAGAAGAGTCCAGGAGCATGACGGCGGCGAAGACGAGGGCAGAACGGGAAGGAGGGGCAGGAGCAGAAGGAAAAGTGGAGTCATTGAAGACGAACAGCAGGAGGAATTCACAAAGAGGAGGGGCATTCGTGCCCCTCGTCCACGTGTGCCCCTCCTAGTGGCCTTCTGCACATCCTGCCACCTAGCCTGGGCTGTTGGTGAGACTTCGTGAATGCCTGGTCGCGTCTCTGGGGAAACCTCAGGGCAGCCTGTTGGAAACAATGGTGAAGCTTCTTGGGACGCTTTTCGGAGCCTCTTCGGGGCCCATTGTGGCTCTCTTGGGTCCTCTGGGGGGGGGGGGGTCCTTGGGGCCCTGCTGGCGATCTTCGGGGTCCTCTTGGGGCCTTCTTGGGTGGTCCTGGGTGCCTCTCGGGCCGTCTTGGGGCTCTCTTGGGCCGTCTTGGGGCCCTCTGGGACACCTCTTCGGCCGTTTGGGGGGCTCTCCTAGGGGCTCCTGGGCCCGTCTTGGACGCTGGGCACATGAAAACATCGATTGCGATAAACATAGACTCTTTTCCACGGGAACGGGGCGATTTTGCCTCTTCGAGTTCTCTTGAGGGTCCTCTTGGAATTGGGGCATCTTGGGGGCCTGCTGGCGATCGCTGGGGTCCTCTTTGGCGGAGGCCTCGAAATGTGTGGTTCGAACCGGGACCTGGCAAGCCTGTGGCCAAAAATGGCTGCGGACATCGAAAGATGAAAAAGCAACGTCGCTACGAACGCGTAGCTGCCACAAGCCAGGTATCCCCGTGGCAACTTTTCTGACACCCCTCTTTATCCTCCTTCTCGTCCTCCTGATGCTCCTCGTCGTCTAAACCCAGCACACGTTCCCTATTATCGGACGAAGACTCAGACACACTGGGGCTTCTGCGTCTCAGTGATAGCAAGAACCGGCATCGAAGGATGGAAACGCAACGTCGCTACGAACACGTGGCTACCACAAGCCAGGTATCCCTGTGGTAACATTTCTGACACCCCTCCTGATCCTCCTCCTCGTTCTCCTGATCCTCCTCCTCCTCCTCCTCTCCCCCCCCTCCTCCTCCTCCTCCTCCTCCTCCTCCTCCTCCTCCTCCTCACCATCAGAGGGCGCCAGGAATGTAAAACGAACCTGTCTCACGACGGTGTAAGGCCAGCTCACGTTCCCGATTCTCGGGCGAGCAATCACACACTTTGGGGCTTCTGCGTCTCCATGGTGGCAGAAGCCCATATGGAAGGATCAAAAAGCCACGTCGCTACGAACGCGTGGCTGCCACAAGCCAGTTATCACGATGGTAACTTTTCTAACACCCCTCCTCGTCCTCCTCGTCCTGCTGATTCTCCTCCTCCTCCTCCTGCTCCTCCTCCTTCTCCTCCTCCGTCTCCTCCTCCTCTTCCTCCTGTCACGACTACCACGATGACGACGAGAAGACAGAGAGGAGACCTCCGGGAAACCCCGAGGGAAGCAATGAGCCCCACGGTCACGACGGCGTCCCTCCGCCCATCTCAACGCACCAATCACACGGACTGCGCGCCAGAAGGACGCGGTTGCACGTGCCCCTCTGTGATTCACGCAACATCACGCCCCACCAGGGCGACTGGGTTACTCACGTGGAGGAAAGGGGGTGTCGGAGACGACAAAGTCAAGCGCAAGTCTGGGTTTTCTCGCGCGTCGCCGTTCCCTGATTAGTGGTAACCCGCTCGATGGCGACTTCATTTGGTACTTCCATGCCCTCCTCCGCAGTCTCCTCCTCCTCCTCCTCCTCCTCCTCGTCGTCCTCCTCCTCCTCCTCCTCCTCCTCCTCCTCCTCCTCCTCCTCCTCCTCCCCCCTCCCACCCTCCTCCACAACATTCCGCTGGACGGGAGGGGTCAATCATTCGCTCACTCGAAGAGGCCGCCCTTGCCAGAACGCCTTTAGCTGTTTCACTGGTCTCACCCGCGTGGCGATGTCATTCGTATTCTCCTCCTCCTTCCGTCCTTCTCCCTCTTCTCCCCCCTCCCCCCTGTGGGCCCTCCTCGGCGCCAGCGTCCGCGTCTACGTCGTCTGCAACCTGCGCTGACTCCGGGGCGGGGTCGACGGGGAAGTCCTCCTTCAACTCGTCGAGCCCGCCCTGCGGTGGGATCCCCTGCCATCTCCCTCAACTTTTCCTCCGCCTCTTCCTCCTTCTGCTCCTCCTTTCCCTGCCATACCCCCTCCTCCTTCTCCTCTTCCTCCTCCACCTCATCCTCCTCTTCCTTGCTCCCCCTCCCCCTTCCTCTTCCTTCTGCTCCCTCATTCTCCTCCCTATCACCAACATTCGTTGTTCAGGCTCTGGGATCCCCCAGACTCAGCGGCCTGGCCTGGCGGATTGCTCCGTCTCCTCCTCCTCCTCCTCCTTTTCATGCTTTTCGATGCCCCTCCGAAGATTCTGAGGACCTCCTTAAAGCTGTCTGGGCGCTTCTTGGGGCTGATGGCTGCAATTGCGCACGACGGCGACAAGGACGACCGCAGGAGGAGGGCAATGAGGAAAGTGTGTCTGAGGGAGAAGAGGAGGGGGTGGAGCAGGAAGACATCTTGAGGCTGCCAGGGACACAGTAGTTTGTTATGTGAAAGGCATGGTGTCGCATCGCGGGCTTTTGTCCTCCTCGAGGTCTTTTCGGTTTTTATTGAATATCAGAAAGCAGGCTGGATGACATTTGGGGCTCCTGGACATCTTATTTTATGTTTCTTGGGGCTTCTCGGGGCATGTGAGTCTGTGATGTCAAAACCATCCCGTTGCCATTGCGAGGCTCCGCCCTTTGAAAAGACTCTGGGGGCCTTCTTGGATTCTTCTCGGGTGCCTTTTAGGGTGTCTGGCCACAAGGGATCTCGCAATTCCCAAAACATGCGGTTGGCATCGCGAGCCTCCGCTTTCTTGGAAGCCTTTCTGGACCCCTCATGGTGTCTTCAAGGGTATCCTCAGGTCATGCTGGGGACCATCTCAGAGTTTCTCGGAGCCTCCTGGAGTCTCTGGGAGGGGCCCAAGAATATCCAAAGAGTACGTCATGACCCAATCAAAGGGTGCAACCAAGAGGGCCCTCCTGCCTGCATTACTGCTGTTGACCTCCTCTTCTAGGCCTGTATGTGGCTCTCCTTAGCCTCTCAGGCCTTCTTAGGTCGTCTTGGGAAGCATCGAACTGTCCGCCTGGAGCTTCCTGGGGTTTTCTGAAAACCCCAAGTGGTCACCCAAGAGGTCGCAAGACTTAACCGACGTGTTCAACCTCTTGGTCTTGGTTGCACCACTTCCGTTGTCTTCTGGTGTCTCCTCGTGGCACCCTTCGGGCCCTCCTAGGTCCTCCTGCGTAGTCTTGGGGAGCCGACAGAGGCCCTTCCCGAGGCCCATTGTTAGAGCGTCTCTGAACTCATGGTGTCCATGATGTCCTGCATAGTGTCAAGGGCGTCTTCCTTGTGGAAGAGCAGCTGGAATTATGCGGCCACCCAATGCTTGTCGTTGCTTGGCAGCAGAGTCGCTCAGGCTGGAACACTTGGTCAATTACCTGAATCCCGGCGCTGGTGATTGAAGGCGGTCCTTTACATCCGATGCCGAGCGTCTTCTTTGTACGGGGCCCAAGAAGGCCGCCTTCACATGAATCGACTGCGCGATTGTTGTGAAGGCCCAACGGTCAGCCGCCTCGTCGTAGAAGTTGGGGGTGCAAGCGTGTCCGTTCAGTCACGGCCCCGGCTGAGGCCGACAAGGCGCGCCGACTGGCCTAGAGCGAACGTGTGCTTCTCTGCGGCCTCAGCGCCCTGCCGGAGCGGGCGCTGAGGGCGCTGAGGCTCCCCCTGCTCACGCGCCAGGACTGCTCCGGAGACCTCGGCGTGCCTCTGGTGTTCGGTGCTCGCTGCCTCCGCTGGGCGCGCGGCCTGCGGCGCAGCGAGAGCGCCCCCGAAACGCAAGAGAATGGATTTGGTGATGAAGCGGATGTGGGGCTCGCACGTGAAGTTCCTGAACCCGTTGTTAACGACGACGGCGCTGTCGACATACATGTGCATCGACGAGCAAAGCTGAGGAAGAAGCTGCTCCGTATCATAGGCAAACTATGTACGATGAATTTGTCCGCGAGTGGGTTCCCAGATAGTCATGGCCCTCATCCTCATCCTCCTTGTCCTGCGCCTGCTGCTCCGCACGCCTTCTCTCCCCTCCCCCCTCTTGCTGCTGTTAATCCTCCTGCTTACTCCGCTCCCCCTCTCCTCTTCCGCCGCTCCTGCGCCTCCTCCATCCTGCCACTGCTGCCGGCCCCTGTTCCTGCACCTGCACGCGGAGGAGAAGGATGAGGAGGGGGAAAAGAAGGATGATGAGGATGGGGAGGGGGGGAGAAGGACTAGGAGGACCAGGACAAGGGCCATGAAAAGGAGTAACATGAAACGGCGGAGGAAACGGAGACATATTATGATGATGAAGTTGAGAACACGAACAGGAGGAGCAATAGGATGAGGGCCACTACAAGGACGTCGACGCTGATGATGCTGATGCCAAGGACAATGACTGTGGTCATCGCGAGCATCATAGAAACATGCTGACGGTGGCAAAACGTGTTACGCCGAATCCTGAACGGCTCACAAAATCACAACGCACAGACGCCGGAACATGAATGAATGAACATACCCTGAAGCGAGGATGGTGGGCTTTGGAGCTTGAACACACATCGTAATAATGTTCGGCGATTCCCCCCCTCAGCAAACACAGCACTGAGACAATTACTAAGCGGCGGACAACTACCGTGGTCTTTGCGAGCGTTTCGGGAAAGCTGACGGTGACAGGACAGAGTTGCTCCGAATACGAGAGCGCCGCGCAAGAACACAGAACACCGACGTAAACCTTGTACTATTACATCATGGCCTAAGGCAGCAAAGTTGTACCATCCTAGACTGATGCAGGTCCTCTATGACACAATCAATGGTCTCAACGGTTTGGTCGGCAGTTCTGACAGGGAAACGGGCCGCTTCATACCTGCACGCTGCATCTGTAGCCGTTCGGCCATCAGCATCAAAGTGATGTCGACCCGAAAAGAGGACGACTTAGGATTGGGACCGCACGCGGCACCAATGCTATGGGCCTGAGGACAGAACCCATTGACCACACCAAATGCCGACCTGACAGCCGACCTTAGGTCATGGTCGACGCTTCCAAAAAAATGGAAGTCGGATGAGCTGGTGCCAATCGGGAAGCTCCCACACCAGGCTCGACCTGGGGTGTTCGAAATACCTACAGGGCAAGGTCTTTCACGCACGCACGCGCGACTCTGATGGCAGCTTTGAGTGTTGGCAGGGAACTACGCGACCTCGGAGGCCGAGGCGGGCCTCCCCCACGGGTCGGCGGCGCTGCTGAGGGAGGGGGGGGGGCCTGTAAGAGCGGAGAACCGACTCGGGTGAGCTGGTCCGAGGGCGCTTCACGGTGCACCCACAGCTGAAACCGAAACCAATGCTGAAGTGCACAGGAGAACGGAAGGGGCCCGCTGGCCCACCCTGCGGGTTTGGTTGACAGCACATCCTTGAGCGGTGCTGCAGCCTCCTCTTCTCTTAGCACAGACCCCCCCTCGAGCATCAGCCAGACAAGTCGGGTTTGCATCCTCATGCCTTGCTGGGCTCCGAGCGCGCGCTGCGGAAGGTCGTTGCTGTGCGTTCGCTTGCCCTGCTCCGGCGAAGAGTGGAAACACAAGGGCGCGGCGTCGAGAGTGGCCGCCGCTGCCCTGGGTCGATCCAAGAATCTCTCGGCATTGAGAGCCAGCAACCGTAGGCCGCCGAGGATCGGATCCAGCCCAGGAGCCTAACCTCGACGGCCCGGTCAGGCAGGCTGAGACCCGCATTCCGATCTGCCCCCGGCGCAGGATGTCCGGAATCTCGCCTGCGCAGCGTCCTGCAACGGGGGCCCCGAAGGACCTGACTACTGGCAGAACGAGCCGACGGCAGCGGGAGGCACACCTGTGAGCACGACGGAAAGCAGACCGGTACCTGCTTCGCGGCCGCAGCCGCGGGCGCTAAGTACTGCCTGGGGGGGAGCGCGCGTAGCGGGAAGACGCCCGTCAGACAGGTGGTTTCGATCAGCTCTGGCAACCTCTGGAACACGCGATCGCCGAATTCCGAAACGTTCGCCGGGAGGTCCTGGATCGCCTGCTACATGCGGGCTCGCTTGTCGTGCCTCCGCAGCGACTCGTCCGACGCCAAGCGGCCCCTGTCCTTCGCCATTGCCGCCGAAGGAGCACCCGACAAGAGATCGTGCAAACGCCCCCCATAGCGGGAAGGGTGGAAAAAGAAGGCCCCCTTCTGCAGCCGGAGCTCCAGCAGAGCCCGTCGGAACATCGCGCGGACGTCGGCGGGCTTGAAGTCCCGTGGGGGGCTGACCTCGGGCGCGCCATGCGTCAGCGCGCGCGCCGCGGGCCAGTGCTCGACGGCGCTGGTTCGTCCGTCACTCCTGAGCCGCCCCGAGGTCGCATTGCTCACGATGATGCCCAAGGAGCGGAATAATTAAGTTCACGATCGGCGACGCCAGCGACCTCGCCTTCAGGGGGTAGGCCTCAGACGGCCTGACGTAGGCGTGGAGGACTAACGCGACGAAGACTGCCATTCTGCGCTGGGCCTTGCAGATCCGCCGATCTGCCGCCGCCGTCGCCGCCGAGCGCGGCAATGGCAGCCGCATCTGGGGGGCCAGGCGGCGCTGCCCTTCCAGCGCCCGCGCGTCCCTGGGCATCGGCCGCGCCTCCTGCATGGAGCGAGGACGCTCCGAACGGCCGTTGCCGTCATCCTGCCCGCGGTGGCGTCGAAACCGCCCTGGGTCAAGTCGGTCAGGCAAGCGATCGTCAGGATGCCCGGCCCGCCCGTAGCGCCGAAGCCGTGGCAGTGCATGCCGATCCCGTCCAGGGGCCCGAGCGCGAGGCCCAAGAAGCGGGCTCTGGTCGCGTCGGTGATCGCCGACGCCTCCAAGAGGCTGATCGCCCCATCAGCGAAGTGCCCCGCCCGAGGGTGGCCCCGCACCTGCGTCGCCGCCGAGGAGAAGTCCCGCGGCATGGGCCGCCGGGGCCGTCGCCCCTTCCCGAGAAACCCTGCCGTGGAAGAGCCCGCGGCGACAAGGCCCGTCAATCGCGTTCCCGCGTCTTACCCGCAGCCAGCGCCAGCGGAGTATTGCCGACGAGACACACATATATCAGTGATGGTGATGGGAAGCGATGCGGGTAACGTGGCGCACGGCATCGCGCAGAGCGCCCCCCCTCATGCTCCAGTTGAGCCCCGCGCCGATTCCAATGCCTCCTGGAGACCGCGGTGGCCCGCGCAGTAGGCTGCGTGATGTGTGATTTGATTTCGCTGAAACTTCCTTGAAGCCGTCGGGGTCCTGAGGCGTGACCGGGCGACTGGTGACTGCCTCCGAGCAGACCGAATTGCCCGTGAGCTCCGCGGGGTCCACTGCATTAGCCCTCGCCGAAACCGCTAAAGTACATCGGCAACGCCACCTCCCTACCTGCCGCCCAATGTCGGCCTCCCGAGGCCCGTCCCGACGACAGGTGCACGCCCCGATGCCGATGGGGCGGGCGTCCGAGGCCGAGACTGGCGATGCCCGTGGACGCCCGCGTGGGAGGTCGAGAGGGTAAGCGCGACAACAACGCGCCACGAATCGAACCGCGCCACTGACTCCAAGTTCCTGTAATGGTGGGAAACGTGCATCAACAAAAACATAGGCAGGGCCTCTGGTGCAGATCGCGACCCGCGCGACGTGCCCCAGCAACGCATCGAGCGCGCTCGGCGACGCCGCGTACTTTCGAAGGACTGCTGCTAGTGCCTGCTTGGACGGGGCCTCGCAACGCTGGCAAGCTTCGCCCTCGCCCAGCCGTCGTCGTCACCGATGTCCAGGCCCGTGTAGGTGGAAGCGGGGCCGGCTTCGTCCAGCGAGTGGATGGGCAACCCGCGTCGCTGCGGCGCCCTCTTGATCTGGTCCCTGTTGGGCGCGACCGCGGCTGACCATCCAACTCTGATGCGTGCGAAGCCAGCGAAGGCGATTTGGTATTGTAGGAAGGGCGATGTGCTCCAAGCCTTTCTGGTGGTAGCAGGCGCATTGCATTTCGCCCTGGACCAGCGCCGCGGGGAGCTTCGCCTCTGGGAAAGCCCGCGGGTCCAGCGTGGTTTCGGGCGGCGGCTCGAACTCCGCATTCGCCGCCCTCGTGTCGAACGCGGGCCCGACCGTGCCGTTATTCGCCCCCCGCCCCTTCTCCCCTTCAAAATAACCCAGCTATATGGACCAGCAGCCTGAGCAGCGAGGAAGCTGACCATGCCGCCCTCGAGTAACTTCCTAATGAAATCAGCGTAGGGTATCGGATTGTGAGTCAACGTCGGATCGACGTAGGATCGCCGCGGTAGGTGGCCGCCTTCGGGCTCGGAGAAGACGACTGACTCTTCGGCGCGGCGCGTCTCCACCCCAGTACGCAGTCGCGGTCGGCCTGGCCGATGCGACGAGCGACGGCGGCCGGGGCCGTCGACGTGTCGGGCAAGGGCGCGAGGTCCTTCCTGTAGGTCTCGACGCGCTGGGGGTCCGCAGAATACCAGGGCGCGGGGCAAGCGGCTTTGTCGAGGCAGCTTCTCCAATATAGCATTCAGGAGGTAGGGGGAAATGCCGACAAGGCGGCCCGGCGTGATCCCTCGCGCCCGCCGTCGCCGCGCGCGTCGTCAAGCCTTGAGGCAGCGGTGCAAGCCCCCGCCGACTGACGCGAGCCTTGAGCTTTTCGCCCAATGACTACGGCGGCGGCCGAAACATATCGCGCTGGCGGTTGTCGGTAGTCTTCATCATGACCAAGATGGGCAACGACCAAGGCCGCAGTCCCCAGGTGTACTGACGTGCCTACACTCCGTGAGCTGGGGTCTCTGCCCATGCTCGCCGACGCGCCTATGTAGAGGTCGGCGTCCGCGGCGAGAAACCAATGCCTCGCCGAAACCACCGCGGCGCCCGCCGCTGGTGGGTCCGCCAGCGCCACGTCCTGGGCAGCCCAACGCGCGCTTGCGCCCACGCCGCCCTTGATGGTGAAGGGCGACGCGGACGCTGCCACCACTGCGATCCCAGCGGCGGTGCGGAGGTAACCCCGAGAGGTCCCCGCGTCGGGCAGCTTGTGGAAACGACAGATGTTCGCCCCTGCCAAGCCGAAGAGCTGAGCACCGGCGCCCGCGAGGGGGTCGAATCTCCGCCGCGTCGGCGTTCACCGCGATCGTCTCCTCGTAAACCGCGTCATTCACGGTCAGGACGATCGTTGAAGCCGTTCTGGCTCTGTGGGCGGGGGGCCCCAGAGCTTCTGCAGGCGTGCTTCAGAGCGGCGCGTCTGCGGAGAGCCATGGCCAGGCCGTGACCACGCTCTGCGGCGAGTGTGACGCGCCGCCGTGGCCTGCCGGGCAGATGGGCGGACCTGCCGCCATCTTGCACGCGGGCGGTGCGGTGCTCGAGGTGCACTCCCTGCTCCCGGGGGCGAAGCTCATCATGGAGTTCCTCAGAGGCACGTTCAGGGGTGCGCACGAGGCCCTCGTGGTCGAGAGGGGCCAGGCTGTGTCGGTGGCGCAGCAGTTCATCGGAGACTGCAAGAGCATCGATGGGGAGGCCAGCGAGTCCGTAGAGGAGCCGACGAAAGCGTTCGGTGACCAGGTCGCCCGCGTGCTCGGCCCGAGCATGGACGCGCTGTCGTCGGAGCATGTCGGGATCACCGTCCACATGCCGACGGGCGATGTCGTGGTCCAGACTGTATGCGAGGAGCTCCCTGTAGTCCCTGTCTTCCCCGTGCTGGGCAAGTGCGGCCTGGCCGAGGACGATCGGGGCGTCGAGGACCTTCCCGAGGAGGCGGTCAAGCTGGAGGCCGTGAAGGTCGAGGCGAAGACCGTGAAGGTGGCGATGGCGCATCATGTCGATAGCATCGAAGTGCTGAACGTCTCTGCTGGGAAGACCGAGAAGATCGTGAAGGTGCCGATGGCAGAGCACGTCGAGGACATCGTTCACGTGCCAGTGGGCGTGACCCAAGAGTCCGAAGAGACAGAGAAGATCGTGAAGGTGGCGATGACAGAGTACGTCGAGAGAATCGTTCACGTGCCGACGGGCGTGACTTAGGAGGCCGAAGAGGGCGTTTCGTGGTCCTGCATGGCGTCTTCAGCGGAGGCGTCGGCGGCGGGCGCCCCTGAGAGCGCCGCGGCGGTCTCCGAGCAGGACGAAAACGTCCACGAGTACGAGAAGGAGGTGATGAATGAGCTGGACGACATGATGAAGGTCGTGAGCCTCTCTGGCGGCGAGGAGCCGAGCGCGAGGGGGCCGCGGAGCTGGGAGGCCACGGTCGCGGCCAACCAGCTGGCGCATGCGAGGGCGGCCGCTGCGGCGGCATGCCGCCGCGCCCAGTGGCGGCTCGAGCACGACGAGCTGGAGGACGGAGCGGTCTTCGTTACCGCGGTGCTGGCGGCCCCACGGGTGGCCACCCCCCAGTGCGAGACGATGGTGGAGGCGGAGGTGCTGACGGGGCTGGCCGAGGACGAGAGCCAAGGGGGCGATGTGATCTACGCAGACGCTCCAGGCGGCGCCTGCGACCCCTTCGAGCCTGGCTCCGAGGAGCACGAGGCTGCGCTCGCGAGGGTGCTGGAGGGGTTCGGGCTCGCAGTCGACGACTTCCGCTCCATGCTCACGGCACCCGTGGGCGCGGAAGAACAAGAAGAAGAGAAGGGGCCAGATGACTTGGGGCTGAGTGGGCGGCGGCTACGCGTAGTTGCTGGGCTCGGCTCGAAAATCTGGTGTCTTTCTGGGGGCGACCTGGGGGCTGCCTCGTTTCGGGCCGCGGGGTCCTGGGGGCGGCCCTGGGGGCTGCGTTCGGTTGCCCGTGGGTCTCCGTCCCCGCGGGGGTGGTGGGGCCTTGGCCACGGTTCTCCCCTCCAGGGAGGTCCGTCGCTGGGGTGAACCTGTGTGGTGTGGCCCTCGGGCTCCTCGTCGCCACTCCCGCTTGCGAGCCGCAGCGTCGGCAGGTGGACGTTTGTTCGCCGAACCCCATACCATACCATACCAGGACGATCGTTGACGTGGATCAGCCCAGGACGGGCGTGATCCTGTCATGAATCCAAAGAGGAACCTCCTATTCTCGATACCGGGCACTACGCACCTCAACTGCCGCAGAAATGGTGGATCGCGGCGCGAGGCTGCTGCGTCGCGATCTCTCCCGGCTGCTCCGCTGGAAGCTCGGCGACCTCAGGCTTCAAGCGAGCAGCAGCCGCGCCGCCAACCCAACCTGGATAGCCACCGGCGCCCCCACGACGCAGGCGGGCAGAGATGAACGCCAGCCCAGAGAGCATCCCGAGGGTGAAACACGGGCAGCGGCCTATCCTGATGGAGGATGAGAGCCGCGACGCCTGGGCGTCCCCTGCAAGTGGTGGTCAATTTAGCGTGAAGCTGGGAGCACACTCGTAGGAGCAGGGAGGACACAGCGCCGACGACGATGTCCACACCACTAGGGTCTGTGAGGCGCCGCGCACGAGATCTGGAAGGAACCGAGCGGCGGCTGCTTGCATGCCCTTCAACAGCTCGAGCACAATTCGTAAGGATGCGCGCCCCTCACCTAGTAAACACCACACTGAAGTTGTTATTGTGATAGTGATGCGAGTGACGATTATGATGCTGATGGTGAGGGCTGATAAGAAGGACGAGAAGGATCAGCATGAGGGGATGGTGACAACTAATCAGGAGGAGCGGCAGGAGGAGGACGAGGAACAGGATAAGGAGGAGGAGGAGGAGGAGGGGGGGGATGGAGAGGAGAGGAGGAGGAGGAGGAGGAGGAGGAGGAGAAGGAGTAGGAGGAGGAGCAGCAAGAGGGGGGGGAGGAGCAGAAAGAGGAACAAGAGGATGAAGAGGAGGAGCAAGAGGAGTAACAGGAGAGGAGGATGAGAAGGAGGAGAATGAGGAGGGTGGAGTTTGGAGGTGGAGGAGGAGGTTGAGCGGCAAGAGGAGGAGGAGGAGGAGGAGGAGGAGGAGGAGGAGGAGGAGGAGGAGGAGGAAAAGGAGGAGGAGGAGGAGGAGGAGGAGAGGAGGAGGAGGAGGAGGAGGAGGAGGAGGAGGAGCAGGATGGGGGGGATAGCAGGTCCGCGTCGACGGGGGCGACGGCGCGAGACTGTCAAACGCGGGCTGGCGCGGGGCGCGGTGGTCACGTCGGCTCTTCCCGACCGATACCGCTGTGCCCGCCGGGCGGCTCACGGGAGCTCCCGGATGTGCACCGAAGACGGCCCGAGGCCGTGGTCGTCCTGGTACCCGGGGCGGGGGGTGGGTGGGGGGGTGCACGGAGCGAGGCGCAGCAACGGAAGGGGGGAGGGCGTACCTCCGAAGGATGACTGACGGCTCCTGGTCCCGGCCTCTGGCCATCCGCCTCGAGCCATGAGGAGGCGGATCGGGATCCTCCGCCCTCCTCTTGCTCCTTTCCCCCTCTCCGCATTCCTTCTCTCTCCTCCCGCCCTGCGCCTCCCACCCTACTCCTCCCACCCTACTCATATCTCCCCCTCCCCGTCCCCTATCCCCCTCCTCTCCCCCTGACCAGGCCCTCTCCTCCTCCTGCTCCCTCTCCTCCTCCCCCTCCTCTTCTTCTCCTCCTTCCTCTTCCCTCCTCTCTCCCTCTCCCCTCCTCTTTCCCTTCCATCTTACTCCCTCCTGCACTTCTCCTTCTCCTCCTCCTTCCTCGCCCTCGTCGGTCTCCCCATTCTTCTCCTCCTCCGTCCTCCTCGTGCTCCCCAGCCTGCTCCTCAGTCTCCTCCTCTACTCCTCCGCCCACATGTTTTATTCCTCCCATCCCTTTTCCTAATAAATACCTCCTCCCAGCCGCACGTGGGCATGTTTGTAGGTCGTGCCAGGCGTTTCGCCTGAGGCTTCGGAAGCTGGAACGTTGCAACAGTTTCAAGGATGGTAGGCGGGTCCCTTTCAACATGTGGTTCTCGCCGTCGCACCGCGCGCATTCGTCTTAATAGCGTGCAGTGCATTGAAAGGCTGAAGGCAGCTCCTTTTCGAACATGTGGTTCTCGCCTTTGCGCAGCGCGCATTCGGTTGGACAGTTTCCAACAGGTTTAAGGCTTCGCATGATTGAAGTTCCAGAAAGGGTGCCCTGGCATGACTTAGGAATGCCAGGACGCAACAGCCATGATGATTCGCAGTGTTGGCGTCCCAAATGGCGTTGTGGCACGATTTGAGGCTGCCAGGACGCAACGGTCACGGTGATTCGCGGTGATGAAGTTTCGAAATTTGTGTTTTGGTACGAATGAGGATTCTTCGACGGTTGTTTTTTAATGGGGCACTCCCCCGCTTTTGGAAACCTACTAAGAGCGAAGATGGAGGGATGGTTTAATTCAATACCGTTGATGGGCCTTGGGTTCACACTGGTCCCCCGTCTCCTCCTTACCCTCCTTCTCCTCCCCCTCGTCCTCCTAGTCGTCGTCGCCCTGCACTTTGTAACAACAAGGATTTTTCCTTGTTTCGGGCCCAAGGCCCTCACGTATCGGCCTGGCTCGAAACATGTCGTAGGAAGATGAGGTAGTTTTTTTTTTTTTTTTTTTTTTTTTTTTTTTTTTTTTTTTTTTTTTTGGGGGTTTTTATATATATTATTATTTATATATATATATTACTATTTTAAAATCAATGTTACGACTTCTTCGCGGCGTCGGATCTTCGGGAGGGGGACGGAGGGAATGGCAGGGGAGGGATGAAAAAGGGTCCGTATCTTCCTCCTCCTCCTCCTCCTTCTCCTTGTCCTCCTGTGTCTCCTCCCTAACTCTCCTCCTGCTTCTGCATCTCCCCTGCTCATCCTCTTGTGGCACCGTCCTGGTCCTCGTCCTTGTCGTCGCGGTCGCGGAGGGCGGCGTGCGCCAAGTTCAACCCGCCGCTGCACAATGCGGCTGACCAGAGCACTGGGCCCATGAAGAAATGCAGGACGGGGGGAAGCAGCTGAAAGGGGGCCTACATCTGTCCTCCTCCCCCTTGCCCTGCTCCCGCAACTCCCTCCTCCTCCTCCTCCTCCTTGTGCTCCGTTGCTCCTCCTCCTTGTGCTCCGTTGCTCCTCCTCCCGCCTCTTCTCTTCGTCTCCACCTATTTCTACTACCCCTCCGCCTCCCACTCCTACCCTTCCTCGTCTTCCTCCTACTCCTCCGCCCCCTCGTTGCTACCTATTCCTGCTCCTCTCAAATAGTGGGACCACCCGTTGTGTCCGCTAAAAAGAAAACTTCAATTGACGACTGCATTCCCAGCGTGACGTGTTGCCGTCGACGTTGCAGGATACATGACAGGAGTTGGCCGCGCCACGCGTTGCGCGCGAGAAGGCGAGAAGGCAAAATATCTTTCTTGCCGAAGCGTAGACTTTGTTATGAAAATTGTGCTCCCTCTTGGGCCTGGCTTTTTTTTGTCCGTCAAGCTCATTGGAAGCGGGGCCATGAGCGAGAGAAAACCCCAAGTTGCTCCCACCCACTCGCCACGCATCCTTCCAGACGATGGCGCTCCCACTCTGGCTCTGTGCATATTTTTCGCCAATCCCGCTGGTAATTTACACACTGAAACAGCGACGCGGCGACCGCGTGACCCCTCTGGTATGCACAGCCCCACGCGCCATGAACCCCGCGGGCAGTTCGAATGCGAAAATGCAAGCCAGCGCAACCAATGTGAAACTCGTTCTGAGGTGGACGCCACGTTGTCGGCACATCGCAGACGACCGTACGCCGCAGATGATTTCAAGCTTCGGGCAGAATAATAAACATGAAGACCGAATGAGAAGGAGGAGGGGGAGGAGGAGGATAAGGAGGGGAGAAGGAGGTCCTCCTCATCCTCCATGTGCGATCTGGGGCCTCCTGCTCCGGGAATGCGGCGGAGCCGATTTGCCACTCTAGCAAAGGCGTCAACCACTTTTTTGGCGGGCGAAGCGCAAGCATATCACAAGTGGACCTCGACGTGTTTGGAACGACAGCTCCATCGTTCTATCTCTTTATATGTAAATCTACTGTTGCTATGTGTAGACGTATGCGTATGCATGCATGTACGTATGTATGTATGCATGCATGCATGTATGCAATTCTACGTCTGTATGTACGTATGCGTCCCTGTAGATGTGTATGTGTGTAGGTCTGTCTGCCTGTCTGCATGTACGCATGTCCGTATATACGTATGTATGCATGTATGCAGGTACGTATGTATTTGTATATGTCTGTAGGTATGCCTGTTTGTATGTATGCATGTATGTATGCATGCATGCATGCATGTACGTATGTCAGTATGTAGGTATGTATATCTGTATGTTTGTTTGTTTGCTTGCTTGCACGTGTGCATATACGCGTATCTGTCTGTATGTATGTATGGCTTTACGACTGTATGTCTGTATGTCTGTATGTATGCCTGTCTGTCTGTGTGTCCGACTGTCTGCCTGCTTGTCTGTATGTATGCATGCATGTATGTATGTATGTATGTATGCACGTATATACAATTTCCATTTATAATGGTATGCCTGTATGCATGTATGTATGTATGTATGCATGTACGTTTGTATGTATGTACGTATGTATACATGCATGCATGCATGTATGTATGTGTACACACATAGATACACACATGAGGGCGAAACTGGTACACGCGCACCGATTTGCCAAAATCGAAGCATCCCCATCCTCCCCTGGTTCTCCTCCTCCTCCTGCCCCTACGCTCTCCTCCCCCTTCCGATTCTTAGCCTTACTCCTGATCAGTATTGCTAATCTTATTGCTATCTACTCCGACTGGACCACCTAACCAGTCGATCGCCGCCCCATCCGGGCCCTTCCAACCTACCTACCATTAGCAATACAACATCCACAATTTTGACTGCAACACGGCTTTGCAGTTTCCGTTTTTTCCCGCCGCGGTTGGGCGCGGCGTGCTTTTTCCGCCCGCCAGACGCGCGAGCGGACGAAGCTGTCGCTCTCGCCCCGGCTCCGCGCAGGTTTCGCCCGAGTGTGGCGCTCCCGCTGGGGCGCGGCGCAGACTTCCTCGTCCAGTCGTTGGGGGCGGGGCCGCGCGCCAGCGGTCGACGCGTCGCCTTCGCCCAAGCTTTGCCCGCGTGGGCGCGGCGCATGCCTCTCTCGCCGGATTGTATGACAACGGCAGCGGCAGCGGGGCCGCGTGAGGGCGGACAAAATGCTGGCCTCGCCCAGGCACCGCGCAGTCTGCGCGTGAACGTGACAGGGCAATTTCGGCGCGGCGCGTGCTTCTTCTTCGTCGCGCTCATCGGACACTTGGTCGCCCGAGAAATGGTTCAATGGTGCTCTCGCCGCACTGTTGCGCAAAAGCATTCTGCTAAAAATTCTCTCCCACTCGTGCGCGGCTTTTCCCCTCGCCAAGTCGTCTGAAGAGCGCCTTCCATTCGTGGGAACGCGTTCCAGCCCCAATATCACATGGTTCCTCCATTGATTATGGGACTATGGGAGTGAAGGTGGAATGCGCGAGGCCCGCTGAGTCGTCCAATCTGGCTAGCTTCATCCTTTAATAATGTATACACCCGCCCTGCCACCTAGCCGGCGCCGATGGCCGCCACATCCAGAGAGGTTCGAATCTGCACGTCCGAGAACGATGCGACTTCGACGTTTTTTCTCAACATTGCCGCTTCATCGTCGACTTTGCAAAATGCGTGGCGGGAGTGGGACGGAGCACGCGTTGCGCGGGAAGGGGCGGAATCTCGTTGTCGCCTCGGCGACGAACTCATTCTTCTAGAGGAGAGTTGAGCTCCCGCTCGGGCGCGGCGCACACTTGTCAGTCGCCGATTCGTCGGCAACGGGGTCGCGGGCAACCAGGCGAACATAGCTCTCGCCCAAGCGCCGCGCACATTTCGCCTGAGAAAGCGCTGCTGCTTTAGCGGGGCGCATATTTTGCACTCGCCCAGTCATTGGGAGCGGGGCCGCACGCGAGCGTGCGACTTGTTGCCCTCGCTCAAGCTCCGTGCAGATTTTGTGGGAACGTGGCTCATGATCTTCGCTCGCAAGGATGCCAGCACGCGGCAGCGGTGCCACGCCCGAGCGGGCGGCATGCCGATCTCGCCAAACCGCCGCTGAGGTTTCGTGTCAACGTGGCAGTGCTGCTCCAGCGCGGCGCATGCTTCGCCACCCACACCAGGCATGTGCCCGCGCGAAGCCCAAAACTGGCCAAGAGAGCCCCAAGGCGGCTCAATATGACCCCAAGGCGGCCCATAAAGGCACCAAGGGACCTCTAAGACGGACCCACAAGAACCTCAGGCAGCCTCAAGACGGCCCAAATATACTCCATGAGAGCTCTTCAGACATCGGGACGAAAGGTGTCACACGTTCCGGTCCCCCGTGGCTCCCCCGAACAAGCGCCACCAACAATGCTGGGCTGGCACGGTGGCTGGACTTGCCACAAACAATTGGATAGTACCCTCGCCGCAACACCGTGCAATGATTTTCTGGAAGTTCCGCTCCCGCCCATGCGCGGCCTGTGTGTTCCTTCTCGCCAGGACGTCTGAGCGGGACCGCGTGCGAACGCCTTCGGTTCGCTAGGTGGAAACTCGCGACATTTCCAAGATCAAGTTGTACCGTGTACCAGACTTGGGTCGTGTTTTGTAGGGAGGACGGTGGGAGTGGGCGGTGCCAGCTGCCTCCTTCGACCTGGCTAACTTGCCTCCTCGCTTTTCTTGTCCTCGAATCTTCTGGTCCTTCCTCAACCTACTCCCCGTCCTTTGCATTGTCCTCCTCCTCCTCCTCCTCCTCCTCCTCCAGGCGGTTCCAAGAGGAGGATGAGGATGAGGAGACCCATAATAAACCCACGGAGCATCAATGATGCTGCAGTGAGCCTTCCCGTCCTGAGTCCCCTCCTCACAGGTCCCCACGAAACTTCCTCGTGCCCTTCTTCAGCCTCCTCCTCCATGCACTCCCTCTCCCTCTTCCTCTTTCCCCCCTCCCCCTTCCCTTCCTCCTCCTCCCCCTCCTCCTCCTCCTATTCCAGCCCATCCCCTCTTGCATGCCAACCTCTCCCCTGGGAGGGCAGGCCCCTTTTCGCTTCCCAGCTGAAGAGAGTCGGCAACGACAAAATCGCCATCTTTGCGTTGGACCCGAGCGGCACCGATACCCCACCTATCTGGAGCTGCCACGGCCTGTTCGAGGGGAAGATGACATGGCAAGTGGCGAAGCAGGATGCACGCTGAGGCGACAGAAGGGAACGGGAGAGGAGCAGGAGGAGGAGGAGAAGGAGGAGAAGGATGAGGAGGAGAAGGAGGAAGAGCAGGATGATGATGATGATGACACGCCCGTTGGAGGCGGAGACTCCCCGGTATCACAAGCTCTCAGGGGCAAGCCTCTCCAAGTCTGCCTCTGCAACCGAGACTGCGCAAAAATTCGTCCGCTAAATTCCAGATGATTTTGGGGTCCCGCGTCCCCGCCGGGTTAAACCGGGAAGTCCAGCCCGATTGGTCCCAGCGGTGGACCCTGCCCCGGCCTTTTCTGGAAAAAGTTTTAGAGGACCTGCCAGATGCCGACACCCACACGCGCCTTTGTGAGCTGACCCAGTCGTGGTCCTGCTCGCTAGACGCTCTGGCTGCCCAGCTGTCTGGGTGCCTCTGGAGGTGTGAATGCCAGGACAAACACGAGTACAAATGAAACTTCGACCATTTCGTGGCCGCCAGCTGTTTGACCGCGCGGTTTCTGCGCAGGCAAAACTGCTGTGCAGTTTCGTTCGGCTTGCAGCGAAGCCGGAGCATCCACGCTAAAAGCTTCGACTGCCTTCTGTCCAAAAAAGTCTCCGTTGCCTGGCAGGGGGGGGCACGATGCAGCCCTGGCTCTGATAATGCCTCCAGCAACATCGCTGAGCTTTTGTAGCCTTTTTCGGATTGGGATGCAGCTGTTGGTCAAGAAGCGGCTATTCTTCCAGAAACAAGCGAGGAGGAGGAGGAGGAAGAAGATGAGGAGGACGAGAAGGAGAGGGAGGAAGATGAGGAGAAGGAGGAGAAGGAGGAGGAGGAGGATGAGGAGCAGGTAAAGGCAGAAGACGAATCTGAGCAGGAAGAGGAAGAGGAGAAGGAGAGGAGGTGGGGGGAAGGCGAACGATGATAAGGATAATGATGATGATGAGGAGGAGGAGGAGGAGGAGGAGGAGGAAGAGGAGTAGGAGTAGGAGGAGGAGGAATAAGAGGAGGATGAGGAGGAGAAGGACGAGGACGACGACGATAAGGAGGAATATGATGGTGACGAGGATGAGGAGGGGGAAGGTTATGAGGGGGCGGAGGAGGAGGTAGGAGGAAGATTAATCTCTGGAGCAGCCCCAGCCTGTTCCTGAAACCTTCGCTGCGCATCGCGTGCGTCCACCCGCCGCCGACACCTCCGAGCATGAGCAGGAGCACAGGCGAGGTGCAGACGAACATGAACAGCGTGGCGAGGAATATGAAGAGGTAGTTCGGGGAGAATGCCTAAGGGCATCCACCAGGGCAATGCGATTCGATCCGCCCTCCCCCGCCCCCCCGCCCTGGGGGATGAGGGGGAAGGGTGATGAGGGTGAGAACGAAGCGGGGGATGAGAAAAGGGAGAAGGGGGAGGAACGGGGGGACAGGAAGAACGGGAGGATAGACATGAGGAGGACAGGGGGAGAAGGAAGGGACGAGGAGAGACACAGGGTAGAAGGGGAGGGACAGCAGGGAGATGAAGAGAGGACTAGGAGGAGGGGGGAGGATTATCAGAGCAAGACGGTGGGCGCGGGCTCCATCAGAGCAGTGTGTATGTAGTTAGAATGTGAAGCCTCAGTGGCACGCGGCGAGGCGGCAGCAAAGGCGGGGAAGCATGGACGCGGCGCGCTAGGGGGGGCGGGATGACTGGGATGGCAGCCTGGGCGTAGCCAGGGCCTCCAGCTGGGAAGCGGCTCAAGCGGGCTCGATGAAAGGTGGCTGAATGATGGGAGTGCGCGACGTGCGACGCAGAGGGCACCTCGTCTCGGACCGGCCGAAAACGGTGCCAGGCCCATGCGGCGAAGCAGGGCCATTGCTTCCTGCGGTAGAGCAGCTGTCGTTGCCGCACCGCGTGCCAAGACTCGCGAGAGTGCGGGCGCACTGCGCCGGTCTGGGCGCGACCAATCCTGGCCACGCGGGTCTATAGTGACACAAATAACGGCATGACCACTATTTTCTTGGAGCGCCGCGCGCGGATTCCTTGGATCGGCGCTGGACCCCCTCCCTGGCGCGCGGAGCGCGTCAGGGATGGCGCTAGAGGCGCCGCCCGGAGGGCGCAGCGCCGATCCAAGAACTCCGCGCGGAGCTCCGAGAAATTACGTGTGTGCGGTTTTCCTTCGAGGGTCATGGACTTCCGCACCGCATCGGCCGCGGAGTCGAGGATCGACGCCTCCGTCTGGCAGAGAAGGGCCCCCAACATCGACAGCAATGAGCCCCTCCCGTCCCTGCCTTTCCTGCCGCTCGAGCTGTGACAACGCGGGGGCCGAGGAGCACGGCTAGCGACGGCAACATCAACGACTCCACCACCGGGCCTTGCAATTTTTCCGCACCCGGCGCTTTCGGGTCCCGGGACCATCACAGGTTCATCGGGCTCGAACACAGGCCGCAGGAAGATGGGGTCCAAAGCTCAGGTCGTGATTGTTGCAGATGTTGCATTTGTTCCGCAACTTCGGGTCTCAGCATGTGCGCGCGCAGGGACATCGAGATCACCAGCAGCGGCAGCCAGAAGCCCCTTCAGTGGAGCGCCGCGCGCGGCCGGCTCCGTGCGGGCGCTTGTGCAGGAGATCGCCGCGAGTCGCGGCAGCAGTGGGTTCGCGAGGAGGGCCCTGCAGCTGGAGATCGTGTTGTCGGTTCGTGTTCTTCGTGAGGGAAGGGTCCGTGAGCAGCGGCAACAGGTGCCTCACGAGGAGTGCCATGCAGACGGAAAACATCTCGTCGTGCGGGCACTTCTTCGTGCAGGATGTCGCCGCGTCCTGGACTGGTGAGGAGGGCCGTGCGGACGTAGACTGTCGTGGTGCAGGTAGGCTCCGCCAACGAATCGCCACTCGCAAGCGGATGCGGCGGACCAGCTCCAGGCCGCTGGTTGCGGGTGTTGCCTCCGGGGAACAGAGGCGATAACAAACGCACTGTCTACATCAGCAGCTTGAGGAACGGGTCCTGCTGCACCGTCCAGTTCAGCGGGGTGTCGAGCGTCGCAGAGATGGGCGACTCCACGAAGGCGTTCGCGGCAGCTCGTTGACTCCGCGTGCGCTCAGAGGATGCGTCGGCAGCTGTGGACATTGGCTGGGCCGCGTGTGCGTGAGGTCCAGCTGCAGGGCCGTGGACGCGGCCATGTGAGCGCTCACGCGTTAAGCACTGGCGTCCGCGCGAGGAGGAGGAGCACGCATCTGTGTGGACAGACGAAAAGAGCGCCATCACGCAGGCGGATGTGTCACAGTGACAGCACGCGACGCTCTCGGAGATGTGCGATGGCCAAAGGCCGCGAGTGTGGTCTAAAATTGATCACGACAGAACGCCGTCAGTATCGGCCCAAGCGGGGAACGATGTTCCACTTGAGCACGTGTGCCAAAGAGGATGGAGGTCGGTCGGACGCAGGCGTATGACGCGCGGTTGTGTTTTATAATGTTTTGCAAGGTGCTCGCACGAGAGCTCGCAACCATGAAACAATACATCGGTTGCCTCAGTGGTAGCTCCACATATACGGGGGAGCGGATTGGCAGGGGGAATCCCCGCCAGGCAGGAGAAGGGTCTTGGATAAGCCCCAAACTGGGTAAACAAGTTTGGGCTCTGAATTCGGAAAAGCCAAGCTACAGAAACAAAAAAAGTGGGATCAACGGCAAAACGCAGCGATGCTCACAAGAGAGCTCGCAACCGAATGCGTTGGGGCGGGTCGGGAAGCGGGGGAGACCACCAGCGCAGAGGGCACGACACGACAAGGACAGGGCTTGACAATGCACGGTGGCAGCAATCCAAACGCCGACACCTTTGGGGGGTCACAGGGGGCCCATCCGATTCTCACACCATAAGAGGCACCATACGCAGGAACCGTGCTAGGGGAACCGGTGCAGAGGCCGAGGGGGAGGCTCGCTAGACAAGGAAGGGCCCCAATGAGGGGGAGAACGAAAGTACGGAGGGAGCCCGAGAGGGAAGCCTGGACAAGCGCCTCCACTCTGCCTCGCCTTCAATCGCGAAGAAGGCAGAATGCCTTTGCCTGCTGGCAGAGCGTGCCCAAACTCATTAACTGCTTAGACGACCACCTGTATACAAGACTCGGGAACGACAGTGAAGACGAGACGAGGGCAAGCCTGACCATGCCTACACACGATGGCTGTCCTGAAGCGATCAAGCCCTCACCCTACGAATAATCGCAAGTAGCTGCGTGTATCCGAATCTGACAGTCCGAAGCTGAACGACAACTGGCTGACACAAAAACGAATACCTGTCCAGACCTAGGCACGATGTCATGCTGGCGAGATGCGCTGACTGCGGGACGGCTGCCCGGCAGGACTCTGTCGACGGCGAGCCACCTTCAAAAGAAGGATTCGGCGGCGAGAGCAGAGGGAAAATCTACTGCCTTCGCCTCTGGTGGAGTGGGCCCGCCAGCGTTGGGTCAGCAGCCAAGACGCTGCCGGTGCGGCGGGCGAGAGAGCCCCCTTGCGAGACGCCCCCCCGCACCAACTCCACACTCCCCAGGAAGACGGGCACGCCGCCGTGGCGACTCAAAGTACATATGAGCACACAGGGATGGGCGGGCGGGCTTCGAATGCCTCGCCTGTCAGGACCCAGACCGCGAGGCCAGCACACCTCGGGGGCCTTTGGCCCAGCGGGTCACGTGAGAGCTACCCAAGCCATGATGCCCCTGGCACACCGAAACGCATGAAGCCCATTAACCCAAATGTAACTGAGTCGACGGACTCCGTCTCACTTGCAGATTTTCCTCCCCAACGAGAAATCTTCGAGTTAGGGGGTACGATAAGCGAGATCCCCGCGACGCCCATGCCATGAAAGTTCTTTTCGTCGACCACATTGGTCAGCGAGGCCAGTCAGTTCGTAGTGCACGACGCTGTGGACCCCACGGTGCTGGAGGTTCTGCATTCGGTGTGGTTCTCGCTGGCCACGTCGAACGGTAGGGATGCCTTTTGCTGGGCACTTCTGATGATTATTTTGGCCCTGACGCCGATGAAACAAGACGCGTTCGAAATGCCGGTGTCGAATGTCTTGTGCTCGGTCTGGTGCTCGCCTGTTGCCTCGAACCGGACGGCACTCTTCGGTGGGGCACTGATGGTGAATTTCTTGGCCAAACCACCGATGGACAGCTCGGCCTTCCACTCGGGGAGCAACTGGAGCTTCTCCCCGTCGACGATCAGGAAATCATGCCCGTCGATGACCTTGGTCGACGGGCCCAAGCAATTCGTAGCGCACGACGCGGCGTACATCACGGCGTCGGTCTGGAACTGGGGGTACTTCTCGCCCACCTCGTCGCACGAGACGGAATCCTTGCGCTGGGCGCTCGGCCTCAACCGGCCTTGTCCTGTTGGTCCCAGCCACCGATGTGCAGCTCGGCCTCGACCTTGGAAGTGAACGAGCAAATCGACTCGAAGATGTAGGAGACACTGGGTGCGGACACCATGGGACCGCGGTCTTCCACGCGCCTCGCGGCGCGGGACGACGTGCATGAGGCCAGACTTGCGACGGAGGCGATCGCAACGCGAGACTGCACCCAATTTACCGGGGCCGCTCAGTGGCCCTCGGGATGGAGGAGGGAAGAGGGAGGAGAACCAGAAGGGAGGACGGAGGAAGAGGAGCAGGAGGAGAAAGGGGATGAAGAGATTGAAGGAAGGGAGGAGGAGAAGGAGGAGAAGGAGGATGAGGATGAAGAAGGAGGAGGGGATGATAGTACTAATTGTAATAACAATGATGCTGCTGCTGGTGATGGCGACGCCGACGACGACGAGTATGACGATGATGGGGGAGAGGAGGATGGAGAGGATGGCAACGACGAGGAGGAAAACGAGAAGGAAGAGATGGAGGGAGGGGAGGAAGGGTAGGAGGAGGAACGGGGGACGGGGAGGAGGAGGAGGAGAAGGAGCGGAGGATGTCCGTGCAAGCTTTCCTTTTCACTACGAGCAGCGCACCCCTTGAAAGACTAGCGCAACTGGGCCTGCCATTCTGGCTGGCATCCTTCCGGCGCGTAAGGTGGAACGCGAAGCACTAGAATCACACAGTTCGATGCGGTGTCCAGCGATATTCCTCTTCCGAAGGATGGCAGCCCCCCTCCGACTAGCTGTTGTACAACTTCGCACTTGAGGGCTGGAACTTCGAGATGAAGAACTCCATTTCGAAAAAGGGCCGCCGGGGATCCGGGCATTGCTAGAATGTTGAAGCTCGACTCGATTAAACCGACGAAGCCCCAAGCGAGGACCCAATTTTGAAAACAAAACTCCATGCTTCTAAATGTTGAAGGCAGAAAGCCACAGTGCGCGGCGCTGAGGCGAGAGCATCATTTCGAAAACGACCTGTGCTCAATCCTTTTGGAGGGTATTGGAGGGGAATGTGCCCACTGTGAACAGGAACAGCTCCATCCTTCAAACTTTTGTAGCAAGTTGAGAGGAATGTGCGCGGAGCTGAGGTAAGAGCATCAATTTGAAAAGGCATCCTTCAATCCCTGAAGCTGTCGCAAAACTGTACGACGAATGTCCGAGGCGCTAAGGCGAGAACCACATTTTGAACGAAACCTGTGCTCCATGCTTGCATCTGGTCTGTTGCAAGATTTAGAAACGCATGTGCGTGGCTCTGCGGCGAGAACGACGTCTTGAACGACATCTGAATTCCGTTCTCGAAGCGGTTGCAAGCTTTCAAACGCGAATGTACATGTAGCTGACGTGATAACACCATTTTGAAAACGACCCACTTCAATCCGCGAAGCTATTGCAAGATGTTGCAACGAATGTGCGAGGCGCTATGGTGAGAACCACACTTTTAGAACGACATGTGTTTCATCCTTGTATTTGTTGCCAGAACTTGATGTGAATGTGCGCGGCGCTAAGGCGAGAACCACAATTTGAAAACGATCCACCTCCGTTCGTGAAGCGGCTGCGAACTTTCAAGACGCATGTGCGCCGCGCTGGGGCGAGGTCCACATTTTGAAAACGATCTGTGCTCCAACTTGGAAGCTGATGCAACTTCCAATCTTCAGGGTCATATATGGTGCGGAAAGATCAGGCGAAACGCCCAGCCCGCCCGAGCTGCGCGTCTGTGGGTATGGCAAGGAGGACTTATTCATGTGGGGAGGGATCGAGGAAAGACGGGACGGGACGGTGGAGGAGGATGAGAGCAAGGGGCCGGCATCAGCAAGGTGGGGGCAAGGGAGCAACCTTCCTGCTCCGTGCGGGGAGGGGGCCCTAATCGGGCCGTGCGGCTTCTGATTTGGCCCTGCCCTGCTGCTGCCGCCCCCCTGGGTATCGCGCTCGGGACTGGCGGCGGCCCTTTCGAGCGGAGACGGAGTGTCCGCAGCCATCATCATAATATGAGAGGAAAAGGATGATGATGACGACGATGATATTATGATGATGCTGGTGATGATATGATGATGATGCTGATGCTGATGCTGATGTTTTGATGATGATGATGATGCTGATGATGATGATGAGGATGATGATGATGATAAGGATGATAATGATGATACTAAGGAGAAGGAGAAGGAGAAGGAGGAGGAGGAGGAAGAGGAGTGGGAAAGGAGGAGGTCGAATCCCAATATCCCTGCGGCTTTCGCTGCCCTGAACGCCTTGGCGTTCGCAAGCACGTTCCGCTGCACGTGGATCTGTATCTCCCCCCTCCGGGAGGCGTTGCGGAAGCCCTGCAGAACGCGGCCAGGGCTCACTCGCGCGAACTCGTTCCAAGGCCGCAAGTAGCGCCGCGCCGCCGACTGGTAGACGCGGGCAGCGACGCGAGGCAAGCTCGCGATGTTCCGCGACTGCTCCGCGACCAACTCGGTGATCGGCCGAGAGCCCAGCTGCCTCACGATGTTGGCCGGCGACAGCCCGCTCAGCGACAGTCCAGCCCCGCCGCCCCCCTGGAGGCCTCCCAAATGGAGCCAGAGCGGGTGTGGTCGGAGGCTCGCGCCGCACCGCCGATGCACTGCCGATGCACTGGCGATGCACCAGCGAGGCTGAGGAAAGAGAAAACGGGACCCTGGACCGCGCCGCAACGCTGATGCGTCGGCGATGCGGCGCGACCCTCCAACCCCCGCTTGCTCCCCAGACCCCCGAGGTCATGATGTTTTCGCGACGTGGATCTCCAGAGGTCTGGACCCCTTCCCAAAGACCAAATTTCCATCCCCTGTAATTTTTTGACGGTCCCGGGGCCCGCTGAGGGCCCTAATACCTCGAAAATGGCTCGAAACTCTCCGTCATGGCTTTTCGCGACGCGAGGGGGTCTGAGTGCTCAGGGCCCCCTGTTTGGGATGCCTGGACCCCCTCGATGCTCGATGGTCCCCGGGAGCCCGGCCCGAGGGGCGCGGGCCCATTGCCGAAGCCGCCGCCGCCGTACGGGCTCCCGCCGTACGCGCTTGGCGGCGGGCCCCCGGCGTAACCGCCGCCGGAGCTGGCGTTGGCCGCGCCGCCGCCTGCCCTCCACGTCCTCCTTCTCTCTTTTGTCCCCCGCCCCCCTGCCCTCGCCTCCCTCCTGCTTCCTGACCCCTTCGTCTCCATCTCCCTCGTGGCGTCCTCCTCCGTCCCGTCCTCCTCCTCCTCCTCCTCCTCCTCCTCCTCCTCCATACCGCTTTTTCTTCAAAGCAGCTCCTCCCTGTAGCCCCCCCAGATGTATCGGTAGCGCGGGCCGGGCGCTTCGCCTGAGACTTTCTCACCATCTTGGATCCCGGAGCCGGAAATTTGCAACAGTTGGAATGATGAAGGGCGGCTTATTTTCAAAATGTGACTCTCGCCTTCGCGCCGTGCACATGCGCCTTGAAAACTTTCAACAACAACCTTTTGCATTGAATCCGGTCTGTTTTCAGAGCGGTGCTCTTGCTTGATCGCCGCGCGCAGTCGTCTTTCAAATGCAACAGGTGAAAGCATGGAGGGAGGTTCCATTTCAGAATGTGGTTATCGCCCTAGCGCCGCGCACAATCGTCTTACAAGTTTCCAGCAATTTCAGGGCGGCTCATTTTCAACATGTGGCTCTCGCCTCGACGCCGCGCACCATTTTTATTGAATTTCGCAGCAGCTCAACGGATTCGCATGGCTGTTGTTCCAGGAATGGTGTTCTGGCGCAATTCAGGATTGCCAGGACGCAGCAATCGCAGCAGTCGTGATGATTCGCGGTGTGGAAGTCCCGAGGATGGCGTTCGGGCATCAATGGTCGTCAGGACGCAACAGGCACGTTGATTCGCTGCATTGAAGTCCCAGGGAGGATATTCTGGGACGAGTGAGAATTCTCATACGGTTGTCTTCCAACGAGGCACTTAAGATAAGTTCTTAGGGGCCCATGGGAACTTGGAGGTAGGCTTTCTTGCAACATCATTGATGCATCTTGGGCTTACACTGTTCCACCTCTTTCTCCTCTCCCCCCCCGCGTCCAACTCATGTCCCTGCTTCTCATCCTCCTTCCCTCCCCATCCTCCTCCTCCTCCTCCTCCTCCTCCTCCTCCTCCTCCTCCCCGTGCCGATGCTGCTCCAGACTTTTCTGAGGGAATCGGCTGGGACGCACGGGGCGCCACTAAGGGTGTGGGTTTGCCACACCCGACGAGCACCCCAGCCGAGCCCCTGGAGGAGTGAATAGCGGTGCGACAGTGGCAAGAGGCCAGCACGGGTGCTAGCCTCCAGGACACAACCCGGCGGCCAGGCCCGCGGTCTTGCTTCACCATTCGCACACCTGAGGCACTGACCTCGAGGACATAGCCCGGCGCAAATGCCGGCGGCCCTGCTGACATCCCACGCGCGAGCACCAGAGGTGTTGACCTCCAGGACACAGCCCGGCGGCAGTGCCGGCGGTCCTGGTTTCACCCCCAGTCGCACATTTGAGGTGCTGACCTCCAGGACACAGCCCGGCGGCAACGCCGGCGGTCCTGCCTCCACTTCACACTCGTACACCATAGAGGCATCGCCGTCCAGGACACAGCCCGACGGCGAGACCGGCGGTCCTGCTCCCACTCAACACACGCACACCAGAGGCAGTGACCTCCAGGACATAGCCCCGCGCAAATGCCGGCGGTCCTGCTGCCATCCCACGCGCGAATCCAGAGGTATCTACCTCCAGGACACAGCCCGGCGGCAATGCCGGCGGTCCTGCTTTCACCCCCAATCGCACATCAGAGGTGCTAGCCTCCAGGACACAGCCCGGCGGCAATGCCGGCAGTCCTGCCCTCATTCCACACTCGTACACCATAGAGGCATTGTCCTCCAGGACACAGCCCGGTGGTCATGCCGGCGGTCCTGCTTCCACTCAACGTTCACACACCAGAAATGGTATATTAAGTGCTGTGTCCAATTCTATTTACATTTCGGTTAAATATTAGGTTGGTTGCAAGCCCCTTCCCCCCTGCCCTTCCCTTGCATGATCTTCCCAATCTTGCCTCGGTTTCGAGGGCAGAGGGGGCTTGACACCCCAGGCCAAACCCCCCTCGTCACAGTACGGTCTGGACGCGTACGGAGGTCCAAACGAAGACTTTCCCGCCTCCTCCCCCCCGCTTCCTCCCCCCCGCGCACGGGGGGAGAGGTTTGCGTAGGACTGCATGCGATGCTACGCCTCGAGCCCTCCAGTCTGGGGGGGCACGATTTGTTGCAGTTTGTGGGGGCCCTGACAGGGCCCAGCGGAAACCGTGCCACGCCCAAGGGCCCCAGCCTCTGCTCCAGGCCTGGGCGCTGCATTGTATAACGAGGATATTGTACGGTGTCGCGTGTGTAATGCACGCTATGCGGTGCAGGCCGGGTAAACGTCACATTTATCGTGTCCCGGCCGCGTGGCCGATAACATGGGTCCCACATTGTTGCACTCATTGCGATAACAAATTGTGTGTGTGTGTGTGTGCGTGGTTTCTGTGCCATGCAGTCCGACAGGGCTTGGGCAGGCCGACCCATCCACTAACGCATGCGCGGTGCGTGCCCGGCCTCCCACAATCGCACGCTGCACGAGCGCCCTCTGTTCAAAATTGAAGCGCCCCCGGGAGCGGACAAATCGTGCCCCCGTGGGGCCCCCGGGTACCCAGTAATTGATGCGGAACCGCATTGTGACTCTCTGTCGGTCCCCCTCGGCTGGCGCTGCGTGCAAGGGGGGTCTGTTGTCCTTCTGGGGGAATCGGCTGGGGACGCACGGGGCGCCACTAAGGATGTGGGTTTGCCACGCCCGACGAGCACCCCAGCCGAGACCCTGGAGGAGTGAGTAGCGGGGCGACAGTGGCAAGAGGCCAGCACGGGTGCTAGCCTCCAGGACACAACCCGGCGGCAAGGCCGGCGGTCCTGCTTCACCACTCGCACACCTGAGGCACTGACCTCCAGGACATAGCCCGGCGCAAATGCCGGCGGCCCTGCTGACATCCCACGCGCGAGCACCAGAGGTGTTGACCTCCAGGACACAGCCCGGCGGCAATGCCGGCGGTCCTGCTTTCACCCCAACTCGCACATTTGAGGTGCTGACCTCCAGGACACAGCCCAGCGGCAATGCCGGCAGTCCTGCCCTCATTCCACACTCGTACACCATAGAGGCATCGCCCTCCAGGACACAGCCCGGCGGCGAGGCCGGCGGTCCTGCTCCCACTCAACACTCGCACACCAGAGGCACTGACCTCCGGGACATAGCCCGGCGCAAATGCCGGCGGTCCTGCTGCCATCCCACTGCACATCAGAGGTGCTGGCCTCCAGGACACAGCCCGGCGGCGAGACCAGCGGTCCTGCTCCTACTCAGCACACGCACACCAGACGCAGTGACCTCCAGGACATAGCCCCGCGCAAATGCCGGCGGTCCTGCTGCCATCCCACGCGCGAATCCAGAAGTATCTACCTCCAGGACACAACCCAGCGGCAGTGCCGGCGGTCCTGCTTTCACCCCCCATCGCACATCTGAGGTGCTGACCTCCAGGGCACAGCCCGGCGGCAATGTCGGCAGTCCTGCCCTCACCATTCCCCCCTGCCCTTCCCTCGCATGATCTTCCCAATCCTGCCTCGGTTTCGAGTGCAGAGGGGGCTTGACACCCCAGGCCAACCCCCCCTCGTCATAGTACGGTCTGGACGCGTACGGAGGTCCGGACGAAGACTTTCCCGCCTCCTCCCCCCCGCGCACGGGGGGAGAAGTTTGCGTAGGACTGCATGCGGTGCTACGCCTCGAGCCCTCCAGTCTGGGGGCGCACGATTTGTTGCAGTTTGTGGGGGCCCTGCCAGGGCGCGGCGGAAACCGTGCCGCGCCCAAGGGCCCCAGCGTTTGCTCCAGGCCTGGGCGCTGCATTGTATAACGAGGATATTGTACGCTGTCGCGTGTGTAATGCGAGCTATGCGGTGCAAGCCAAGAAGACGTCACATTTATCGTGTCCCGGCCGCGTGGCCGATGGGCTGGGCCCCACATTGTTGCACTCATTGCGATAACAAATTGTGTGTGTTTGTGTGTGGTTTCTGTGCCCTGCAGTCCGGCAGGCCGACCCATCCACTAACGCATGCGTGGTGCGTGCCTGGCCTCCCACAATCGCACGCTGCACGAGCGCCCTCTGTTCAAGATTGAGGCGCCCCCAGGAGCGGACAAATCGTGCCCCCCCGGGTACCCAGTTAATTGATGCGGTACCGCATTGTGACTCTCTGTCGGTCCCCCTCGGCTGGCGCTGCGTGCAAGGGGGGTCTGTTGTCCCCGCCGTTGTAGCGTTCTGGCTCAAGCTTAGCGTCCACTGTGTCAGCACCGTCTGCTTTACCACAGTGAGTATGCAGGGACCCGGCAGCCCGAGCGCCCGCTCGGCCTTTGTTGGCCCTTGCCCGCATTCGGCTTGCAGTGGGCAATTTGTGCACAGCCCGGGCGGCTACGCTTGTAACCGTGGACCCCATTGCCCGCAGCTCGAAGCGGAGGGGCAAGCGGCCACAAAGGCTCCCAAACTCCCTAGGCCTTCGCAGGCTCCCGTTCTCAACCGGCCATATTGGCCGCCTGCACAAAGGAGCGGGCAAGGGGCAGGACAAAGGAAAGGGCAAGGGCCCGAGCGGGCCCCTAAACCGCGGCACCGTCCACACCTACAACAGCATGAACGAGTGGACGGGCGGCGCAGAAGTGGGCACGGGCACGCCAGGTGCCCCGCCCATGGCGCCGCGCGAACGCCACAGCGGAGGCTGGCGCCGCCGCGGACCCTACCATGAAGAGCAGCGTGGAGGGGGCTTCCAGCCCCACACAGGCAGCGGCGGCGGCAAGTTCAAGCGCAAGGCCCCCGAGGATGCAGGAGTACGCACCTCCGAAGCAATCTGCATCACTTGCGCGAAGCCTCTCCCGCGCACCTGAGCAGCCCTTCCGGCTGTCGTCTCCGAGGATGGCCGAAACCAAGCCGGGGAGAGTTCAGAAACCGTGGGGGACGTACCACGTCAGTGGCCACCTAGCCCATTCATAACACTCATCCCCCATGCGTTAAAATCCCCGGAAACCATTTGACTCAAAGGATTGGTTTCTGCCATCCTCAAGACTTTAAGGATGAGACCTCCTAGAGCCTTTGCAACTCCCTTTCTGCATGGGCATGCTGCTTTGGGCAGCGGGTGAGTGGGAAACCGCAATCACCCTGACCAGGGTTCTGATGGTCGCCTCATCCTTAAAGATGGGTTCTAGGTGCCTTCAAAGCCTATAGCGTACCTGGCAGTCCTCCTCCTCCCCCTCCTCCTCTTCTTCCTCCTCCTCCTCCTCCTCCTCCTTCTCCTTCTTCTCCTCCTCCTCCTCCTCCTCCTCCTCCACGCGCACATCTGTCCATCACCATCATCCTCCTGTCCTTCTTCCGTCTCCATCTCGTCCACCCCCGTTGTTTCACTCCCCTCCTTCCCTCTCCTCCTTCCTCTCGTCTCCTCTCTTATTTCTCCTCTCCTTCCTTCTCTCCTCCTTCCCCTCCTCATTACTCTCCCTCTCTCTCTCTCTCTTCCTCCTGATGCTGCTGCTGCTGCTGCTCATCCTATTCCTCCTCGGTCCGCCCTGCTGCTTATCTTCCTTCTCCTTCTCCCCCTCCTGCCCCTTCCCCTCTGCCTCCTTCTGCGCCCCTCACCTTTTTCCTGCCCTGGCTCGTCTTCGCCCCGCTCCTTTTCATCCACCTTCCACCTCCCCTCCGCCGCCGACCGTCCTCCCCCGTCTGCCTCCCCACCCCCCTTCTCTCCAGATCGCCAGTGGTGGTCCAACGCTGACACCCTACTCCCCTACTCCACCTGGTGCTCCTCTTCGTCCTCCTCCTCCTTCTCCTCCTCTTCGCCCCTTCTGCTCCTTATCGTCCTCGCACGCGGCCTCCAAACTCCCAGGCCGCGACGGCCTACTGGGATGAGCTTGCTGACCTTCGCGAAGCCAGCGATTCGGGCGACTCCGTTAGAGTCCCGTCGCTGGCTCTTTGTCCTTCTAAGCTGGCCTTCACGCTTGCGTTTGGTCTCTGTCCGGCCAACAAAGTCCTTGTCGTCCTTCCGCTCGGCTCCCCCTCTTCCTCCTGGCCTCCCCCCCCCTCCCTTCCCCTTCCTGGTGGGCGATGCGCCGATATGCTGGAGGCCCCAGACCTCGGCGGCCCGTGGCGATCGCGCGTGGGACTGGGAAGGGGGGGGGGGGCGGGGCACGGGGGGGGGGGGGGGGGGGGGTCAAGGAGAGGGGTGCCCAAACATGCTCGCGTCGTGAAGCAAACACGACGGGAGGTTTTGGGCCGTTTTCGGCCTCCAGGGGCCCTCGCTGGGCCCCAGGACTGTCAGAAAGCAGTTCGGGATGAAACACCACTCCTGGGAGAAAGGTCGGATCTTCTGGGGATCCCGTCTTGCACAAATCAACACATCGGATCACTGAGCAGGGGTAGGGGTGGAGGGTTCTTAGGAGGGGGGGTAAGATAAAGAAAGGGGGGGAGGGAGAGGGGAGTGGAGGCAAGCTGTGTGCGCTCCCGCCGCCACATCAAACACTCCTACCCCTTTCGCCTATCCCTTTCCATTGCGCTGAACTGCTTCCTGGGGTGCCCCAGATGACCTTGCTCCTCAAAATGACCCTATCGTGTGCTGTGCAATCAGGCAGGGGGGGCTTGGTACACTGGAGGTGGGGGAGGAGGAGGAGGAGGAGGAGGAGGAGGAGGAGGAGGAGGAGGAGGAGGAGGAGGAGGAGGAGAAGGAGAAGGAGGAGGAAGAGGAGGAGGAGGAGGAGGAGGAGGGGGAGGAGGATAAACTGCTGGTTTCGTCGGCGGCTGGTTTCTCCGGCGGCTGGTTTCGCCGGCGGCTGGTTTCGCCGGCAGCTGGTTTCCCTGGCGGCTGGTTTCGCTGGCGGCTGGTTTCGCCGGCGGCTGGTTTCGACGGCGGCTGGTTTCGACGGCGGCTGGTTTCGCCGGCTTCTGGTTTCGCCCGCGGCTGGTCTCGCCGGCGGCTGGTTTCGCTGGCGGCTGGTTTCGCCGGCGGCTGGTGGCGCTGACGGCTAGTTTCGCCAGCGGCTGGTTTCGCCAGCGGCTGGTTTCGACAGCGCGGCTGGTTTCGCCGGCTGGTTTCGCCGGCTGCTGGTGTCGCTGGCGGCTGGTCTTTTGGCCGCTGGTCTTTTGGCGGCTGGTCTCGCTGGCGGCTGGTTTAGCTGGTGGCTGGTTTCGTCGGTGGCTGGTTTCGCTGGCGGCTGGTTTCCCCGGCGGCTGGTTTCGCTGGCGGCTGGTTTCTCCGGAAGCTGCTTTCGCTAGCGGCTGGTTTCGCTGGCAGCTGGTTTCGCCAGCGGCTGGTTTCGCCGGCGGCTCGTTTCGCTGGCGGCTAATTTCGCCAACGGCTGGTTTTTCCCGCGGTTGGTTTCGCCGGCGACTGGTTTCGCCAGGGCAAGTTTCGCCAGTTGCTGGTTTCGCCGGGGCAGGTTTCGCTGGCGGCTGGTTTCGCTAGGGCTTGTTTCGACGGGGCTGGTTTCGCTGGCGGCTGGTTTCGCGAACGGCTTGTTTCGCCGGCAGCTGGTTTCGCCAGCGGCTGCGTTCGCTGGCGGCTGGTTTCGCTGGCGCTGGTTTCGCCAAGGCTGGTTTCGCTGGCGGCTGGTTTCGTCGGCGGCCGGTTTCTCCGGCGGCTGGTCTTGCCAACGGCTCGTTTCGCCAGCGGCTGGTTTCGCTGGGGGCTGGTTTCGCCAGCGGCTGGTCTCGCCAGCGGCTGGCTTCGCCGGGGCTGCTTTCGCCGGCGGCTGGTTTCGCCGGCGGCTGGTGGTGCCGGTTTTGCTGGGGCTGTGTTCGCCGGCGGCTGGTTTCGACGGCGGCTGGTTTCGCCGATGGCTCGTTTCGCCTGCGGCTGGTCTCACCAGCGGGTGGTTTCGCCGGGGCTGCTTTCGCCGGCGGCTGCTTTCGCTGGCGGCTGGTGGTGCCGGTTTTGCTGGGGCTGGGGCTGGTTTCGCCGGCTGCTGGCTTCACTGGCGGCTGGTTTCGCCAATGGCTCGTTTCGCCTGCGGCTGGTTTCTCTGGGGGCTGGTTTCGCCAGCGGCTGTGGTCTCGCCGGCGGCTGGTTTCGCTGGGGGATGGTTTCGCCAGCAGCTGGTCTCGCCGGCGGCAGGTTTCGCCGGGGCTGGTTTCGCCAGCGGCTGGCTTCGACGGCGGCTGGTTTTGCGATGGTTTCAGCTGGCGGGAGGTCGGCGAAACGAACTGCTGAGCGAAGCCAGCCTGGTGAAATCAGCCGTCGGCGGATCCAGCCCGGGCGAAGACAGCCCCTGGCGAATGCAGCCGTCGCCAGAAATTCACAGCTCTTGTCATCCTGATTGACCTCCCGATTGGCGCACTCACATGAATGTAAGTGGTGGCCAGAGCTCCGTAGAGTTTTGAACACAATCAACTGTACCGATGGCTGTGAACCAAGTCGCACGGGCTACGCATACGCAAACTTATAAACCACATTTCGGATGCAACTGGCAATGGTCGTGTATTCCAGACAAGATGGCGAACACAGCGACCTGGCAACAATCATCCCTCGTCTCCGAGTCCAGGGTGTGACAACGCTTCACTGCAGAATTCAAGCCACCAGCGCTGAACACCAAAGCTGAAAACGTGCATTGCGAAGACTCCCCTTCTCTGTGCACGGGGCGTGGCGCAAGTGCGTTTCAAATGTGTCGCCCATGGTCTCCACGAACAAACTTGGTGTCTCTACAACTTTCAGTTGTTGTCTGTATCTTGCCAGGATAGCTGTATCACACCACTCCTAAAAAATGGCAACACCACGATTGTTTGTGGACTCCTGTCCCCTCCAACCCCTCCCCCTACCAGGCGGAGGAGTTGGATGAGGAGGATGATATTCCTCCCATCCCCCACCCTTCCCCCTCCTCTCCTCGCTTCCCCCTCCCTCCTCCCTCCTCCCTCCTTCGCCTTCTCTCTCTCTCCGCCTTCTCCTCCCCCAACCCCCTACCCGCTCCTCCTTCATCCGCCGAGCCCCGGGCAGGTCCACGGTCTTTCCCGGCTCTGCTGTGGGGGCCGAGTAGATGTCGCAGCCCGGCTGCAGCGGCGCCCCGAGGAGGTCCTCCCAGGAGGAGGAGGAGGATGACGATGATGATGAGGAGAAGACAGGGATCAGGAGGGGGAAGGAGAAGGGAGAAAAAAGGAGGAGAAGGGGGGAGGAGGATGGGAGGGAGAGTCGGGGGGAGGGGGTAGGAGGGCGGAGGTGGAGAACGAAGGGGGAGAAGAAGGAGCACGAGGGGAATGAAGGGGGAGAAGGAAGGGGGAGGAGAGGCAGAGGAGAGCAGGATGATGAGGACGAGAAGGGAGAAGGAGGAGGAAGAGGAGACGGAGGCGGAGGAGAAGGCGATGTGGGAGGTCCTGCATCCCACCCGCGGGCCTCCCGCCGACCATCTGCTGAGAGGCACTCGCTACGACCGTCATCCTCCTCTGTCCCTCTGCGCCCTCCTCCTGCTCCTGCTGCGGCTCCTCCTGCCCCTCCTCCGCTTCCTCCCCGCTGCCGCCTCCTTCCCTCTGCCCCTCCTCCTCCTCCTCCTCCTCCTCCTCATCCTCCTCCTTCTCACCATCATCACCCCCCTTGACGAAGATGGGGTTCTCGGAGGCCTCCAGAGACTTCCGGAAGCTTCCGGAGGCCCAGACAGGGGACAAGAGCGCTCCCCGGAACCCCGACCCTTCGGTCTTCTAGGATCGAGAATCGAAAAAGGCAGCTCGCAAATCGACTTGGCAGGATGGGGCCTCTATCTGCCTTCGACTCCTCCTTCTGGAAGGAGTAGAGGGGGACGTTGGACTGATGGTCGTGACGAGGGCCTCCTCTCTTCGGCTGGCGCCAACTGTCCACATATACCGCTCCTTGCCAGGTCGAAAGTGGGGATCGGCGTGTATCCATCTGTCTGGCCAATCCAAAAGGGGTGGGTTCACACACGAGGGAGCGCCTTCTGCGTACGCTTTATTGTTGCAAACTCCCAGCAACAAATCCCATCACTCCTTCCCCTCCTCTCCTCTCTGCCACCGCCCCGCCGCCCCCATCTTCGGCGATACTCCCCGAACCCCCCCTCCCACCCCCTTCCGAAAGTCGGCGGGGGTAAACCCCCCTCCCCCTCGCGGCGTCGTCGTCGTCGTCATCGTCGTCGTCGTCGTCGTGATCGTCGTTTGCTGGCGCGTCTGTCAGTCGGTCAGGACACGTCGTCGACGTCGTGGACGTCGTCGTGGCCAAGTCGGTCGGGCGGGACACGTGTCATCGTCGTCGTCGTCGTCGTCGTCTTCGGCGTCGTTGCTTGCCGGCGAATCGATCGGTCGTGTAGGCGGGGGGATACGTCGTCGACGTCGTCGTGGGGAAGTCGGTCGGGCGGGTGGGCGGGAAACGTCGTCGTCGTCGTCGTCGTCGTCCTCGTCGTCGTCGTCGTGTGCCGTCGTCGACGTCGTCGTCGTCGTCGGGCGGGACACGTGGTCGTCGTCTTCGTTGTCGTCGTCGTCGTCGACGTCGACGTCGTCGTCGTCGTCGTCGTCGTCGTCGTCGTCGTCGTCGTCGTCCTCGACGTCGACGTCGTCGTCGTCGTCGTCGTCGCCGTTGTCGACGTCGTCGTCGTCGCCGCCGCCGTCGTCGTCGTCGTCGTCGTCGTCGTCGTCGTCGTCGTCGTCGTCGTCGTCGTCGTCGTCGCGTGCCGGCGTTGTCTTCGCCGTCGTCGTCGTCGGGCGGGACACGTGAACGTTGTTGTGATCGTCGTCGTCTTCGTCGTCGTCTACATCGTCGTTGTTCTCGTCGTCGTCGTCGTCGTCGTCGTCGTCGTCGTCGTCGTCTTCGGCGTCGTTGTTTGCCAGCGAGTCCATCGGTCGGGCAGGCGGGCGGGACACGTGTCATCGTCGTCGTGGGGAAATCGGTCGGGTGGGCGGGCGGGACACGTCGTCGTACTCGTCGTCGTCGTCGTCGTCGTTGTCGGCGTCGGCGTCGGCGTCGGCGTCGGCGTCGGCGTCGGCGTCGGCGTCGGCATCGTCGTCGTCGTCGTCGTTGTCGTCGTCGTCGTCGGCGTCGTCGTCGTCGTCGTCGTCTACCGGCGCTGGGCGTCGCCGTCGCCATCGCCGTCGTCACCATCACCGTCCCCGCCGTTGCCGTCGTCGTTTGCGCACGCTCGGCGTCGTCGCAATCGCCATCGCTGGTGCCCAAGTGGTGGGTTTGGACCCCCCTTCGACTTTCACATTGGAGAGATCAAGGGGCGGTTCGGAACCCCCCTCCCCCCCCCGACTTCCTCCCAACGTTCTCAGAAGACGCTTCTTCTTATACACGGCTCCTCCTGGGGGCCAGGGTCGGCGTTGTTGGATAGTTGGCGCCTCCGTGGACTTCTCTGCGGCCCGGGCGCCAGAAAGGGATTGCGGCCCCCCGCTCCCCTCGCGCGTCACCTGTGAAGTCTCCAAGGGTCCGAAGCCAAGAAGGCTTGAACAATAATGGCCGCGGTCGATTGCGGCGGCTTGAGCAGCAGAGGAAGACAAAGAGAGGAGGAGGGGGACGAGGATGGGGGAGTGGAGTAGGAGGATGAGGAGAGGACGGGGCAGGATAAAGGATGGGGCGGGGTTTGTGGCGACCTTGACAGGATCCCAAGGGCCCTCGTGTTGTTTCCTCTCAGGTGGTGTGTCACGTTTTAACCTGTGACGGTGTCAGGTAGATGTGCGCTGGTTACAATACGCGCTTTCGAGACCCATCGATGGCCTGCGGCCAGCGCGCTGTCCTCACCTCCACCATGCGTGCTTTGCTTGGTGGCGAATCCTTCAACAACTATCTCTGGTTTGAGGCGCGGACCACCAAACACTGCACGCCCGTCCTTTTTTGTAACAGGTGCGGTTTGCACACGTCTGGTGCCAAGGCCATTCCTCAGCTGTTTGGCCCGTGCAAGCACTTGACATCTAAACAGCAGACGATCATCAAGGGAAGCAGCCTCTCCAGGCCGACGGGCAGTACCATTTGCACGTCCTCGCCCTCTGCAGGGGCGTCGGATTGGTGGGCGCCCTGGCCGCCCGCCTCTCTCATTGTTATTACATTGCTCTGTCACTCGGTCATGGGCCAGGCTGGGTTCGGAGGTCGGCGCTACAGGAAAGTGCAGGAAAAAGGGCGGGACGACAAACTTATCCCACAGCAACTCACTACGAATACAACTCCCCTTTCTCGCCGAACATGGCCGGGGAGTCGTCCGCCCGCCTCCGCGTGCTGTCTGTAACGCACAGGATGTCAAACACTGGTCTTCTCTTTGACCTGTTTCAAGCGGGGCGTTTCTGGTGTCTGTCTCGAAATTGTTTTGCCGCTGCAGCGCTGGCCTCTTCTTAGGGTCGGCGCTGTGCTCTCGCCGTTTCGATTGATGCTCTCGTCCCCAACGCGGGCAGACAATTTGTGGATACGAGTCTTCCCTCATCGTGTTTGCCCCCCTCCTTTCCCCTTCCCCGCCTTTCCCCTGGAAGTATGTTAGGGGGGCCTTCTTTCCTGGAGGCAGATTGACCTTGGACCCAAAACTGTGCGCAACACATCTTCAGACGGATGATCGACTCCGGAGGGCGTCCCTCTCACTGCATCATCCTGCCCACCCAGTCGAAACGCTATAGTCTAACACCCCGAGCGGCTGATACGCCGAATGTGGAGACGGGTGAACTATAGTCAGCAAAAGCGACTGGGTAACGGATGGCTTCTATGCAAGTAGGCGGTGCAACGAAAACAGGGAACCATTACATGATTTTTTATGATGCAGCAGTCCCGCCAGCCCTCTGGGCGTAAGTGGTTAACGACTTGTCTTCTCTCTGCCGAAGCTCCCTCCTTCCCTTGCACGGGGGAAGGGTTTACCCCTCCTCCTACCCCCTGCCGCTGGCCCACCTTGGAAGAGACCCGCCGACCCCTTGGTCTTGCCACAAAAGTGCACGGCAAGGGCCCCAGGAAACTCCCAGGAGGTCCCAAGAGTGCCCCAAGAGGCTCCCAAGAGGCCTCTTCCTCCTCCTCCTCCTTCTCCTCCTCTTCCTGCCTCTCCTTATCCTCCCCCCCCTCCTCCCTCAAACGTTTTCCGAAGAACTTCCACAACGGCTGGGGGAATACAAAGTCCGATAGCCTGGCCAAGCTGGGGCCCAACGAGTGGCCACAGAGGCGCTTCGCAAAAAGGCAATGGGCGGCGGTGATTCGTCGTATGCGTTTTCGATCCGCCGCCCCGTTGGCTTGCCACAAGGGTGCACGGCGTGCCAAACGTTAGGTAGTTTCTGGTCCTTTGTCAAAGTTGCCATGGGCTTTCGGCCTAATGCGCCAGACACCAGGAAGGAGGTGCAAGGACGCGCACGAAGGGGACAAGCCAGAAACCTCGCCTCCAACGCGGCCAGTATTGTTTCAAGATGGCCTCTCAAATGCCTCCAAGACGGCCCCGACATGGTCCGAAGAGAGCCCAAGATGGCCTCCACTACGCCTCCAAGGCGGCCCTAAGACTGCCCAAGATGCCTTCCAGACGGCTCAAGAGGCCCCAAAGACGCCCCAAGAGGGCTCCCAGAGGACCTGCAGTGTGCCAACACCGTTGATGTTCCTTCGACTCTTAAACTACTTTAGGGTTCTCACATTTTCTGGCCTCCGACGCTCCAAGACGGCCCCATAGGCCTCAGAGATCGCCCCAAGACGGCGCAAAGAGAGCCCAAGAGGCTCCCAAAAGGCCCTCAAGACGGCCCCATAGACCTCCAAGACAGCCCTGAAGCAAAAGGACCCACGACTGCCCAGAGAGCGCCCCAAGACGGCCTCCGAAGGCCAAGAAACCCATCAGAGACCTCCAGGACACCCCAGTAGGCCCCCCAAGAGGCCACAGGACGCCCCTCAGAGGCTCCCAAGAGGCTCCCAGGAAGCCCCCAGGAGGCCCCACGAAGGCCTCAAGCGGCCTCCTCTTCTTCTTCTTCTTCTTCTTCCTCCTATTCCTCCTCTTTCTCCTCTTTCTCCTCCCTCTCCTCCTCTTTCTTCTGCCTTCTTTTACTCTCCTAAGTGCTCGCCCCCATGGGGTTCCACAACGTCTTGGGGAACACATTTTCCAATAGCTTCGCCAGACTTCGGCCCAGCGTGTGGCCGCGTGGGCGTTTCCAAAAGGCAAGGGGGCGGCGGTGATTCGCCGTAAACGTCTTCACTCCGCCGCCCCCTGTGGCTTGCCACAATTGTGCACGGCGTGACACATGTTGGAATGTTTCAGTGGGGTCCTGGCCGGTCGCGACGGCCACCCGGAGAGCCGCCGAACATTTGTTCTCCATTGGCCCCCCCCCGCAACATGGTCCCAACGTGGCCTCCAACACGCGCCAGATGGCCTCCAAGACGGTGATGATGGCCCTAAGAGAGCCCAAGATGGCCCCAAGATGTCCCAATGACGGCCCATGACGCACCCCAGATGGCCCACGATGCCCTCCAGACGGCCCGAGAGGCCTCCAAGATGCCCCAGCAGGGTCCATAGGACCTGTAGGAGGCCATAAGAACCGTTGATGTTCCTCAGGTTTTCCAATGGTTGTAGGGTTCTCGCGTTTTCGGGCTGCCGAAGCTGCGAAACGGCTCCAGAAACTCCCAACATTGCCCCAAGAGGGCCCCAGAAGCCTTCAAGAAGCTTGCATGACGGCCTGGGAGGGCGCCCAGAGAGCCCAAGAGGCCCTCAAAACGGCCCCAAGACTGCCCTCTTAAAGGCCCCTCGAGCCCCCCAAAGATCCCCATGATGCCCCACGGGGCCCCCAAAAGGCTTACAGCACCCTCCCAAGAAAAGGCCTCAAAAGGGCTCGTCCTCATTTTCTTCCTCTTCCTCCGCCTCCTCTTCCTCCTCCTCCTGGTCCTTCGTCGCCTCCCTCTTTGCCTTTGTCCTCTTCCTCTCCCAGGTGTTCCCCCCCAAGGGTTCTGCAACGGCTGGGGAAACGCATTGTCCAATAGCTTGACCAGACTTCGGCCCAACGTTGGGCCGCTTGGGCGTCTCCAAAAAGCAGGGGCGGGCGGTGGTTCGCAAGAGTTGTTTTCGATCCGCCGCCTCTTGTGGATTTATCCGAGGGGTGCCTGGCATGCAGGATTCTCGAATGCTTGTTTTTCGTTTGCCACTGGACTCCGGTTCAGCCCGCTGGCCACCCGGAGAGCCGCGGAAAATGTACAGTTCGTCGATTTTCCCGATCCAAGCGGCCCCGAGATGGCCTCCAAAACAACCAAGTTCTCTCCAGAGACGGCTGATATGAGCCCGACAAAACCCAATATAGCCGCAAGATGTTTCAATACGTCCCAAGACACACCCACGACGGCCCAAGATAGCCCACGCCCCAAGAGGCAGCAGCCGCAAGCAGACAAGGCAGTGAGCAGAAGGAACGAGGGAGGAGCTAGGGGGGGAAGGCGAGGCGGAAGGGAGGGGAATCAACCGCAAGCAGACAGGCTGGGCCAAGAGCCCGGAGAGAAGAGCCACCCGCAACGAGGCCACGGACCCTGCGGCAGCGGCCTGGGCGGGGTGGCGGACCGAACCCAGCGCGCTGCGGCAATTGGCGGGGGGGGGGGGGGGGGGGGGGGGCCCTCTGCGGGATCAACCACCTTCCCGCCGAGGAGGGGCCCGACGGCGCGCATGAAGGGTCGCTGGCACGACGTCGGCGAAAAGGCGTGGGGGGCGTCCGTGCTGCTCAGCGTCGGCGGGGGGGGGAGCGCTAGGCAGCGCGGGGGGCACCTCGCGCGGCGTCCGCCGCGGAGGCAGCCGTGGCGCGGCCAGGCGGGCGGCCCCTCTGGGCTGCGTCTGGAGGCGCCGCAGTGCCGCCCGCGCGTTCTGTCAGTGGGCGTGTTAGTCAGCAGCCAGTGCGGCGTCTTTCCCCGTGGCGCCAGCCACCCGCTTGGCGGGGGCCCCGAAGGCCCTGCGTGCCTCGCGGCCCCGCTTGCCGCCGTGGGCTTTCGCGCCCGTGTGGGGGGGGGGGGGAGATGAAGTCCTGTGCCGCGCGCTGCCGCGCGGTGTCCTGGTGCTGCCTGCTGAGTTCCCCGTGCCGCTCCGTCGCAGCGCTGGGCGAAGCGGCTGGCGCAGCGAGGAGATCGTCGCGCGGCTTGGACGTGGCGGCGAAGGCCCAGGCGGCCGCTGTGCCGTTGCGCCAACGTGGCAAGTCGACGTCCGCAGGGCGGCGGCCGTAGTCGCCCACCTGGGACCCGCCCTGCTCGCCCCTGAAGGTGGCCTCCCTGGCGGGGCGCGGGGGGGCAGCCGCGGGTGCTCCGACTCCGTCCTGGCATGGCCCGCGGCCAGGGCGCCGAAGAAAACTTGGTCGCGAAGGGCGTTGTGGCGTTGTGTCCAGTCGCCGCGGCACGCGCAAACCAAGGCGTGGTCGCGGCCTGCATGGGGCCGCGCGGGAAGCGGTGCCAATGGCTTTGCAAAGCGGCGCCTGGGCCCGCGCGGCAGCGCCGCCAGGGCCTGCGCTCTGCTGGCCAGCATGGCGCCCGCCAGAAGCACGTCCTGAGCGGCGCTGTCCACCGCGTCGGAGGGGCCCTTCTGGTCGCCGTGCTGCGCATGGTCGAACGTCGCCTGGTTGGCGTCCCGCGCGACTGCGTTTCTGGCCTGCGCCCCTGCCGTCAGGCTCCCCCCCCCCCCCCCCCCGTCGCGGTCAGCGCTGTTGGAGTAGCCGAGGTGGAGTTGCCAACAGAGGTCGGTGCTCTTCGCTCTGGGGGCGCGATGTGGGCGGCGGCGTGCTTTGCAACAGAGCGCAGGCTAAGCCCTCCCGTGATGAGCTCGGGCGGAGCCTGCTGCTGGGGGGCGTCGGAAGGCGAGCGGCCGCTCAGTTGCTCAAGGCGAGCCCAGACAGCGTCGCCCATGGCCGGCAGGGGGGCGGTGCGCGCGGTGGGCGGCAACGCGCGCGCGGATTAGCCCAGCTTGCAGAAGGGGTCTCGCTGGCGCAGGAGGTGCAGTGCGAGCCGCGCAATTTCGAGCTTCCCGAAGCTTCCAGCAGCGGCGGCGCTCGCGACCCGCCGCTTGGCGTGCTCCGCGCAGATGTCCGCCCCCCCCCCCCCCCCGCTGGCGTGCTGAGCAGCTCGAACCTGCGATCGGTGCGGAAGCGGAAGCCCGGCGGGAAGCCGTCCAGAGACACGTCAGAGGCGTCTCCGCCACCGGGGCCCACCTCGCACTTGCCTGGGCCAGTGCCCAGCTGGAGGCCCACCGCGGAGAAGCTGGCCACGAGCAAGTGGGGGAGGCGCGCGACGGCCGGCGCGTCGCCCGCGAGGCAGTCGTGGTCCGAGTAGAAGAAACTCAAATCGACGGCGCCGTCGGCGCCGTCGTGCGGCGCGCGGAGGGCGGCCCTGCCGGCGCCCTGTAGGGGGCGCCCCACTCTCGGAGCGGACTGTGTACTTGCCCAGGAAGAGAATTTACGAGCGGGAGTGGCGCCAATCGGCCTAGGAGGCCAGCCTGGGGAACCATTCATGGACCGCGCGGAGAAGAGCTACCTGTCCAGGCGTTGGACACGTCTAGCTTCGCAAACATCTCCCCTCGGCCCCCGAGGTGGCGGAGCCACCGCTGGCGCGCGACGTGGGTGCCGCAGGGGGGCGCGACGCCGATCTGGAGGGTGGCCAGTCGGTCGCGCGCGGCGTCGGCTACCTGGGGGCAGAGGCACTTGCCGACGAAGCGCCAGAGCGCCCCCCCGATGGCCGGGGAAACGCAGGCCCAGTGGCTCGGCCAGACTTCAGCCCATGGTTTGGCTAGATGGGCGTTCCCCCAAAGCAGGGGGCTGGCGGCCGTGATTCGCGGTGGGCGTTTTTGATGCAAGTCATGCCGCATCTCCTCATGTGGAATCGAATCCTCGAGCGCCATCCGTTGCAGATCGTGCGTGAGTGCGCCGCTTAGACTCTTGTGGGCTGCTGAACATCCCTGCGGCCGCGCAGGCAAGAGAGGGCTCATGGCCAGGAAGTATGGTCGACGGTGCGAATGCGCCAGCATTGTGGTGCAACCAGGCACACGCCAGGCAAATGCGCACTTGCAGTGTCCTAGACGGGCCGACGGCAACCTGCATTAATGATCAGTGTCCAACGCGGAGTGCTATGTGGTGTAAGGCGCGTGGGTGTGGCTTAGTCGCGGCGTGCGTGTGCAATCGTTCCGATCGGCCGCGCGGCCAGCATGGCGTCGTGCTGCCGGCGCTGCTGATTTGGCCGACGGCCGCGCAATATTGCTGCAACAGGCGAGGCCCGTTGCGACCGCCACGTTCTCCTATGCTGTTCACAAAGGCGCGCCCGACGACTGGCGCTGGGGGCGCATGTGGGATTGGGCAGTCTAGAATGAGGGGAGCCAGGACAAGCCCCAGGAAGGCCTCTATGCCATGGTGTCGCTAACCTCGCCAGGCTCGAACGAGTTGTTTCAGGGCGCGCCGATGTGCAGAGGTTGAATTGCGGAATCATTGACGTCGAAACCGCGTCGGCAGCGCTATTCTTTCACTGCCGCGCCTGTTCTCACGGATGGTCGGTCTGGTGGTGTGATCGCCATCCGCGATTGCACCGCCAACGGGCCTGATGCAAGTATGAAGGGGCCCTCTGCGCCAGGAAGCTGCGTTGGATGCTCGAAACATGGTCCGCATGGGGGCGCGTGGTGCAGTGAGAGGGTGGCGAAGTTAGTGCCCTTGCGATCGACGAGGCCCCGTCGTCCTCGGAGCGGCCACGGACCGCCCTAACCGCCCCGTGATCGGGCTCAAAAGAAAACTGCCCCGCCCTTGAAGCCGCCGGAGGAGGGGGCCCGGCCGTGACTACTTCGGGGGCGACAGACTGGAGAAGCGGCTTCAGTCAATATCAGTGCTGGTAAATCGCTCGAGAAGTCTCCGCGCAGTCGGGGTGCGAGCTGAAACTTGTACCAACTGGCAATGGGAAAGAGGTGATTGCTATTTGATTACAGCGTGCTGCCCATCGGGTGCGTTTGGGCTCGCCGCCGATGCGACGCTGGCGTGGGTCGGTTCTTCTCCGAACGTTTGTCTTCAATGTCCCTTGCGTGCCTGGGGGCTGTGCAGTGTCCGACGGGTGCGCGCGTGGACTCGCTGCTGAAGGAGCAGGCGTTCAAGCTCATCCAAGTGGGGCTGGAGGTAGAAGCCAGGGCCAGGCGGCGAAGCCGGCTAAGCCCGTCGTCAATACCTCCGCCGCGAAGGCTCTCAAGGACGAGCAACTGATGGACTCGCCAAGCGACATCTAGCAGAAACGAGCGCCTCGCCGCACCGGGAGAGCCTCTTGGCATCGGGGGCCTCCCGCCAATCTCGCTTCCCTGCCTGGCCTGGACTCGCCGGGGGCCCTCCGCATTATTCAAGCGTGCCCGCGAGGCTTGCTCACGGGCTCGCGAGCGGAGGGCGAGTGAGTACGAGGGGAGAAAAGGAGGGGGGCGGTGCGGCGGAGGGCAGAAAGGACGGACGGGAGGAGCAGGAGGATCTGGAGGAGACGTGTCTGGATCGGCCTTCCAGTCGTCGTCGCTGTCGTCGCTGTCGTCGTCGTCGTCGGGGCGTGGCGCGCGAGCGCGGGCGCGCCAGCAGGCCGCCCGCTTCGTCCGCCTTGGCGGCGGGTGGCGGCTGCATCCTCGGCGTGCTGCGGCTTCTGTCCCGCGCGGGCCTAGGAGGGGGGAGGCTTTCGGTTGCCTTCGAAGGTGGCCTGCTCCTCCATTCTTCTCCTCGTCCTCCCCCTCCTCCTCTTCCTCCTCGTCCTCCTCCTCCTCCTGCGACTTGTCCTCCTCCTCCTCCTCCTCCTCCTCCACCTCCTCCTCCACCTCCTCCTCCTCCTCCTCCTCCTCCTCCTCCTCCTCCTCCTCCCCCCGTTCTCCTCCTCCTCCTCCTCCTCTTTTTCCTTCTTTCCTTCCTTTCCCCCAACCGCTTGACGCGCGCCCACGGTTGGGCGGCGCGCCCCGGCCGGGCCGCCCGGCGCGGGCACTTACATGTCCCGCAGGTGGGCCTCCTGGCGCCCAGCCCGCGGCAGCCCCTCTCCACGGTTAGGGGGCGTGGCCGGTGGCGCCCGACGCTGCCGCGGGGGGCCCCTGCCCGCCAGCCCCCCGGGGAGGGTGTCCCCCGGCGGCCCCCCCAGCGCCAAGCTGGACGAGTGCCACTCGGGGGGTCGCCTCCGGCAACCCCGCCTGGGGCGGGAGACTGCACGGTAGGCGCTTTCGCCAGAGCGGGATGGCGGGGGGCAACATTGGGCCGGGCCAACGACGGCGGCAAGCCCAGACACCCCCGAACCCGCCGCCAGACGCCCTCCTCCTCCTCCTCGTCCTCCTCCTCCTCCTCCTCTTCCTCCTCTTCCTCCTCCTCCTCCTCCTCCTCCTCCTCCTCGGGGGGTGGGGGCCTTCGGAGGAGGAGGGGGGAGGAGACTTCGAGGAGGGGGCCTTCGAGGCTGGATGGGGGGGGACAAAGATGAGGAGCAGCAGCGGCGGCAGTAGGACGATGATCAGGAGGAGGGCGAGAGAGGAGCAATGAGGAGAGGATGGCGCCCTCCCCTTCCGTCGGTGAGGTGGAGGAAGGCACCTGCTCGCTCTAGGGGGCAACAAACGATATGCTAGCCAGCGTTGGCCCCTAACCAGTGCTTTCCTACAGTCTATACTGTGTAATCCAGGTTGTGCAATCAATATTGTGCAATACAGGTGGTGCAATCCACGTGGTGCACGGCAATGCAACACAATGCAACGCATTGCGCCGCAACGCAACGCAATGCAACGCGAATCAATGCAAAACATCGCATTTGCAAATCAACTCGCCACAGCAATGCACAGCCATGCAATGCACTGCAGCTCAATGCAGAGCAGCGCAAAGAAGTGCAATGCAATGCACAACAATGCAACGCAATGTGCAGCAATGCCACGCAATGCAACACAATGGAAAACAATGCAATCCAACGCCGTGCAATGCAACACAATGCACATCCATGTAAAGCAGTGCGAAGCAACACAACTGAAACAATGCAAACTCATGTAATGCACGGCAGACCAACGCAAAATAGTGCAACATAGCGCAGGTCCAGACGGCGACGGGGCGGCGACGGCGACCATCTAGCCGTCATACAGACGGGCAGGCCCAGAGCGACGGGGCGGCGACGGCGACCACATAGCCGCCAGACCGACGGGCAGGCCCAGAAGACGTGCGGCGACGAGGCGGCGACGGGGAGGCGAGGTGACGACATAGCCGCCATGCCGACGGGCAGGCCCAATTCCTTAGAAAGAAAATGAGAACCCCTATGCGCAAGCACTGTTTGAGTACTAAACATACACTTTTGGAGCGCTATAGAGCGTTCCTTTATCGAAAAACTTGCCCGTGCTGGCATCCGCGCTCGGGCATGACTTCGTCTGCAGGGGAGCTCTGGCACAGCTGGGGCCCGAGTCCCCGCCCCAGAACAGAAGAATCAGGTGGATGATGGTGAGGACGAGGATTATGCTGATTACGAAGATGCTGATGGTCATTATGATGATGATGATGCTGCTGCTGATGATGATGATGATGGTGATGATAATGAAGATAATGATGCTGCTGCTGATGATTATGATGATGATGCTGCTGCTGCTGATGAGGATGCTAATGATGATGATGATGCTGATGATGATGATGATGGTGATGATGATGATGATGATGATGATGATGATGATGATGATGATGATGATGATGATGATGAAGAAGATGATGGTGCTGATAACGATGATGAGGAATGAGAGGAGGAGGACGAGAAGGATGAGAAATCAGGAGGAGGAGGAGAATTCAGGAGGAGAACAAGGAGGAGGAGAAGGAGGAGGAGAAGGAGGAGGAGGAGGAGGAGGAGGACGAGGATGGGGGGGAGGAAGAGGAGAGGAGGAGGAGGAGGAGGAGGAGGAGGAGGAGGAGGAGGAGGGAGGAGGAGGAGGAGGAGAAAGAGGAGGAAGAGGAGGAAGAGAGGAGGAGGAGGAGGAGGAGGAGGAGGAGGAGGAGGAGGAGGAGGAAGAGGAGGGGAAGGAGGAACACTATGCGGAAGAGGAGGAGGAGGAGGAGGAATAGGAGAAGGAGGAGAAGGAAGATAACGAGGATGATGATGGTGGTGGTGAGGAGGAGGATGACGATGATGATGATGAGGAGGACGAGGAAGAGGAGAATGGGGGAGGATGAGTAGGAGGAGGAGGACGACGACGAGGACGGGGAGGAGGAGGAGGAGGAGGAGGAGGAGGAGGAGGAGGAGGAGAAGGAGAAGGAAGAGAACGAGGATGATGATGGTGGTGGTGGTGGTGAGGAGGAGGAGGAGGAGGAGGAGGAGAAGGAGGCGGAGGAGGAGAGGAAGAGGAGGAGGGAAGAGGACTAGGAGGAGGGAAGAGAACGACGAGGAGGAGGAGGTGGAGGAGGAAGAGAACGAGGAGGGATGGGGATGGGGGCGGAAGAGGAGGAGGAGGAAGACAAATCTGAGGAAGAACAGAAAGGAAAGACGGCGGGGAAACAGCGCTAAACGGACGAGGAGGATTAGAATGATGGTGGTTAGGGTAATGATGATGGTGATGCTGACGATAGTGATGATGATGCTGCTGACGATGATGTGGACGATTCTGATGCTTATGTTGATGCTGATGACGATGATGCTGATAATGAGGGGGAGGAGGGGAAGAAGACAATTATGAGGAAGATGAGGAGGCGGATGATGATGAGGATGATGATTATGATGATGATGATGATGATGATGATGATGATGATGATGGTGATGGTGATGCTGATGATGATGATGCTGCTGATGATGATGATCGATGAGGGCAACGACAAGGGGATCTCCAGCGAACCCGACCCCTTAAGGGGAAGGGCTGCCCAGGGCCTAACCCTCCACGCCATCAGTCGAAGCCAAGGGGCCACCGCAGTCCACTGCGCTGGTTGAATCAGCAAGATGCACCACTCATCAAGCGGCACATCCGCTCTCGGGTGGCCGGGATGGATGCCTCTACGGATTCTGCTAATGTTGCTCTCCAAGTGGGCCGATGAAGGCCCGCCTTTGCAGGCCTTTCCAAGGCCCTCGAGTCTCGCGCCTCCGCTGACGCTGCCAGAGCCCATACATAAAAACAACGTCACTCCATCAGGAGTGCTGTGACATGAATTTTGTGCCCCTGGGTCTCCTGCTCCAGGGCGCTGCCCACGGAATTGAATCTGAGGCAGTCCGCAGCAGCTTCGGGCGGGTCGGAGCGAACGCGGATCAAGCGCCTGCGGAAAGCCCATTTGCCGCGAATCCATCTAAATTGGTGGCCCCTCACCTCTCCAGGCAAAGGGCGCAACTAATGGCCCTCCCAGACATCAGGAGGGGAGGGGAGGGGGAGGGGCCCCCCCAGGGGCGGGGGAGGGGATTTCAACTCTCTGGCCAGCCACGCCCAGCACCTCGGCTGCGGCGCTGGCGGAGGCGGCACTGTCTCCAGCGGTGCTGGCGCTTGCGCCAGCGGTGCCGGCGGTGGCGTCGGCACTGGCGGCGCTGGGGGCGCCTGCCCTGCCCAGCCTCTGGCTGGGTCTGGCAGGTGCAAGCTGGGGCCAAAGCAAGCACAGAACAGAAACTTCCTAACACTGCTGGTCTCGAGGTCAAACTCGGACAGCTCATTCACCGATGGTCTGCAATGGGTCATTGCCGTCGCCTTCGCTGAGACATCAGCCTGACGGTCGCCTCCAGCTTTGTACCAGTCACTCGAACAACGCTCAAAGCTGTCAGTATTCAAATGGCCTTTCACTTTCGTTATAGCTACTGCCTGTCTATGGGGGAGGTGGCTCAGGGCAAATAGAACAGGTCCAGCATAGTAAGACCTTCTATCATAAACCACTTCCAAGGCCTTTTCATTAGCAGGTACAAGAATTTTGTAGTCAGTCCAGAGCTTTGAAACCGAGTGCGCGTGCTTACAACCAGCCAAGGCAACAACATGTTCAGCAACACGGCTTGTCTGAGGTAGCTTGGGGCCAACATTTCCAGGAAAGACAGCGAGGGCTTCCCATTCTCCTGAAGACAAACGCATGCCCTGCCAGCGTGGTGGTGGACTTTCTGACCTTCTTTATAGCACGAGCCATCGTGATGGCATACTTTGTCCCTGAAGCTTCCAAGGGGAGTCAAAACAAGATCAACGCAACTGGAAGAACTCGTCATGCCCGAAACCTGCTCGTGGTCTCGAGAGACGCCCAGGAACTGGCTGAAACCCGAGCGCGAGAGGATTCATCTTCCCTGCAGATAAACGAAGACACCTCATCCTCCAAGAACTCATCTCGAACCACTTGCGCCACAGAACAGCCAAATATTCGATGGTGGAGATCGCCCGGGGGGCACGGGCAATGGGGGCAGAGTGCGTCTTCAACCGCGCTGACCAACTGGGCCAGTCTCCACTTAGACCACAAGCTCTGCGCGATGAAAGCATTAATCAAGGCGCGTTCAGGCTGCGACAGCACGCTGCTTGGAGAGAGGAGCTGCCTGCGCGCTGTGACGTCCGAGACCTCGCCATAGGTGGCCTGACTACCTAACCGCCTCCGTAGACGACATCTGCCTCCGAGCTGCCCGAAGATCACATAGCACTTTAGCGGGGGAGGTCGTAGTGATAACTACTTCCTGACCCAGGTGCCCCAACCAAACATAAGGGTTGATGAACTTCCAAGACGCCCCCTGAAGAGCAGCGATCGCCCCGCCAAGCGGGCCTGTCACCTGGTTCCACGCAAGAAGAAAGACCGTGCTGACGCAAATGCCCGAGTGTCCAACCCCGCCGCCTCAGCCCCAGAGTGCCCAAACTGCTGGAGCCCGCTGATGTGCAGCCGGCAGCCACTGCATGTCTGGACTTCCCTTCCTTACTGTAGCTAACTTCTCCTGCGGCACTGGGGCATCCTGGCGCGACCCCTTAGCAGGTGGCCCCACTCTTGCAAGTGAGCTGGCCTCCAGCGGCGTCAACTCCTGGGTTGGCTGCCGATCGATCTTTAGCCGTGGCGTGCCCGCCCGTGGCGTTCGCCAAGTCCCTGCGGAGCGAGTCCGAGGAGGCTACAGCGGACTTCGAAATAGCAACTTCACACTTCAGCTCATGCTGGATGGCCTGTATGACCAGTGCCGAGTTTTCCACGGTTCTGTTTGCAAGACGCCTTGGACCAGAGTCCCGGTTCAGGATCGGCCAGTCATCTATGAAGAGCTGCAATTCAGTGCTGACTACCCTGCTGCGAAGACTAGCCACTGGCTCAAGTGAACACACCTGCAAAAGGAAGGCGGCGAAGGGGCAACCTGCCGATATCCCTTCTTGAGGGGGCAAGGACTCCAAGGCGTGCCCGTCTAGCTGAAAGAATCTCTTTGCACGATGCATGTTGCGCGCCACTGCCAGCGCCTGCAAGTTAAAACCTGTAGCCTCTGCTCTAGAGGTCAATGCGATCGTAATCGCTACTCGTGTCGTGCAGCACAATCGAAGTGTGCGTCCTCTGACTAATCGAACTGGCCCGTTCAGCGCGAAACTTCTGCGCGACAGCGAGTTCCAACAGAGGCACCTTTCTGATGGCATAGACTGCGAAATCGATGCGAGCGCTCCCGCGATCCGGCCATTGCATGTCGAAGCCTGCCGAACGCCCGATACAGCGACGCGGAAAGCTTAACCTGGCATGGATTTTGCTTCGGGGTAAGACAAGTCACCGCAGCCTGCAAGACCGAGGGGACCTAGCCGCGTTGCTCAATGCACCTGCGGAGCCTAGCTTTCACGCTGAACTGCTGATCCGAGAACATCAGATAATGTCGAGGGGGGGGGGGGGGGGGCGTCAAATGTCTGGGAGGTTTTGGCGCTGAATGCCGAACGAACTTTTCCCAATTCTGGCGTGGCAAGAGGCGCAGCTTTCCTGTCCTTCGGCTCGACTTCCCAGTTTGCGTGCGTGGGGATCCCTTCCAGAGCTGCTCCAGCCTACCCGCCGCCGCTCTGAGGATGCGCGTGGGCTGCCCTGACCACTGGCCAGAGCGCTGCTGCGCCTCCCCAGGCGTCCAGACATCCTTGCACTTCGTCCACTTGTGCATCCAAGAGAGACGTGGACTTCCTTGACTGACTACCCACTCTTCCCAGGACGTGAAGGTAACTTAGGGTGTCTTCGGATCTTTCAGCCTTCGAAGCGGGGTTCCAAGTCCTTCAGGAAGGCCTCGAGAAAGCGTTCTGTGACTTTCATGTCTAGGGTCTGCTGTCCTACGTCCTGGGGCATTGCTGCCGAGATCATCCTAGCTCTTTCAAAGAAACCAATCGTGGGCACCCATCTGGACTCCGATGGTGCAGGCTTCCAAGTTTCCCAGCGATGTCCGAAGTGCCTCTTCCTTGTTGTGACTGCTAGCAGCCGTCTGAGCCCACTCGCAATCTAACGCAGCGGCGCGCGATGCGACTTCCAAGACAGCTTGCGGGTCTTACAGTGTATCCTAGGAGGAACGTAAACGAGCCTTGCTCGACGTGCCCTTTAGGGGCTGTCTTCAAGGGAGTATCTGTCATCCTGCTGATCGTGTGCTCAAGTTCCATGGTAAGACTGCCGTGCGCAGCATGCATCGCAGCTTGGCGAGCCTCGCAACTGGCGCGATCAGGGGCGCTTCTCATTTCCTGCACTACACCGCGCACCTCCATGCTTCGAGACCTGGTCTTCTGGAACTTTCCAGGGTCAGTTCTCCAGATGGGCCAGAGGGCTTAACGCGAGGAAGGCGCTGGCACGTGCGCAACGCTGGGATCGCGTGCTGCTCGCCCGACCCTGCGTGCAGAGGCGCGGGGCAGCGCGGGGAGATGGGGCGCGTCGAGTCGACAGACGAAGTGGTGACAATGCCAGCAAGCTCATGCAAGAGCACAAAGAAATCAATGACAGTCTTCGACTTGGCCTTCATGCAGGTCGGCTCCGAATGTATTGCAGCGTCCAGATCAGCTCCGAGCAAGGACTCAGGTGCATTCAGCCTGCGAACTTTCATGTTCCAATCACCTGCAAGGAGCGCCGGTAGTGGAAGATGCTCTCGGAGCTTAGCAATGTAGCAATATCTTTCGGTAGCGCTAAGTTCGTATTGTTCAAGCCTTCTTTCGTCTGCATGTAGAACGGCGCCGGACTAAGCTTGGGCAGCATGGGGATTTCAACCTTGCGAGCGCACGTTCTATGCGGCAAAGGAAATTCGATGATTACATTGCTTGCGCCGGTGTTGAGACCTGTTCGAATCAAACTTGCAGCGCCACCAGAAGGCACTCCATATTCATGATCGTCAGCCTTCGTAAAGAAGCCGATGCAACCGCGATCATAACACAACTCCATGGCAGACTGGATGGCTTCAGCATTCTTCAGTAGCGCTTCCTGCAGGAGCAAAATGGAGGCCTCAGGGAATTGAAAACGACCAGACTCATGGTCATAGTTCGTCCTGAACGTAGCCGACGAATTCGCGTTGAGGGTTGTTATTTTCAGGGCCCACCCTTGGTCCGAAGTTTGTCAAGTCTCAGCTTCCGACTCTGCCCCCGAGACAGCGCCCCGCACCCTCCCCTGGCAGCTGGGCGGGCAACTCGGTGGCTGTGGCTCGGGGGCCGGCCCTTCCCTTCCGTGACTCTGCCTGGGCATCTGCTGACGATGCCGAACCTGAACCCGATCCATGCGGAACGCTGCTTGTGGGCGCAGTTGCCGAACGTGCTGGCTGCGCTCCCTTCAATCCTGCAATCCAATGCGAGACCCCCCCCGGCTCCCGATTCTTGGGCTGATTCGTCATGCGAGCAAGCTGGGCGTTCAAGCTATCCAGCTGGGTTTTTGAATCCTTGGACTGAACCGAAGCGGCTTCATATTTGGTGACCATTTCAGCTGCTTGAGTTTCCAAATCTGCAAGCGTCTCCATCGCTGGCATCACGAGGTTCTTCCGATGCTGGGTCTGGGTCGAGAGACTCAGAGCTTTCGGTTCGGGGGGCCGGTTCTGGAAAACTTTCGCTTTGGCCAGCTTCGCTGCTTCATGGGCTTCTGCAAGGCGAGTGTCGCTCTGATCCACTCCCCACCACTTATAGAACTTGACCAGGTGTTTTGCCATCCGCAACTCATGAGACGACGGGTCAACTTGATGCGGAGGAGCAAGTGGAAGCGAGTCGCGCCTCCAAGGACGCTTACTTCCACCACCGACTGCTCCTTCCGAACCTGTAGCTCCTTCTGCAACTCCTCCTTCTTGTCCTTTGCCTTTGCCCTTCCTCATCGGGTCACCCCGCCCGCGCCAGCCGCTCTCGTCCACATCTGGCTGCTTGGTGCCAAAGAAGGCGCGGAACGGCTTGCGGCGGCTGGCCCAGGTCCAACCTGGGCAGGCGGAGGTGGGGCCTGGCTCGGCGCTTCCACGAGGACATGGGGCGAGGAGACAGGGGGCGCGAGGGCGCGCCGAGGGAAAGACTGACCTGACCTGCTGGGCAGACGGAAGGCCGCGCGCAATGCCTGGTGACGGGGCGGTTCGCCTCGAACTTGCCCCTTTGCTGCAAGCAATCACGAAACCGCAGGGCGATGGTTTCGTACTTGAGCCAAAATGGCCACGGAGAAGGAGGAGGACGAGGAAGAGGAGGAGGAGAAGGCAGAGGAGGAGCAGGAGGAAAAGCTGGAGAAGGAAGTGGAAAAAAGGAGGGGGGGGAGGAGGACAAGCTAGGTGCGCTCGCGTCATATCTGACATCCTACCCCTCCCTCCCATCCCTTACCATGGCGTAGATCCCCTCTCGACTCGCACAGTCGGATGTCGAGCAAGGCAGTGATCCCGAAAGGGTACGCGATGCACTGTAGAGCACGGCATGGCATGGCGTAGAAGAGCACCGCAAAGCGTAGTATCAACCTAGCATTGCATTGCATGCCGTGGCATGGCACGGGACATGACGCCAGCGCTGCAGCGGGAGCGCGAGTCGGAACGAGCGGAAGCGCGGAAATGAAGCCAGCGCTGCAGAGGGAGCACGATTCGGAACGAACGGAAGCACGGAAATGAGGCCAGCGCTGCAGCGGGAGCACGATTCCGAACGAGCGGGGCCCGAAAATGAGGCCGGCGCCTCAGCGAGAGCAGCATTTTGGAAAAATGCAAGCGACAACCCAACTCCGGGGAATCCTGTGTGTAAAAAACAATACGCGGGGGGGGGGCTAATACTTTCAAGCCGTCGTCAGGGGAAGAGGGAGAGTAGTATTCATATGGAATAATTGTGGAGGAGACGGAGGCGGAGGAGGAGGAGGATGAGGTAGAGGAGGAGGAGGAGGAGGCAGAGGAGGAGGAGGAGGACGAGGAGGAGAAGGAGGAGAAGGAGGAATATGATGAGGAGGAAATGGAGGGGGGGAGGGGGAGGAGGAGGAGCAGGCGGGGAGGGGTGGTGGTGGGGGGGAGCATGGAAAGGATGATGATGATGACGATGATGCTGATGATGATGATGATGGTAATGCTGAGTATGATGATGATGATGAGGAGGAGGGGGAGAGAAAGAGGATGATGATGATGATGAGGAGGAGGAGGAGGAGCAGTAGGGGGAGGAGGAGGAGGAAACGACGAGAACGGGAAGGAGAAGGAGTAGAAGGAGGAGGAAGAAGAGGAGGATGAGGAGGCGGCGGAGGATGAGGATGAGAAGGAGCAGGCGGACGAGGAGGAGGAAGAAGCTGACGAATCATAATCATAAGCACACCCAAAATCACAGTCATACTACGTATAACACCACTAAGAATGAGACTATCACGACGACTCACACGGATAATAACAAGACTACGAAGAATCATACTGCGCAGAAGAATGCGAATACAAACTATTCATACTACTACTAGACGTAATATTAATCATACGACGAATACTAAGACTACTGCTACTCAGCATAGGACGAACACTAATAACAACAATCCTAATGATACGAGAAGAAAACCATTAAGCCAAACAACAGGACAGTATACTGATAATGAGACTACGCACGACACTGGTACTCAGAGTCCGGAGAATATGACAAGTAATAATACTACTGCGAGGGAGACTGATAACACGAGAACTACTAGTACCAGTAGTAGCGATACTAATAATGCGAATCGTACTGCTACAATAATAACACTAACACTGATACTACTAATCACACTGCAACTGATAGTGCTATGAGTAATACTATTATAATAAGACAGATGCTTCTGTGCATTCCAATATCCATAAGCACAATACTAATGCAATAAGGAAGGCTCATCTGTATAATCGATATACATCTCTATACACATACATGCATACACACATATATATATATATATATATATATATACATAGAGGAATAATAATATCACCATTCGGCATACGGCTATTCATAATAACACTGTCACTACTACTATTAATGCTAATGCTACTACTAATGACACTAGTAATGACACTACGAGCAACAAATACTCATACTATTAAGGAGCATGGGGGTACACATAAGAATATTAATACGAAACAACAGAATAATAATAGTATCATGTGAAACGAAGGGTACGAGGAGATGGAGGAGGAGGACGAGGAGGAGGAGGAGGCGGAGGAGGAGGAGAAGGGGGAGGAGGAGAAGGACGAGGAGGAGAGGAGGAGGAGGAGGAGGAGAAGGAGGAGGGAGAGAAGAGAGGAGGGAGGAGGAGGGAGGAGGAGGAGGGAGAGGAGGAGGAGGAGAGGAGGAGGAGGAGGGAGGAGGAGAGGAGGAGGAAGGAGGAGGGAGGAGGAGGAGGAGAGAGGAGGAGGGACAGGAGGAGGAGGAGGAGGTAGAGGAGGAGGATGAGGAGGAGGACAAGGAAGAGGAGGAGGAAAAAGAGGAGGGGGAGGTAAGAGCGACGTTCTCTCCTTCTCGGTCCCCTGACCATTGTCGCTCGCCCCATCGCTGCGCGGAGCCTGGTCGGTGGCTGCATCAGCCTCGCCGGGGGCCGGAGCGCGGGCGGCCTGGGGCTGCAGCCGCCTGCGGGGCGGAGTGGAGGGGGGGATTGGGAGGAGGAGGAGGAGGAGGAGGAGGAGGAGGAGGAGGAGGAGGAGGAGGAGGAGGAGGAGGAGGAGGAGGAGGAGGAGAGGAGGAGGAGGGGGAGGGGGAAACGGCGGAGGCGGAGGCGGAGGCGGAGGAGGAGGAGGAGGGGGAGGAGGAGGAGGAGGAGGAGGAGGAGGAGGAGGAGGAGTAGGAGGAGGATCTCGGCCTGCGGGGGCGCCCGCTTGACATGGTAAGGCATCAAGTTGGACAAACAGACCTTTCATTAGATTCTGGCGACTTTACTCAAATCCCTCCCTTGTTTGCCAAGCGGGGTGAAAATTGCAGGTGGGTGGCTGATATCACTTCCGTTGTTGATGGCGCGATGCTACCTGCTGTCTTAAACGATGGCAAGATTGTATCGCACCTACAGCAATCTATGGCTACTGTACATGAATATTTTGTGGTCCACTTCATGGAGCCGACCTACGGTCGTGGTAAGACTGGCGCATTGGTTCAGATCAGAGGCCCCCCAGAGGGAACAATTTCGAGCTCAGCTTTACGGCGACAGTGACGTTATACTTAAGAACCTCGAATACAAGTACGAATTCCATTTAGAACGTCAATCTATACATCTGGGATCGGTTATTTCATTTGAGTCATCGTGGCGCACTGAGGTCACCGAAGGGGTTCAGCAACACGACCATGCCTGGGGCCCAATGAACGGAGCATTATCAACAAGCCACGTATATCTCAGGAATCGAAGGTACGGTCTGTCGAAGCACTTGCATGTTCTCGCTAATTTCAACAGGTCGAGATCTGGCACAGGCTTGGGGACCTCAACGAGGGCCCGTTACAGGCAACGTACATCAAGACCTTGCGAGCGGCGGCTGGATTGGTTCATACGACGGCGACGGAGGTCCACTCCTCAGATGCATATGTCCTTCATCGAGCCCGTCGTCCTGCACTCCCTGCGATACGTCGGATCCGCCGACGTCGGTATTTAGAACGGACTGTCAGACATGGTCCTGCCACACCACGAGCGCTTCTTGATGCCAGTGGTGCCGTGGACTCGTGGGGGGGCAGTGTTCTGGCAGACCTTGATTGGTTACAGGAAGTGGCTTATGATGATTATGCTATTTCACGTGCCCTGGCGATCGGTTTAATCTTATCCGCACTGCAGGGCGTCAATATCTCCGACTGTGTACAGTGGCGTGGGAGAGACACGTTGCATGGCATCTTGGTTATTGCCAGTCAACCGCGTGACAATCTACGACAATTATGCTTGTTCCTCCTCCCCCTCCACCTCCAGACGACAGCTGACGATATATTTGGTATGAATGTGGAGAGACGCTTCGCACGTCACAAGCGTGGCGTGGACACCGGACGCGCGATCATTGTGGCATTGGGCATGCAGGAATTTACGCGGAGATGGGGTACTGTCGAGCCTGTGATTCCGATTTTCACATGCGCAAGAGGATGCTCTACAATTTGAAGTATCGCTATACTGGGTGCCCGTCTCATCTTCGCATCTTAATTCCGCCGGTATCCAGGGACCTGCGTGAAGAATTTGGGGACCACGATGCGAAGGAGACTGCTACACTTAAGTCGTTGAGATACACTGAAGCTGAGGCGTTATGTCCACCAGTTCGTGGTCCCAACTATCGGCGTGGCCGTCGAAAATACATGCTCCCAGACGAGCTTGATCCTATAAACATACCCTCTATTCTATTTGATCCATCGTGCTCTGCAGAAATTCTCATTTTATGCGACGGCAAATATCCGCGTCACCATCTTGCATTAGACTTGGGAGCTCGCAACCTTCCGCGCGGACTACAGATTCGGAAACTTGGTGCACGTGAAACTGATATGAATAATGTGATCCTACATGGTGTTCGGAATTCTCATGTCATGGATAGGGTCAAGCAAACCGCTCCAGGCATGCCTGCCCGGGAGCCTTGGAAAGAAACTGGCGTAGCCCTGCCTGCCAACTTATATATCTGAAACCCTCTTAACCCTCCAAAGAGCTATCCGGGAAAAACGCTGATCGGGGATGCTGGCGAGGACAATTCTTTCTGGACGTTGCTCTGTCATATTGGGCGACTTTTCCAACATGCGCGCCACACATCAGTTGTGGGCCACTGAGAAGCTGGAAGGAGTTGGACGCACACTTGCGAACTTTGTGAACCAGTTGATGCATTTTCTCCGCAGACTGTACCATGTCTCTAGACGAAGGACAACACTTCTGGGTGTCGTTTTGTACCTCACGTGCCGATCCTCACTGCTGGTGCTTCAGGTGGGGTCCTGACCGATACGCTGGCTGATCGGGTATGTGCGAGTTGGGGGCACGCTGCGTGTTTAAGCTCGTGATGCTGCGCGTGGTGACGGCAGCCGCTCCGAGCCCTGCATGGCGCCTGGAGGAATGCCACTCGTGTGGGTGCCACAACTCATGAGCGGAGTGCGACCAGTCCGAGCTCGAGATGCCGCGCGACGTTGACGGCGGCATTTTCTTGCTCTCGCTGGGCACCGTCGTGTGGTGCTCGTGGGCCGGGGCCCCCTCGAGTTGACTTAGAGGGCTGCTCGGCTGGCAGTGTCAGCGCCCCTCGGAGCAGCGGGGCCCCATCCCCATGAGCCCATCGCGTCCGAGGGGCACTGTGACGCGCCCCCGCTCGGGGGCGCCTTTCGTTCGATCGCTTGTCGTCCGTCGCATTTGATTGCGTCGATGACGAGAGGGAAGGTGGGCAGGTGTGCGACGGCGACGGCGGCCGTGGTGGGTCGCGGCCGCGGCGGCGGCCGCGCGTAGCAGTAGATCGAGACACCGCGGGAGCTTGCCTTGTGGCGGGAGCGCAGCAGCAGCAGCAGCAGGAGGAGGAGGAGGAGGAGGAGGAGGAGGAGGAGGAGGAATAATACCCCTGCCGAGAAGAGGCCCTGGAGTTTCTAGACCCGAGCCAACTCCGGGGCCTCACATTCCGTTCCTACCGCGCGCGCAACGCGGAGGCGCCTGGGGCGGCGCGCCGAAGAGGGCCGCCAGGTAGCCCTGTCGGCGAGAGGCCTGTTGGAGCCAGGCCTGTGCAATTGCAGCGATGGCAGCGCCTGGCCTGGCTCTGACGGCATGATGCGTACGAAGACAAAAGCCAATTTAGGGAACACTGGGGATAATAACATCATCGCGCAATGGGGGAAATGTGTAGATCTGAATTCGGGAGACACCAGGCGACAGACATGTCTGATTGGGGAGCTGAGAGAGGAAAGCTCACATAACATCAAGCTTGGGACACTGGAGAACATGTTTCAGCTGATCACGCTGGGGGCATCCACAAACAGGACAGGCTAACGTAGGACATGTGAAACAGCCTGTGGCGCACAAAGCATTACAAACGGTCTTCTGGGGCCACGGCGCGAATATTTTCCAAAAGATGGGTAATGGTAGCAGGCTTCGCGGAACGGGGAACAGCTCACGAAGCACACGTTTATTTTCTTCAGCGAGGGGACTTCGTGCACGAGCATCTGGGCGATACCGATCGCGTACTTCCGCGGGCCCGTTAGGCTAAGGGGGTCTACCGAGGTCTTTCTTTCCTATTCCACGAGGCAGGAGGCCGCGTTGCTTAGACGCCCTTGAGCGACACTGTGTCCCCTCACGGTGGAAGAATCATAGCGGCGAAGGCTGCGGAGGTCAGCAAGGAGTTGCGCGAGGGCGGGCTTCCCGAAGGCAAAAGCCGTGCTCCCTGCGGCTATGCTCTGCGGGCCCACGTGGCCTCGGGAGGGTGCTGCGCCGATCGTGGCCTCCGCTCCCGCTGGGGAGCTAGTTCCCCCCCCCCTCTCCCCCCCCCGCCGCCCATGCTGACCGACTGCCCAAGGGACAACTTCCCTGCCTGCTTCTGCATGCACTTCTTCTGAGGGCGCCGCCGCCCTGGGGACCTTCAAGAGTGGCTCGAAGGGCTCACCCTGGGTGAAGGACAGGAGCGGCATGTGTGGGTTCTGTCCTTGGGCGTTGCCAGCAGCGAGACCAAGGGCGACCTCACGCGTGAGGACACCATTAGGCACTGGATGGGCCTCACGGTTCCACGGGGTGATCGTGGGCCTCATGGCGCCCCCCCTGCGCGAAATCTGGTCGGCGGTCCGACACAACGCCCTGGAGAAGGGCTCCCAGACCTGTGCGTAACCTTGATGAGTTGTGCGGCCTCAAGGGGCTCAGCGCCGTTGAGCGGAGGCAGATTCAGCCTGGCAGCGCCCTCCTCAGGACCACTATCCGATTTTTGCTCGCTGGCCATATTACTAAGACCCCTGTCGCTGGCGCGTGGATGCTGGTTGGCTCCTTCCAGAGATCCACTGGGTGGCCGCTTTTCTGAGCGCGGCCAAGACCACTCTCGAACAATGTATGCTTGGATGTGCGCACCAGGAGCCAGCCCTGATGTTGGCATCCACATCATTGCTCTCTCGAGGCTTGCGTCGTCCTCCCAAGGAAGGGGTCGTTGCGGGCATGCAGGGGGCACCTGGCGGCTCTTGGGCGGGAGGGAGGGACTTTCCGTACGACGGTCTTGAAGGAAAACGTCTTTGCCTTGAACCGTACCCTTGCCATGGCATTCCTGGAAAAGATTTGGGAAGGTTTTACCTTCGAGGTCTCGTGGGTGGAAGATCCCTCCTGAGGCGGAGGAATTTCTATGTTCTGTTGGGCCCCTTTTGGGAGTTCGCGCAGCGTCACGACTGCGCAGTATGGGACCAACGAAGGGGACGGTGATGTGGGGGTTGTACTGCTCACTTCCCTCCCCGCCCCCCCCCCGCCCACCATGTCCTGCATTCACGCGGACGCTTCGGAACCTTCCTTTCAGCGATACAGCAGAAGCCAGCAGCAGCAGCAGCAGCAGCAGCAGCAGCAGCAGCAGGACCAGGATGAGGAGCCAGAGCAGGAGCAGGGCAAGGAGGATGACGACGACGAGGCTGAGCAGAAGTGTGAGGAAACCGAGATTGCTGTCAGCCCGCCGGTGCCACTCCCCGCCGTCGTCGTCAACGTCGTCGCCGTGCCGTCGCGAGCCTGCCCGCCCCTGCATGGCAAGAAGCGCCGCGGCCGCATGCGGGGGCTGCGACGGCGGCCTGGGCCTCGCTGCCGCTGCCGGCGGCGGCTGCGACGGCGGCCTGGGCCTCGCCGCCGCTGCCGGCGGTGGCCCCGACGGCTGCCGGGGTCTCGCTGCCACTGCCGGCGGCGGCCCCGAGGGCGGCTGGGGTCTCCTGGGCGCCACCAGCCTCGGCGGCACCGCCGGCGGCCTGGGCCCCCCTGGCTGCAGCAGCCGACCCTGCGGTCGCAGCTGCGGTGCCCGCTGCTGCTGAGGCCGCAAGCTCGGCGGCGCAGGCTGCCATTCCGCCGCGCCCGGCCGCGCCCGCGGCGGCTGCATCGGACGCGGCCTCGCCGCTGGGGGCATGGCGGCGCGCGGGTGCGCCGCCGGCCATTCGACCCCTGGCGGCGGCGTCCACACTGCTGGAGCTCCGAGGGAGGGCGCGGCGGCGGCGTCCGTGCCGTCGGCGGGCGGGCCGCCGTGGAAGGAGGGGAAGCAGAGGCAGGCGTCCCCGGCCAGCGCCACCGCCGAGGCCTTGGCGGCGTACGCCGCTCGGCCGCTCTCACCGAAGAAGAACCAACGGCCCAATCATAAACTTTCGGAAGTCCGCGCGGATTTGCTGGATCTGCGCTGGGCCCCTTCTGGCTGCGCCTCTGGCGCGTCCTCTGGCGCGGCCTCCGGCGCGGCCCCTGGAGCGCTCCGCGCGCCAGGGGGGGGGCCCAGCGCAGATCCAAGAACCCAGCGCGGAGCCCAGAAAGTTTCTGCTTATGCCGCATGTCCCTCTCCTGTCTCGACCAGGCCCTGCACGAAGTCGTCCCCCAGGCCGGGGTTGCCCTCCACCCGCGTCCAGATCGGCCGGGCCGGCTCCTCCAGGAGGGCGCGCTGCTCCTCGAGCAGGCCAACGAGCTCGGCGAACGACTCCGCGCCGATCCTGTTGTGGGAGAGGTGCAGCTGGCTCGGCAGCTTCTCCTCGGCGGCGGGCCCAAGGGGGGGAGCGCGAGGGGGCAGTCTTTCCCAAACAGCGGCGGGGCTTCTCAGGACCCCGGTGGCCTTCGAAGCAGCCGTCTGTGGTTTCGGAGAAGGCTTGCAAGGCTTGGCAGAGGGCGCAAGGGCCTCGGATGAGCCCCGCCGCCCTCTGAGAACGCGTGCCCCATCGCAGGTTCTCCCCAGGACTCGCTGCCGATCTCCGGGGAGAGCGCCGCCAGCCAGCCCGCCGCGACCCGCAGCCCGTTGTCGTCCACCCCGACCTGTGGACGAGGGCAGACATGGCACACGTGAGCACAAACTGTCGGAGGCGCGCGCGGGTTTCTTGGATCATCACCGGAGCCCGCCTCCGTGGCGAGCGGAGCGCGCCACGGGGGGCGCCAGAGGCGCCGCCAGGGAGGCCCAGCGCCGATCCAAGCAATCCGCGCGGAGCTCATCTCTGCTCCCCGGGCCGCTCCCAAGGTGCGTCCCGACGGGGATTTCGAAGCGAAGCCTCCTGTGTCGACGAAGGCCTCTCGGGAGGCCTAAGGGAAGGCGAAGGCGAGGCAAGGACCCGCAACACAAGTCATGTCCAGGCAATTCTTCTGTCCTGCAATACAACAATGGACGATCTCAAACCTGTGATGTATGTGATAGCTTGTTTTGCAGGCGCTCTGTGGTGAGCTTTCGCCGGCCTTGAACATCTTCAGGACGTCGACGTGCACGGCGTGCTCGGCCAGGGCCGCGAACAGGCACTCGACAGCCTTCGGGAACGGTCGACATCGAATCGGGAAAGTCGGATCGCACCGAGAGTGTGCGTCGGATCGGGCCGCATCGGCACGGAGTCGACATCGAATCGGATCGGCCGCGCCGGGATGCACAACGGCTCCACGCAGACGTCGGGCCGCACGGGATTGCCCGAGCGTCGGAGACGAATCGCATCGAGCTGGACGAGATCGACATCGAATCGGATCGATCGAGTCGAAGTGGGCCCTGGCCTCCGGGGGCAGCACAACCCGCGAGACGTCCAGCGACCTGAATCTGGCCCCGCCCTCGGCGTGCTCGGCCACGGCCTGCTTGGGCGAGGGAGGGCAGGGGCGGGCGATCGAGCGATCGCGCGGGTCCGACTGGAGCCAGCTAGACAGAAGCAGGATTGCGACATGATGCTGATGGGGATGGGGAGGAGGGGGGTGATGATGATTATGATGATGAGGATGATGGTTATGATGATGCTGATTATGATGATGCTGATGCTGATGATGATGACGATGATGATGCTGATGATGATGACGATGATGATGATGATGCTGATGCAGATGATGATGCTGCTGCTGCTGATGATGATGCTGATCAGTCTGATTACTATGACGATGATGCCGATGAGGATGCTGCTGCTGATGATTGTGGTGATGATGGTGATGATGCTGCTGCTGATGATGATGATGGTGATGATGGTGATGATGGTGATGATGATTATGATGATGATGATGACGATGATGATGTTGGTGATGACGACGGTGGTGATTCCGATGCTGGTGGTTATGCACATACATATGGTGATACTGATGCTGCTGTTGCTGGTAAGGATGCTCATCAACGACGATGATGTTGATGATGGTGGTCGAATCATGGTGGTGATGATTGTGATACGGAGGATAATATGGATGATGCTGCTCATGATGGGAAGGAAGACGAGCGCACGGAGGAAAACGAGGCCGGCTTATGATTATGACCATGTTTTTCATGATGCTGATGATGCTGGTGATGATGCTGCTGCTGATGACGACGATGCTGATGAAGCTGAGGATGATGCTGCTGATGCTGCTGCTGATGCTGCTGATGATGCTGCTGATGATGCTGATGATGGGGAGGGGGAGGAGGAGCAGGAGGAGGAGGAGGAGGAGGAGGAGGAGGAGGAGGAGGAGGAGAGGGAGTAGGGGTATAGCAGGAGCAGGAGAGGGGACAAGAGGATGAGGATGGGGAGGGGAGCGAGTCAGGAGGGCAAGAAGCGGAAGGGGGGCATGGAGGGAAGGAGAAGGGGGAGGGATGGCGGGAGGCAGGCGGAAAGGAAGACGAGGACGGGAGATGCAGAGAAAACGAGACGGAGGGATGCCGGGAGGGGCCTGGATAAGGTACAGGGCACAAGGCGGGGGGCGGAGGGAACGTAGGAGCGATGGGAAAGAGTGGCTGAATTAATGCGTGAAGTGAATGAGAAAGAGAGAGAGAGAGAGAGAGAGAGTTACGAGGGAAAGGGGATTGAGGGGGGAGACATTTAGAACATGGGGCAGAAAAAGGATTCCCACGGGGCCCAATTCGTGTGAACTGGGCCACAAGGCTGTGTCAATCGAGATGTAGGCCGACTCGAACTTCTGCCTGCTGAGGTCCTTGTGGATGCCCATCTGCGCGACTGCAGCTGTGTTCCAATTGGGCTTCGGCTGTTCGCGGATGCCACGCGGCTGTACTTCCACGGCCGGCATCGCCCCATGCTGCGCGATGCCCGATTGGCGGAAGGTCTTGGACTCCATGCCATGGTCGACTCCTCCCATGATGACGGCGAGCCGCTTTGTTTCGAGCTCCTTTCTGACTTGCTTTGGCGACTTGTCCGTGGAGACGAAGAGGGGGTCTCAGCCCCGTGGACGTTCTGCGTGCTGAAACGGCGCGACTGTCCGCCAGCCAGCTTGGGGGCACGCGGGAACGCAAGGGCTCGAGGCAGTGCGACCTACGAGCCTCCTTGGGCATGTCGATGGAAACGACGGGCTGGAACGTCTTCGGAAATTTTGACATGATCTGGTTGAGAATGGGCATCTGGAGTCCATTGAACTGTAGCGCGACGGACGTTTACGGACGTTTGCGGGTTGAACGTTGCTGGGCGCGCCAGTGCTGAAGAAGGTCGGGTTGGGCTCGCGGTCGTAGTCGGCACGGCTGGCGAGGTCAATTGCAGGGAGTTGAGCTTCAGCGAGGGAGATGGCAGCTTCGAGACGTTTCACAGATTGTCGCAGCGCAGCTTGCTCTTCTGCTTGTGCTTCCTGTCGGCGGCGCGTGCTGCTGAGGTCCCGTTCGGCGCTCTCAAGGCGGGCCTGCTGCGGCGCGTGCGTAGTGGGCCCCAGTGGTGGAGCGGAGGTCGGCCTGGACGTTGGGCCAGGTGTGGTCGAACGGGGGGCTGAGCTGCTAGGTGGCAAGCGTGAGCTGGTTGTTGATCGTGCCGTCAATGGCAACGGCGAGATCCCCACGAACTGCTCCGTTAGGTGGCCGCGGAAGTCGAGGTGGTAGCTCCCGAGGTACAGGTGGTGCAGCATCCCAGGGCTGATGCGGTCGGGGAAATGCAGGGACGTCTGGTCGATCGCGAGCGTGCTGCGAACCTCCAGCACCTTGGGTGGCAAGAAGCTCGTCGTCTGGGAATGTCGGGGCCATCTCCCGGTCGTGAGTTAATCTGGCGCGCTCTGCCTCATCGAGAGAATCGAACGTTTACTGTTCGCATCGAGCTGGCCACAATGAGTGAAAGCGGCCCCCATCAGCACCAGGAGCTTGTGCAGCGCCTGTGGAGCGAGCCAAACAAACCTCGAGTGCTGGACCAAGACGCAGATGCCACTGCAACGCCTTCCCCGTCTCGCCGACGTCTTGAGCTTCCTGATCCCGCCCATGGGTCGCGTCCTTGGAGAGGGTCACGACGGTCTGTGGCGCCAGCAGGGGGTTCGCGCTCATGGATTGCTTCTCGTCGTTCGCGACGACGTGCTTGTGGAAGTGTGCTGCGGCGAGAGACGTCTTCACTGTGTCTTCCGCTACGCGCTCCTCGCGATGTTGAGTTCGAACTCGAGCTAGAAGACTACATGGTGCTTGCTGTGCTGCAAACCTTTGGCTGTCGATGATGGCGTTTTTGTAGCAGCCCGACCCGAGAGCAGCAAGAACGTAGAGCACCAATGCGAGGGGACCGCGTGTACGGGCGCTGGCGCGAGCTGCTTGGGGCGCGCCAGGACTTGACTGCAACCGTGCCTGGGGCGGACCAGGATTTTGGTATGGATGTGCCTGAAGCGAACCAGGACTTAGATATTGATTGCCTGGGGCGGACCAGGACTGGGACGTGAAAGACAGGGCGGGGCGCTTTTGCCGTGCCTTGTTGGAAAGGATCCTACCCCGTTGGGGCAGTGAGTGCTTCGCCATCTTGGCCTTGAGCCAACATGGCTACGGCTGATGGTGATGCTGCTGCTGCTGATGATGATGATGATGATGATGATGACGAAGATGATGATGAAGATGATGATGATACTGATGATGATGATGATGATGATGATGATGATGATGATGCCACAAATCATCGGCGACACCGAGCTTCGGCAGAAACAGCAGCGTCGCCCAAGCATCGGCGGAAGGGGCAGAAATTGGTGATGATGCTGCTGCTGATGATGATGATGCTGATGATTATTATGATGATTCTTGTAATGATGGCAGTGGCGACGACGATGCTGATGATGATGATGATGATGATGATGGTGATGATGATGATGATGCTGATGATGAGGGTTTTGATAAAGGTGGTCATGCTGATTGTGCTGGTCATTGCGGTGATGCAGGTGATCACATACTATGGTGACGACGGTGGTGGTGATGGATATGAGGACAATGTTGTTGATGATGAGCATGATGATGCTGTTGCTGATTATGGTGATGAGGAGGAGAGGGGGAACACAGAGGGAAGCGAGGAGGAGGGAAGGAAAGGGCCGCAGGGCGCCCCGCCTCATCGTCCTCATCCTCCCCCCCACGCGCCCTCCGCCCTCCCCCCCCCCTCGTGCCTCCCTCCTCCCCCCTCCTCTCGCCTTTTCTTCCCTCGCCCTCGCCCCTCCTTCCCCACCTCGCCGCCTCCTCCCTCCTCCCGCTCCCTCCTGGGCCCCCTCCTGGCGCAGGCACCCGACGAAGTCCTCGAACCTCTCCGGGCCGTCGTGGAAGACGGCCTCGCAGAGGAGCGGCAGGGTGAGGGGAGAGGGCGCGGGCCCCCAGGGCGGAGAGAGGGCGAGGGAGGGGAGGATCGAGGAGGGAGGAGGAGGAGGAGGAGGAGGAGGAGGAGGAGGAGGAGGAGGAGGAGGAGGAGGAGGAGGAGGAGGAGGAGGAGGAGGAGGAGGAGGAGGAACTGTCCTGTGCCCCTCGTCCCTCGCTCCTCGTGCTCTCCTGTTTCTCCTGGCTCCGTGGCCTTTCTCGCTCCTCTCGCCTGTCCCCGTCCTCCGTCCAATCGTCTCTCGTCCCCGTCTGCTTGCCGGGGGGGCGCGGGGGTTAATTGAGTGCGGCGTCGATGGTAGATTCCGCTGGAGAACGCGGTCTTCCCCTCCCCCTCCTCCGCCTCCGCCCCCTCCTGCCTCCTCCGTCGAAGTGCATCTGGAGGCGCTGCCTGGCCAAGCAACCAGGCAAGCGCAGCTCGGATCGACCGTGCAGTCGCGCCCCCTGCTGCCGCCTGCTGGCCCGCCGCGGTCCCCTCTCTTCTTGGCAGCCAGGAGGAGGAGGAGGAGGAGGAGGAGGAGGAGGAGGAGGAGGAGGAGGAGGAGGAGGAGGGCAGAGGAGGAGGAGGATCGATCCCGGGACAGGAGAATGGACAATCCCACCAGCCCTTGAGGGCGTAGGTGGTCTAGAAAGCTTCTCTTCCAACCCCCTTCTTCCCCTCCGGGGAGGGGTTTATCCCTCCCCCTTACCCCCTCCCCTGGACTCGGACGGGAGCTTCCGCGAAGGGTTGGAGCGTCCAAGATGGCCCAGGACGGCTCCAAGAGCGCCTCAGAGAGCCTAAGATGACCTCCAAGATGGCTCAAGATAGCCAAAGATGCCTCAAGATGGCTCCCGAGATGCTCCAAGAGGCTCCAAGAACGCTCCAAGACGGCTCCAAGTGGTCACGGAGCCTCCCGAGGAGGCCGCCCAAAGCCCCAATCCTTCCAACACCTCAGGAAAATCAATGTTTCTTGCTTTATCGCCTTCTCGCTTCCGATGGCATTCCGAGGTCTCAGGATGGCTCCAAGATGGCACAAGAGGGCTCCAAGAGGGGCACAAGAGGCCTCCAAGACGGCTCAAAGAGCGCCCAAGGGCGCTCCAAGATCACCCCAAGAGCGCCCCACGAGGCGATTGTTTGGGCTCTGGAGGGAGGGTCCTAATTAAAGCTCCCCTCTTTTTTTGATCGATGTCTTCCAGGATGCTTCCAAGAGCGCCCCTACAGCTCCCAAGAGCGCCCAAAGAGGGCCCCAAGAGGCGCCCAGACGGCCCCAAGAGGCGCGCAAGGGGCCTCCAAGAGGCTCCCAAGAGAGCCTCAAGAGGCCTCAAGAGGATCCCAGAGGCACCCAAGATGCTCAAAGACTGCCTAGGCCCGCAAATATGCCCCCCAGACGCCCCAAAAGGCTACCAACAACCTTCGGAAATTCATCCGAGGAGACTCCGGGAGGCATTCAAGAGGTTTCTGACTCTTGTGTTCGCCCTTTTCCTCCTCGTCCTCCTCCTCCTCCTCCTCCTCCTCCTCATCTGCTTACTCCTCCTCCTCCTCCTCCTCCTCCTCCTGCTCCTCCTCCTCCTCCTCCTCCTCCCCTTCGTCCTTTCCCATGTTCTCCTCCCTCCTCCTCCTCCTCCTCCTCCTCCTGGTTCTCATCTGCCTATTCCTCCTCCTTCTATCTCCTCCGCCACCTCCTCTTCCATGTACTCCTCCATCCTCCTCCTCATTCGAAAGATAACGGCTGCCCCCAATCTTGCTCCTACACTTCCCTGGTCGCCCCGGCTCTCCTGGGCATCGTTTCTGGATGACTGGTGAGGATGCTCGAAGAGTCAACCCTTGCGGCCGCACCCGAGAAGCGCCCTGGGCCACCCTAAGAACGGCTCGCCCGCCGAGCCGAGCTCCAGCCGCGCCGCCGCCGAGCAGCCCCGCCCGCACCGCGCACACCGCCGATGGCTTCCGAGAGGCCGCAACCCGCGAGGGCACGCCAGTGGGCGGCTGGCCGGTGGAGGGCAGCGCCGAGTGGCACCGTGTCTCTCGGCGAGGTGGTGCTGCCGTCGGCGTTGCCGAGAGGTCTGCGCTCCCCGCGGCCAATGTCGCTGCGCCCCCTGCAGCCCTCGGTCGTCGCAGCCGCCCGCGCTGCCGCGCTGCGCCGCTGCCGCGACGCCGCGCTGCCGCGAGGTGTGGACGGCTGCGGCCGCGGCAGCGGTCGCGGCCGACCGTCCACGCCCTTGTCGTCGCATGCATCGTCGACAATGGCGAGGAGGAGGATGATGAGGAGGAGGAGTAGGAGGAGGAGGAGAAGAGGAGGGGGAGGAAGAGGAGGAGGATCGAGGAGGAGGATCGATCCCTGGACAGGAGGGCGGATGACTTTCTTGCGGTCGCAAGGCCGTCCACGACCGCGCTACCGCCCGTGGGCTCCCCGTCGCCGCTCGAACGCCGCGTGCGCCCGGCCAGGCCTGCCGTGCCGCAGGCCTGGCGGCGCCACCTCCCTGGCCTCCTCGCCTCGGCCGGGAAGCCGCCCACTGTGCAGCCCTGGGCGGCGCCGTGGCTTCCACCGACCGCCTTAGCGGCACGTGCTTGCCTTCGGCGCGGCGGCAGGCAGGGGCGGTCGCACCTCCGGCCGTCGCCGCGCTCGGCGTCGCTCGCCCTCCGCTTCATCATCATCTTACCAGTTCTTCGGATGGTCAGGGAGGAAGAGCGAGAAAGGGAGGTGGCGGGAAGGAGGATGAGGAGGGCAGATGGGGGTGAGCGCACAGGGACAGTGAGAGAGGATTGAGAGGGGTGTAGGGTGCGGGGATGGTGGTGGTGCGTGCGTGGAATAACCAACCTGTTCAAACATCGCACAAACTATCTTGGTTGAGTGCCAGGAGCATGCGGACCTGCACGGCCAAGGGCACCGGAGAAAATGTCAAATGAGCCGATGACTTCAGAAACGAGGACGACCCCTGCAACTACGGCGGTCTGCCCAGGTAAGCCGTCCTCCCTCCTCCTCGTTTTCATTCGCCCTTATCCTCCCCTTCCTCCACCGCCTTGTCCACCTCCTGCTGCTGTTATTCCTCCTCATCGTCCGTTCTCCCCACCTTCCTGGGTTGGACCTTCCTCCCTAACTTCCCTGCACCTCCCCGTCCTCCTCGCCTCTTCCTTCTCCTCCCCTGTTCTTCTTCCCCTCCCCTCCTCCTCCGACTCCTTCTCTTCCTCCTCCTCCTCCTCCTCCTTCTCTTCCCTCTTTCTTCTTCTCCTTGTCCTCTTTCCCTGTGTACTCTTTCCTACGTGCCATCAATGTATGTCCGCTTTGTCTCCTACACTTCCTCCTCCTCCTTATCCGCTATTTTTCTCAATGCTCCCCACACTTTCTTCCTGTCTCATGTCTCTTCTTGCACCTCCTCCTCCCTTTCCTCCTCCTCATTCCCTTGTCATGCTCTCCTTATCCTTCAGAGCCCTTCTCTTCCTCCTCGTCCGCGTCCTTCTCTAGCTCCTCCCTCCTCCCCCTCCTCTTACTCCTCCTTCTTTCCTTCCTCGCCTCCCCCTCCCCCTCCCCCTCCCCTCTTCCTCTCCCACTTGTCCCCTTCTCGCTGTTCTCGTCCGTCTCATCCCCTCCCTTTCCTCTCTTCCTTCTCCCCGTCTTCTCCTTCTCGCCCACCCCTCCCCTCAGTTCCTTGTCCTTGTAAACAACTCCTCCCTGCCGCACCCGAGACGAGAACGGGCTGGGCGTTTCGCGTGAGACTTACTCACCATTGAGGGTCCTTAAGCTGAGAGGTTGTAACACTTTCACGGATGGAGAGCGGGTCCTTTGCAAGATGTGGCTCTCGCTTTGGCGCCGCGAGCATTCGTCTTACAAGTTTGCACGTGTTTCACGGATGGAGGGAAGGCCGTTTTCAAAATGTGGCTCTCGCCGTAGCGCCTCGCACAATCGCCTTAAGAGCACACAGCAGTTTCACGGATGGAGGGCGGGCCGTTTTCAAAATGCGGTCCTCGCCGTAGCGCCGCGCACATGCGTCGTAAAAGTTTGCACGGATTTCATGGGTGGATGGCGGCTCCTTTACAAAGTGTGGCTCTCGCCGTAGCGCCATGCACATTCGTCGCAAGAGTATACAGCAATTTCGAAGATTCTTATGGCTGACATCCCAGAAATGATGTTTGGCACGATGTAGGACTGTCAGAGCGCAGCAGTCACGTTGATTCGCGGAGGTGAAATCTCAGGAATGGTGTTCTGGCGTGGTTCAGGATCGTCAGGACGCAATAGTCACGTTGATTCGTGGCGTTGATGTCTCAGGAATGGTGTTCTAGCACGGTTCAGGATTTTCACACGATTGTCTTCCAACGGTGCACTTCTCCGAATATCAAAGATTCGCTGGCTTAACGGGCCAAGGGCGTGCTACGATCACTGGTGACTGGTTAACAATATTTTAGCTCGCGCGCGCAGGGACGAAAAGTACCCAGGCAAGGTCCCGGCAAGTCCAGGCAAAGTCCTGAAGTCCTGGCAAATCCCGGCAAAGTCCCGGCACATCCCGGCAAAGTCCTGGCAAGGTCCCGGGCAGGTCCCGGGCAGGTCCCGGCCAGGTCCCAGCAGGCTCCCAAGAGCGTTCCAGGAGCGCTTCAAGTGGCCTCAAGAGATCTCAACTTGGCCCGAGACGGCCCAAGAGCGATCCAGGACGCCAAAGATGGCCTCCACACAGCCCGAAGCGCCTACAAGACGCCCCCAGAGGCCTCCAATAGACCTCCCAAGAGGGACCACAGAGGCAGGAATTCATGATTCTGCTGATATTTTTGAAGGTTTTTGGCGTTCTCGCCTTGCTTACCAGCGCTCCAATACGGCCCAAGAGGCTTCCAGGATCGCCCCAGCACAGCCCCAGAGGCCTCCAAGAGCGCCCAAAACGGCCCCAGAGGGCCCCAAGACAGCCCCAGAGGCCTCCAAGATGGCCGAAGAAGCTCCCAAGATGGCTCCAAGAGCGGGCCCAGACGGGGGACCCGAACGGACATTTCGAGCTCTACGCGCAGAGAGGTCCCATGGAGGCCCCAAGAGGCCTCCAAGAAGCCCCCAAGAGGCCCCCGAGAGGCCCCAAGAGGCCCCCAAGATGCCCCCGAGAGGCCCCAAGAGACCCCTACGAGGCCCTCAAGAAGCCCCACAAGAGGCGCACTGCCGACGACCACTCGGCGAGTCGACCGCGGTGCGCAATATGGGCCGGCGGAATGAGCGAAGCGATCAATAATTCCCTGCAGGGGCCAATGAACAAGGGAACTTGGAAAGAAGGTCTAATGAAAACCTCGTTGGTGACTCTTGGGTTTACACTGGTCCTCCCCCTCCTGCTCCTCCCATCCCCCCTTCATGCTCCCCGTCCTCCCTCCCTCCCTGGTTCGCTTCCTTCCGTCCACGGCCCGAGCCGGCCTCCCCGTTATCCGGGAGCCCGCGGATGAAGCTGGCATCCATGCCCTCCAGCATCCCTGGGACTGGCGCGGCCAGCGCTGGCCGCCAACTGCCCGGCTCCTTGCCCGTCGCCTGCCGTTTGGCTGCCTGGACGGGGAAGAGGGGCGGGAATGTCGGGGAGAGGAGGAAGTGGAGCGAGGGCGAGATACAGGGGGAGGGACACATGCATTGTGTGTGTGTGTGTGTGTGTGTGTGTGTATGCATGTATGTATGGATGTCTGTATGTATGTATGCATGCATGCATGTACGCATGCATGAATGTAAGTATGTATGTATGCACCTGTTCAGTTATAAACAGATATCTGTATATGTGTTTGTGCATGTGTATGTGTATGTGTATGTGTATGTGTAGGTGTATGTGTGTATGTGTGTATGTGTGTATGTATGTATGTATGTATGTATGTATGTATGTACGTACGTATGCATGTATGTATGTATGTATGTACGTACGTATGCACGTATGTATGTATGTATGTATGTATGTCTGTATGCATCTATGTATGTATGCATGCATGCATGCATGTATGTATGTATGTATGTATGTATGTATGTATGTATGTATGTATGTATGTATGTATATATGTATGTATGTATGTATACATGTATATATGCATGCATGCATGTCTGCATGCATTGATGTATGTATGCATGCATGTATGTATGCATACATATATGTATGTATGCATGTATGTATGTATGTATGTATGTATGTATGTGTGCATGTTGTATGTCTGTATGTCTGTATGTCGGTATGTCTGTGCGTCTGTATGTATGTATACATATATGTATGCATGCATATAGGTATGTGTGCATGTATGTTTGTTTGTTTGTTTGTATGTATGTATGCAAATGTATGTATGTATGTATGCATGTATGCATGTATGCATGTATGCATGTATGCATGTATGCACGTATGCATGTATGCACGTATGCATGTATGTATGTATGTATGTATGTATGTATGTATGTATGTATGTATGTATGTATGTAGGTGTGTTATGTATGTATGTCTGTATGCATGTATGTATGTATGCATGCCTCTATGTATATATATATGCCTGACTGGCTGGCTGTATGTATGTATGCATGCATGTTTGTATGCCTGCCTGCATGCATGCATGTATGTATGTCTGTATGTATGCATCTGTGCATGTATGCATGTATGTATACATGCATTTCTCTTTTTTCGCCGAGGCATCTGCACTGACAGATTCTGAACGGAGATTCGGCCGCGGATGTCAACAAATCGCGCATCTCCCAACTTGCGAAGGCGCCGAGACTTTTCAAACGCATTTGAAAAGACAGCCGTGTGTGTCAGAGAGTGGAGACACCCAGAAGAAGGAACAACAGAGGAGGAGGAGGAAAGGGGAGGAGGAGGCGAAGGGGCAAGGGCGCTGTGCGGACAACCCCTGCGGCCCAAACGGTCACTTATATAAGCCAAAAACCCACAGCACAATCCAGAGGGGAAGAGGAACGAGAGGAGGAAGAGAGAGGGGAGGGGGGAAGCTGAGGAATACTCCAATAACCCTGGAACAGCGCTCCAGCTAACCTGCGATAGGCGAAACGTTGCCTGCAACCAAGGTCTTGCAACACTGGAACATATGCAGACTTGGAGGTCAGAGCCCAAGCTCCGTGAATGACCACGTAAACTTAAAAGCCCGCCGGGATCAAAACGAGAAAACTCAAGCCGAGGCCAACTCGCCGCCAAGGCAAAGGGAACGAACCCTTGCGAATCGTGCACATGGACGCGGCACCATAAAATAAAGTATCCAAGAAGATGGCCGACGGCACTACTTCACACCTTGCCTCTACCATAGCGTGCAGTCGCCGAGCGACCGCAGGGAAAGGCCAATTGGAGGAAGGGAAGGAGGAGAAGGAAGGGGAGGCAGGAAGAGGGAAGAGGAAGAGGAGAACCTGCCAGCGAAAACATGCAACGCATCAGCGCTTGGATGTACAACTAAAGAAATCAACAACCGCGCGAGGCCAGCAGCGGCGACGACGCCGTGCAGGCATGCAAGAACGTACGGAATAACAAACCAGGAAACAAGAGAAAACTGACAGCGATCCGGCGAACGGTTGCCCCCAACAACATTTGCGACAACACACCTGGACCAAGGCACTCTACCAGCAAACTACAGCCGACAACATCGTAAACGCGTCGGCACGGCAACATTTTATCTTACCACGGCCAAGCGACACGGTTGGCCGAACAACGCCGGGATCTAGTCGGGCCAATTGTGGCCGCACCAACCTGACGAAACACTATACAAGCACTCTGCAGGAAGGCGACCAGCAGAGTCGCGGAAGCCCTGTGCCGCACATAACTGCTTAAAATGCATGAAAAGCTTGTGCGACACATGTGACAGTGAAACAAAACACCACAATCACAGAAAACAGCCCGGACAATGCCGGGAGATATCTGCGGACAATGCCAGTAATAGGCTTCCACTTGGGCAGCGGAGGAGGAGGACGAGAAGGAGGACGAGGAAGAGGAAGAGGAGGAGGAGGAGGAGGAGGAGGAGGAGGAGGAGGAGGAGGAGGAGGAGGAGGAGGAGGAGGAGGAGGTGGAGGAGGAGGAGGAGGAGGAGGAGGAGGAGGAGGAAGGGGACGGGGACGAGGAGGAAAACGACCGCTGCCCACACGTGCGGCGAGAGCTCACGGGGTGAGGGTGCGGCCGCAGGGTGCGAGCCACCCGGCCCCGCCGTTCGGCGCGCGCGCCCGCGCCTTCAAACGAGGACAGAAGGAGGACGGGGGGGGAGGAGGAGGGGGGAGGAAGGGGGGAGAAACAGGAAAGAAACAGAAAACTAGTCCACGCCACGAAGCCTCTTCGCGGTCGTCTGGATGAGGTGCTGGAGCTTCGACTGGCCGAACGCGGCCGCCCGTGCATAGCCGCGGAAAGCATCTGGCGCGTCGGCGCACAATTGTCCGTGTCGCCACGCGTTATGGGTCCTAAACAAAGCGTGCGCGCCAACGGCACGGAGGGCAATTGCAGCCACCGTGGCCCCCTCACCCATGCGCTGTTCAGGGAGGGAGGACACGTGCGGGGCGATACCTAGAAAATCTGGCAAGCGAGATTCAGGCGGGGGCTGGCTGAGCCCGAGGAAGCGGCGGCACAGCGAATGTAACGAACTGCAAAACGCGTCGTGCTCGAGGGAGTCTTCTCCTCTTTGACAACCAAACAGGCATCCAGCAGTTCCCTGGAAGCGCCTTGTTGCGCACCAGCCGTTCCACGCTGAGCGTAGTTGACGCGCCTGCGCCCGAGGAGGGAGGAGAAGCGCAGAAAGAGCGAGAGAATGCGCCCAGGCGGCGGGGCGGTGACCTGGTAGCACGGAGGCTTGCCAGCGGTCGAACCTGCTGCCCACGTGCGTCGTCGAGGAATGCCTAGCAGCGGCGCAGAGGACTCGCGCGGCCCGGGCCTGCCAGTCCTTCTTCTCGTCCGCGGCGGGGCCGCTTGCAGTCAGCGAGGGGCCGCCCAGGCGCGCCGCCAGCTCCGCGGCGGTCAGCGCGGTGGAGGCCGCGCAAAGATGGAAGATGCAACAATCCTCCACGGAAGCCTGGCATCTCTCGACCCGGTGCTGGTTCTCTGGCAGCTCAGCCAATCGCCGCAATATCTGCGGGCCCGTGCTTGCGCTGCGAGGCCCCCGTGTTCCGCGTTCGCGAAGCGAGCCGCCCAGGCCCGGGCCGCCATGGCAGCGCTGGGCACGTCTGGCAAGGCACGCGGAAAATGGAGCGCCTGGAGGTCCTGAAGCGCGGTGGCCGTGATCCAGTCCTTTGGCCCCCTGCAGCAAAGAACACACCTTCTCCTCAATATCCGAAAATGCAACAAGCAGAGGGAGCAACTGCGCGACAAACTGCACTACAGAGCTGACGTAGACCTGGTACGCGAGCATGGATTGAAGCAGACCGACTCCCAGCTTGCCCCACCGTTCCGCCCTGTCCACAAACTTCTAAAAAGGTGCCGCCCACGAGGTCTCCGCCCGCACGGGCCCCGCGATGACGCCCAAGTATTTAGCTTTCCCAGCAGTGGGGGGACCCGCCCCGCAGCGGCGCAGCTCGGGCCGCGCGTGCCCGAATCTCGTCCAGGTCATAAAAGGGGGGCAGCGGCACTGGCGCCGTCTTGTGCACGTTCAATTTGAGCCCGGAAATGCGCTCGTACTCCGTGAAGACGTCCTGCACCAGCCCCAAATGCTGCAGAAGCTCAGGGTCGACCATCGCTGTGTCGTCGGCGTATGCCCGAGAGCAAGCGGAGGGCGCGGCGCGCCCCAACTTCCCGAGGAGCGAATGTGACGCCACGGCGGATAGGAGCGGAAAAAGAGGACAGCCCTGGCGAATCCCTCGATCAAGCCTGAAGCCAGCGTGCCGCGAGCCGCCAAGTACCATGTGGCATTCGTTGCGGCTGTGCAGGAATGCGAAGAAATGGATCAACCTGGATGGCCAACGCAGCCGGCGGAAGACGGCGAACAACGTGCCGTGCTCGATAGAAGGGAACGCAACCGCACAATAAAACAAAAAACAGAGCCCCTCCTTCGTCCGCCGAACGCGCGCAAGTCGCCATCGCTTCCTCCGCGTCCACAAGAGTGGCCAGCATGCTCCGGCCTGCAATGAAGCCCCGTTGGGTCCAAACGACCTTCGGCCCGACAACGGGCTCGACGAGGTGGCGCACCGCATTGGCCAGCAAGCGGTTGTCGGTGTTCGTCACCGACAGCGGCCGGGTGTTCTCGGACTCGTAGTACCCCTCCCCAGAGGGCAGCGTGCCCAGAGGCGCTTTGGGAAGGAGGAAAAGCAAACTGGAGTTCAGGTCTGCCCACTCGTCGGCCGCAGCGCTCGCGCCCTCGTCGGTCATCAGCGCGCGCCGAGTCGTGCAGGACATTCGAGGACGGCTGGAGACGCCGCCGCGGCGCCGAGAATCCAATGCCGTCCCTGGAGCAGAGTCGTTGGAATGCTGGATGGCGTGTCTGGTGGCGCCGGCGCAAGCGGGAGGAAGCGGCGGGCGCCTGCAGGGCGTCTGCCGCCGGCCCGTGCGCCTCGTCTTCCAGTAGCCAACCCTTGAGCAGCTGCTCGTCGACACCCCTCGGAGCGAAGACCTGCGCCCAATGCCGGCGCGGCTCCTTGGCCATGGCCCCGGGCTCGGTGAGGACCTGCCCGCCTTGCGCCATCACTGCTGACAACTCCGCGGCGCTGCTGGGAGCGAGTCGTTGCAGGAGGCGAGTATTCTTCTGCCTTGCCTGCGCTGCCAGCAGCGGGTTGGGGCCGGTGAGGTCCCCGTGGGACCTGTTGAGCTCGTCCAGAGGGTGCTCCCGAGCAGGGGCGCTGGCGCGCTCCCTAGCCGCGCGCAAGCGCATGCGGGGGGAGATTGTTGCCGGTGTGGCAGGGGCTGTCAATCATCTCCGCCAAGCGCGGGTAGCGTTCCAAACGAGACGAGCGTGCCCCGGCCGGGCCTTGCTCCACCGCCCTCGCAAATTTCATCTTGACGCCGAGGCGGTCGTCCAGGTCTGTCGCGGCAGGTGGTCGGCCCGCGTCGGCGTCGAGCCGGAAAGCGACCTCCGTCATCGTGGCCTTGAACACCAGCAGCCTGCGAATAGGGGTGGCGCCTGGTGTCTCCGCGAGCATGGCGCGGTGCTCCATCGCCGCTCGCCTGGGGAAGTCCTCGTGGCGGAGAGCCCGCTCGGGTAGCGATCGCTCCTGCTGCGGAAGTCCCCGGGGCGACGGACGGGCCGCATGGTCGGCGCGACGCGCCGAGAGATCCGGCCGCCGCTCCAAAGCGGACGCGCGCGTCGAGCGGTCGAGCTGCCCCGCGGCGCGGGAATTCATGCATATTATGTCCGGCCAGGCGCGGGGCCATGCGGCGGCGTGCGTGTGTTCGCCCTGGGAGATCTCCAGGGGCCCGTGCCGGCGAGCAAGCACTTCGTGGACATGCGCCTCCTCGCTTGTGTCGCCCCTGCCACTCGGGCGCTGCGTAGCCAGCGCCATGCGATCCTCCGGCGACGTGGCGTAATGAAGTCCCCGCCCAACACTGTGAGGGCCCTATCCCGAGGAACAATCCGGCCAGAGTGGCGGTTGCGCACGTGCGCGCGCAAGGCAGGCAAGGTCGTCATAGAGTCCCAGTGCGGCCCGCCGACGCCGAAGAGGTCGGCCTCCGTCACTGCGGCCCCTGCCCGGGAGAACGCGGCGATCAGGTCGAGCGCCCCGCGTGGGCCGCGATCATTTTTTTGTGCTTGGGGGCCCAGCCTGCCCGCTTGACCTCCCGCTTGACCTCGGTCAACAATTTGAGGAAACAAACTTGTGCTGCGATGCCGACCCCCGCGTGGCAGGGGGGCGCGCCAACCGACCGCCGCGCAGTGGTTCTGGCAGGAGTGTGCCAAGTTCCGTTGCCAGCATTGGCCCCGTGGGTCTCGGTAAGCATGCGCGCGTCCGCCTGGCTCATCAACTCGTTGACGCAGTTGGCCCTCGCCTGGTGCCGCGCCAGATCTGAGGCAAAGCGCGCCTGGGCGTTCCAGCGAACGACAGAAATATCCAGCATGAAGTGGCCATCGCGCCGAGCTCCGGCAGGCGGCGTCGACCTCGGGGCAGAGCGAGCAGGCGGGCGAATGACATCGTGAGGTGGGGCCCCGAGAGCTCCGCGAAGAATCCGCCGGGGTGTCGACCGAAGCGTCGTGGCGGGGGCGATCGGGGAGCAAGTCGCTATCATAGTAAAACAGAAGAGGAATGCGAGGGGGAACGCGGTCGTTGAATTCAATGCCGTAGGTGGGGGGGCCCCCCAGCGAGAGGCGGCCCTCGCGGCGCGGCCCCAACTGGGCGGGGCAGAGACGCAGAACGACCTCGACGAACCAGAAGGCCCGCCTCAAAGCGCTGATGCAATAAAATCCTGGCTTCTGCCCCGAGCCAGCCAGATGCTTGGCGCCCCGGCGGCGCCCGCTGGCGTCGCGGCGGGCTGCGGTCGGCCGTTTCCTGAGCCCTGGCCCGGGGGGGGGGCCTGCAGCGCGTGGTCGTTCAACGCTTCGATGGCCGCCTTTTCGATTCCCGCCTGCGCCGTCTGGCCGTGCAGAGCCGCGTGAACGCGACGAACGTCTTCGGGTCCAGAATGGTGCGCGAAGACGACCTGGAGGAGCAGGGGGGTCACGAGAGGAGAGGTGGTAGAACGCCCCGGCCCTCAGCGTGGTGTCCGCGACGTAGTCCTGGGCGCTGTGGTGCGGGCGGGTCCTCGTCTTGGTCGCCGCCGGCGCGCTCGGGGCCATCGACGGCGCGGCTGCCGCGCGGCCTCCGTGCTGCGACGGCGCCCACTTCAACTTAGCGGCTGCCGTTCCTGGGTCGATCAGCGCCCGCCCGTCGAGGGCCTCTGCCCGGACCTCCGACGAGGCCTCAGGGTGGGCCGGCGCGCGGGTGTCCGACGGCGCCGCCATCTGGGAACAGAGCGGCCAGACACGGTGCAGGACCGCAGGGCCGTTGACCTCCAGGAGCATCGCGTTAGCGAGGGGACGGGGAACGTCGTCTCGGGGGAGGTGATGCGACGTAAGTGGGGCAATTGAGGAAAATGGTCAACTGGAAGCGGAGCGGGGAAGATGGGGTCGAGGGTGGTGCGTGGAAGGTCCCAGGTACTCGCCCGGCTCCGCTGCGGGGGGCGGCGAACGATCTGGCCCAGCGTCGGGCCCCGGATAATGGCGTAGAACCTGGGCAAGTCCTTGGCGAGCATGTCGACCGTCGCGACCGTGGCCGCCGCGATCTGCGCCAACGACAATACGTGCTCCAAAATCTTCGGAATCGACTGGGAACCGATGAAAGGCGGCTTGAAAACGGCCAGTCCCATGCGAAGATGCCGCGGGCAGTTGCGGCCAGGGTGGGTGGATTCGAAAGGGCGCGGCGCAATGCGCGGGCTCTTGACTAGAGCGGCCCATCTGTCGCTCATAATCGGAGACCGCCGCAAATCCATGATGTTCTCAAGGGGGGGCCATGCCCCAGTGCAGCTGGAGGGGCACCGGAAGACGCGCGCTAGGCGGGGGGCCCCGGGGCCCAGCATTCCGCAGTAAGGCGGAAAGAGATCTTGCCAGAGCGTTGCGGCTCGCCGGAGCCCGCGCCGTGGCCGCCTGCCCCAGGAGCCGCTCCCAAACCTTGGGTTCGCTCTTCTCCGCGAAGCTCGCGACCTCTCGGGGCTCCTCCACGCGGTGGGGCGCATCGAGGCTGAGGATGTTGGACCGCTGGGTCAAAAGGAAGTTGTCGGCGGCCTCCCTGTGGGCGTGCAGCGTTTCGACGGCCGCCGGGCCAAGCTCCTTCCATGGGGGGGGGGCTTGGAAGCGTTCGCCACTCGCCGCGCTAGAAGACTTTTGGGAAGGTCGGTCTCGCACTTGACGGCATCTCTGGAAATCTTCGCGATCGCGCCACGAGCGTGCTGTGCATCGGCGCTGGCCCACGTCCTCTTCTCAGCCAGATTGCACGGGGATCGCGAGCTGCGCAAACGACTGGCGATGAGCTGTGCCGACAGGTCGGGGCCCTCGTAGAAAGCGAAGGTGGTGCCCTGTCTCCCTCAAGATGGCGGCGGGCCGGGCCCAGTTTGAGGGCATCTCGAAGGGCGTCGAGGCCTCCGTGGTCATGGTGTCGTGCGCCGCCTGAACGATTCTGAAATGGGTCAGGACGTCGTCCTCCAGTCAATCCCTGAGGAGCTGGCCCTCGACGGAGGGGATCGACGTGGGCGGGGTCGAAGAGGTGGGCGAGGAGGTGGGCGTGGCTGGCGCCGCCTCAGCAGCCGCTGCCGTCCTCTGGATGTCGTCGTCGAGAACCTCGATGGCGTCCAGGTGGTCCATCTCGGCGGCAATGTCTGCGTTCATCTGCAGTTCCGCCGCGCCCTGCGTGACCCTGATGCCGTCGGCTTCAAAATTCATGTTGGCGTTCGCATCGGCATCGGCGCAGGCGTCGGGCGCGCCAGGCATCTGGGCAGCCACCCAGGGGCCGCGGCGTGCGCGGCGCGGAGTGCGACCCCAGGAAGTCCGTGGGCGCCCACGCCTCCGGCCAAGCACATAGAGCATCGCCCAGCCATCGCGGGCAAAAGTGTGGCCGAGAACGAATGAACGACCCCCCGCCCTGGGCAGGGCACCTGGTCGAGGAATCTGCCTTGAGACACTTGGGCCACCTTGAACCGGATACATATATATATATATATATATATATATATATATATATATAGATATATATCTATGTATGCATGCATGCATATATGTAAGCATGCGTGCGTGCGTGCACGCATGTATGTATGTACGTACGTACTCGAATATGCATGTATGAGACGTAGGAACTAGGCGCGAGCAGCTCACAACATCTAGGTGGTCCTCGTTGGCATGGCTGAAGTGGTCGTAGCCTGGAGCCAAGCAACGCAACCTTCAACAAATGAAGCCGGACCGTCGCGCTGAGCGCGAGGGTCGGGTCAAGATGGCGAACGGCGTGGCATGCCAGGACAGCCGTTGCCCGCTGGTGCGCGTTGGTGTGGGTAGGCGCCGAGAGAAGAAACCGGAGTGGGAGACTTGGTCGGGCGTCAGCCGTGCGTTGAGCTGCACGTCCGGGGTCTGGCATGCCACCGGCCAGCGCCATCGTCCAAAGGGGCGCGCAGAGTCAATGATGCGTGAGCTCGTCCAGACACCCCGCGCACCCGAAAACGCATGGCGATGTGACATCAAGGTGGAGGCGCGAACTACTTGTCCACGCATTGGCCCAAGTCTTCAGGATCGCTGTTGACCACGCTGGGGAAGAGTGACTACATGTGGAGACGCGCGCCATATGCATCAAATATTCCTCTCGGTACGCTTGGCCACGCAGTGTGAGAATGACGTGCAATAGGGGCTGGAATAAAATCTGATAACGATGCCGACCGAATCTTCTCTGCGATAAAGCGTTGTACCTACGCCTTCGGGCGGCCAGCTGGCTCGGCCAGGCGGCGTCGGTCCCGCAGTATGCGGCGAGCTTCGGCAACAATTGGTGGTGAGATGCTGCCCGATACGCTGTGATTGGGGAGCCCTTCTGAGGCATCGTGCAAGATCAAAGCAACGGGGGCAGAGCCCCAATGGCGAGGGGGTGCTACTCCAGCCGCAACGTCGACTGCAGAGAAATGCTCCGCAGCTGCAGCGCGAAGAAATAAATCTAAATTTGCCTGCCAAGATGTGATCGCTGTTGAAGAAGCCCAGACCAACCGAGAGATAAGGTCGACCAACATGCTATCGTTTGACACCGAACCCCAGATATGCAGACTGAACATGTCCTTGCGAGAGAGAGAATGCGGGGGAATGTGACGAAGGCGATGTAGGGCATGAAGCTCTCGGCGCAGGAGACTCTTGGGAGAGAGGGCAAATTGGCCAACGTATCCCAAGGTAGGAGGAGCATGGATGTTGTGAAGAAAGGGCGCTGGAGTAGGAGGGGCACCTGTGGCGGCAGTCGTGGCGACGCGGGAGTGGCGCTTCTTTGCGTGCGCGCGCCGCGTGAGGTTGCCGACGGCGGCCCCCGGATGAACGCCGAGATGCTTTGTGCCCGGCGCGATTTGGATGTCGATCCAGTCGGGGATGCGCTCTGATATCCAAATGCGGGTCGCCGTAGCTAGGTCGCCGGGCCAAGGGCGCGCCGGCTACGGGCGACGCCGGCAGAACTTGAGGGCGAGTCCTGCCGGGAGTTTGGCCAATTCGAAGATGCTTGCCATAGTGGGGAACATCCAAAGATGAAATGGCAGTGCCAACGTCGTCAGCGCAGGCTCGCGCGATACCCTGGCCTGCCGAGAGGCGAGGGGATGGCGTGCTCAGACCAATTCAATAAGGGGTCGAAGGCAAGCGCGAAGCAGCAGCTGGCCAGAGGACACCCCTGAACGACTCAACGCAAAATTAGAAACAAGTTCCTGATCTTGGTACTGGAACGTCCGACTGCGACAACAGACGCGTGCATGACGCGGATGACGTTGATCGAGCCGCGCGGCAGCCGGCTGGCCGAAGCAACGATGAACGGCCGCTGGTGAATCATGGAGGGAAACGCGCGCCCATAATCTGCGAAGAGAAGGTGTGGGCAACTAAGTGTCGGCTGCGAAACGCATGCCCTACCATGGGTATAAAGATCCACGATGTTGTTCGCAAAATTGCGTCCAGAGACGCATCGATTTTGTCGGCGGGGGAGTTTTCTCCGCGACCGCGTGCGTGGTGGATGAGTGGGCGGATCCGCTGATGATCTTGACGTCTGAGTTCTTGAGCCCGATCGGTCGAGTGGACGTGGGCCCCCGAACAGAGGCGCGGTCGTCGTCTTCCTCGGAGCCCTTCGGGGTGAATGTGGTGAAGGTGTCGTTGAAAACTAGCGGGGGGCGTGGGCCGGGAGACATCCCAGCGCCCGCTTGATGGGGAAGTGTCCATGCGCGAGGTCCAGCGCGCAGCCAATCACAATCGGGAGTGCCATCCTGGTGCCGCATGCCGGACATGTCGAAGAAATCTGCAAATGTCCGTTGAAGGCGGCGGGCCGCGGTAATCGTTCGCGGAGTAATCGGGGGGGAAGCGCGAAGCAACCAAGCGAACAATATCTGTGTTGATGGGGGTCGCTGTAGAAAATGCCAGCCCCCATGCATGCGTGAGCGTCTTCATCTGGCCGCCCTCCTCCTCGATGTTCTTGTCGCCGCAGCGGATGGCGGCGATGTGGCGCTGCTTGCCGAGAGGCGACCAGATCTCTCGGGGCCCGTCGAAGAGTGGCGCGTCTGCGACGACTCGCCCGCGACGGGGTAGAAGGCGCATGTGGTTCGCGAGGTCGCCGCTCCAAAGCTGCGAGTCTGACGTCGGCGCGCAGGGGGGCGAATGCGGAGGGGTCGCGCAAGATGGCCAGGCCGCTCTCGACGCCGAGGCTTTGCGGGGCAAGCTCCGAGCCTGATGGCAGGGTGAACGCAAGGCTGGCGTCGTTGTGCCAGACAGCCCGGGCGACCGAAGAGCGCGCGGAGGCGCGGGCGTCGGGCCCCGCGCCAGGTGACGCGAGTAGCTTGTTTCTGGTGGCCCGCGCTGCAGCTCGGATCGGGCGATTGAACTCCGCCGGGCGCAATGGCGCCGAGAAGTAATCGAAGTCAGTGGCATCCAAAAACAATGCAATATTCTCAGAAAACGAAGGATGATCAACAACGCGCCGTATAATAAGTCGAATATGCCGTGGAAGATGGGGGCGATAGGTGAAAGGGGAAGGCGACGGGTGCATGATCGCTGATCCCCAGTTGGTGGCAGAAGCAAGGATCGCGCGGCAACTTCCCGTGTAGTCCCGGCTGTGGGACAAGCCGCGCGGGCGAAGCAACGTAGAGCCGATCCAACCAGCCAGTGGAAGATGTAGTAGAGTTTGAAGTGCGCGCCGAAAGGTTGGCTTATCTCCGTGAACTGGTCCGGCATGCTCTGCTGGGCTGCCTGGTGAGGACTCGCCGCGGGGGGGCTGTGATGAGAGAGTGTGGATGAACTGGGGTCCGAGAAGGGTCGTCGGAAACCGCCGGGGGCGAGAACGTTGAAGTCACCGGAAAGTATCGCAAAGTTGTTGCGCGGATCAGCCTGGGCGGCAGCCGCGTCGCGGCCCACCGTCGCCGAGACGCGCTGGGCGTCCGCGGATGTCAGACCGAACTTATGGGTGTTCCAGTGCGCCCGCGTGCAGTCGCGAGTGGAAGCGCAAACGCGTAGAATGCGCCCGGGGGCCGGGAAGGAAGAGGCAAAGACGGCGTCGGAGCCAGGAGGGGGGGCCGGAACGAGCGTTGCGACAGAACCTTCGTCCTCCTTGTAGCTGGCCGCGCCGCTGAGCGTGAACGAATGGAATTTCTTGTAGTGGCAGAGGAGATGAAACAAGTGAGTGAGAAACCTTTCCAGGAGCGCCGTGTGCTTTTTGGGGGGCGACAAAGTGCTGAATGCGGTCAGGGGAACGAGGGCGGTCTTGGAGAATGCGCGCTTTCGCAAGACGACGGCGGGGGAGATGGTGATAAAGAGCGCGAGCATTCCAGGGGGCCAAGCCGACCAAAGCAGGTGAAAACTTCCATGGGGACGCAACCCTGCTACCCAGACCACGTGACCTGCTGCGCGGGTCGGCGGGCTGGGCTCTCAAACTCGGGCTGAACGGTCTCGCGCGCATTTTGTGCAGCATCGAGTTGAAGTGCATTCCGCTGCGCGTTGGACGGGTTGTCGTCGTTGCGTGGCTCCAGCATCGCCAAAGGGACGCTGTCGAACTTGATGAGGCCGTCAACCTTGTTCCAAGCGGAATGCTTGTTAGGGTACGCGTGCTGGAGAGCTTGGAAAAGACGCTTGCAATCGCGCTCGCGTTTCTGCTGACAGGGGTTCTTGTCGAAGTCGATGTAGACCGTCGACAGCGTGGCTCCAGATATAGTCTTGTAGTTGGGGGAAGGCCTACATTCGCTGGCGTTGTTTTTGAGTATCCCGCGAGCCTTCCGAGCCGGATTCTCCGCGAGTCCGGCATTGCCCTTGAACTGTGCTGTAAAACGCTTCCCGACCTCAGGACCAAGGAGAACAGCCCTATCACCAGAACTGCAGTCGGCATCATGAGGCCAAGAATGGATGGCTGTGTTGATTTCGGTCTTGGACGTTGGCTCTGGGACGTTGAGGCGCAAGCTCGTGCTGTCCACCTGCCGGTTGTATTCCGAGAGGTCGAAGGTGTCCTTGATGGGGGCGGTGGCCTGCGCGAGGACGACGACACGTTGCAGGGCTTCGACGACCCCCGCTGCTCCTGAGCCCAGCGCGCATCAACAAGATCGCGTTCCACGCCATGGAAACGACGCTCGCACTTCACCTCCGTCGCCTTGACCAGCTTAACAATGGCGGCCATGCACTTGTCGGCGAATTCTTTGACAGAGGCATCCGCGTGGCCCAACACTTCCTACCAGAAAACCTCGGACGGGTCGTCCGTGCCGTCCTCGAAGTCAGCGTCGTCAACCGTGACGGAACCGGCAGAGCGACCGCGCTTGGGACGACCGGTGGCCATCGCGACAAAGCGCCCGAAATCGAATATGTAATTGTATCTTGGCTCGTGGCGGAATCAACCACGCGAGGGGAAGCAGATCGCTCTTGATCGCTCTTGGGCCAAAATGGCAACGTACCGAATTGTTTGTATATATGAACAAATGTATGTATGCATGCATGTTCGTACGTATGTTAGTAGGTCAGTGTGTATATACGTGTGTGCGTATGTGGATATAGCTGTTTGTGTGTGTGTATGTGTGTGTGTGTGTGTGTGCGTGCGTGCGTGCGTGCGTGCGTGCATGCATGTATGTCGATTGAGAGAGAGAGAGAGAGAGAGAGAGAGAGAGAGAGAGAGAGAGAGAGAGAGAGAGAGAGAGAGAGAGAGAGAGAGAGAGAGAGAGAGAGAGAGAAAGAGAGAGAGAGAGAGAGAGAGAGAGAGAGAGAGAGAGAGAGAGAGAGAGAGAAAGAGAGAGAGAGAGAAACAAAAGAGAGAGGGAGAGAGAAAGAACGAACGATATACTAATGCACACATGCATCGCGATCTTGAGGGATAGA
>CAUYUJ010019115.1:568540-603540 GCA_963575745.1 Prorocentrum cordatum
GCGGCTCATGACCACTCCAGACGGGTTCCTGACACCGCTCATGTTCCCCAGCTCCTTCAGGACCGCCTGCCTGAGATCAAGGAGTACCAACATCAACATACCCTCTCGGAGGTCCGCGCGGTCTTCTTCTTGGATCGGCACTGTCCCCCCCCATGGTTGGCGCCTCCGACGCTGCCCCTTGCGCGTTTCGCGCGCCAGGGTGGGGGTCCAGCGCCGATCCAATAATTCTGCGCGGGTCCCCGGAAGTTTGGGCTGATCTAGCCTTTTCTCCTTCGATGCCTCTGGAACAAGCTGAGCCGACGGAGCACCTATGAGGGGAAACGCGAGGGGGGGGCAGCTGAGGGGGGAAACACGGAGCTGGAATGGCGATGCGTCGCCGATAGACATGCGATAAACCTCCGATAGCGAATCCGCCCGTTCCAGGGCAGGGTGGGTGAATTGGCGATTGGGGGTCGATTGCACCCCCAAGCGATCCTCGTCGTCTGACTTTCGGGTTATAACTCTGGTCTCTGGCGGTCGTTCGGGGCGATCCGAACAACCCCAGGCGCCCCTCGGTGAGGCCCAGCTCCCCGAGGCTGGAGAGCCGCCGAGAGTAGACGAAAACGTCACGAAATCAGAAACCTCGAACCTCGAACCGCCTATCCCTGGCGTTGCCCCTGAGCTCCCCTTAACACGATTCCCCCCCTCAGCCGATCCCCCCTCATCGGCGGTTCAAAGATGGGGCCCTGAGGGATGGGGCTCTAGGGATAGGAAGGTTGTTTGAGGCGCCTCGTCCTTCTGCCCCATCCCTCGGGCCCCCAGGGCCCCATCTTGAAGCCCCGAACCGAACGTTGTGCCCCCTGAGATCCCCTTGAGATCCGAAATTGTCAACAAAACCGCAGCACTGCCAAACATCGTGACCAGAGCCCTGGACCAATCTTTCTGCTGCGTTTTTCGACCCGGATCGATCTGTAGCGGCCCCAAGGCCCAAGGCCCGAAACCGGGCGACCACGCCCGGAGTGTGAAAGAATTGCAGCGCCCGGAGCTCCAGCCCCCCTGTCGAGCCAATCCCCCCTCCTCACGCATGGCCCCGGACGCCTCCCCGCACCACCACTCCAGCCCCAAGCCGTCGACGATGCCCTGGACGTCCGAGGCCGCCACGCCAGCAGAGCCGCCCCGGTCGCCGCCCAGATGGCGGGGGCGGCCAGCTCCGCCGACGGCGGGGCCGCGGCCGCGGGCGCCGGGCGGGCTGCGACTCCTGTGGCTGCGCGCAGGGAAGTGCATCGAGATCTTGACCTCGAGTCTGTTCTCACAGTGGGCGTGTTCGCCAGGTTTCTCGGGCCCTGGGGTTATCACACATCGATTTGGCTCGAAAACAAACACAGCAAAAATGATCCAGGGCTCCTGTCGCGATTTGGTCAAATTTCCGCAACTTCGGATCTCAGGGTGGCTCCGCAATATGGAGGTCTGAATCCTCCCAAATGGGGTTCGAGTGAAGTGACACATGCGACACTAATTTTTGCAACAAGAGATCTTGAGGCACATTCGTTGTCGATTTGAAGGCCCTGAGATGCCCCAGAGCTTCTGTGGGTCCCTGCTGGAAGTCCGTGGGCACCTGCTGGCAGGCAGGCTTCTTTCGTATGCAAGGGCTCCCAACTTCGCGCTTCGCGCTGCGCGAAGCGCGAAGTGCGAATAACTTCGCGCTCTCGCGCCGCCTCCCAGGGGAGCAAAAGAGGATGAGGAGGAATCGGAGCCGAACCGCGAAGCGCGAATAACTTCGCGCCCTCGAGGGCGCCCTTGCGTATGTGCCTACCATAGATGTGGTCGGAAGATCACGCTACATCGGCGATGCATCGCCGATGTGTCGGCGACGCACGGGCACCGTCGGCGTGCAGGACGTCGGGCTCCACATCGGCTCCACGTCGAGCCACAGCGCCGTCGCATCGGAGATCCCATCGGATCATGTGTGGCAGTGGGCCACAGGGAGCTCCACCGAGGGCCCCAGTGGCGGTGTCCACGTGCGTCCGCGCCACCCATGTCGGCACACCCCTCACACGGTTCGTGGCCCCATAAAAGGGGGCTCCATGCGTTCGTGCCACCGATTTCGGCGCATCCCTCACACGCTTCGTGGCCCCATAGGGAGCTCCACCGAAAGCCCCAATGGCGGTGTCCACATGCGACTGTGTCATCCATGTCGGCGCACCCTTCACACGCTTCGTGGCCCCATAGGGAGCTCCATTGTGGGCCCCAGTGGCAATGTCCACATGCGTCCGCGCCACCGATCTCGGCACACGCCCCATAGCTCCATCGAAGGCTCCAATGGCGGTGTCCGCATGCGTTCCCCCACCCAGTACAACGTTCCGTGGCCGCCCCATAGGGAGCTACACCGAAAGCTGCAGTGGCGGTGTTCGCATGCGTGCACCCCACCCAGTACAGCGTTTCGTGGCCCCATCGGAAACTCCACCGAAGGCCTCAGTGGTGTGTTCGCATGTGTTTCCCCGATCCAGTACAGCGTTTTTTTGGCCCCATAGGGAGCTCGACCGAAGGCCCTAGGGGCGGTGTCCGCATGCGTTTCCCCTACCCAGTACAGCGATTCGTGCCCCCCATCGTGAGCTCCACAGGAGGCCCCAGTTGCGGCCCTGCACCATTGCGGCGCACCCCTCACACGTTTCGCGGCCCCATGGTGGCCTCCGCCTCGAGCCCCAATGGTAGCGCCCACATGACTGCCCCGCACCATATTGGCACACCCTTTGCATACTTCATCGCCCCTGAGGAGATCACCCGAAGGCGATACCCGCAATGGCGGCACTCCCAATCAGATTTTTTGGTCCATGTTCTGTGGTGTGGATCCTCGTTTTGAAGAGACAGCGCCCCGCGTACCTTCCTCCTCCCTTCCTTCTTTCCTCCCCCCTCCTCCATCCTCCCATAATCACCATCATCCCATCACCCTCGTCCGTGCGTCCCCCCATCGATTTCGGCACACCCCTCACACGGTTCGTGGTCCCATCGGGAGTTCAGCCGAAGGCCCCAGTGGCAAGGTTCGCATAGCACCGCCGCCTCCATCTCAGCACACCCCTCACACGGTTCGTGGCCCCATGGGAAGTTTCGCCGAAAGCCCCAATGGCAAGGTTCGCATAGCACCGCCGCCTCCATGTCGGCACACCCCTCACACGCTTCGTGGCCCCATAGGGAGCTCCGCCGAAGGCCCCAGTGGCAGGGTTCGCATGACACCGCCGCTTCCATTTCGGCACGCCCCTCAAACGTTCAGTGGCCCCATTGGGAACTCCGCCGAAGGCCCCAATGGCAGGGTTCGCACGGCACCGCCACCCTCGTTTCGGCACACCCCTCGCAAGTTTCGCGGCCCGATAGGGAGCCCCGCCGAAGTTCCCAATGGCAAGCTTTGCATAGCACCGCCGCCTCCATTTCGGCACAGCCCTCACACGTTTCGAAGCCACATAGGGAGTTCTGCCGAAGGCTCCAGTGGCAGGGTTCGCATGGCACCGCCGCCCCCATGTCGGCGCACACCTCACCTCACACGTTTCGTGGCACACCCCTCACACGTTTCGTGGCCTTATAAGGAGCCCCGCCTAAAGCCCGAATGGCAAGGTTCGCATGGCACCGCCGCCTCCATGTCAGCACGCCCCTCACACGTTTCGTGGCCCCATAGTTTGGGAGCTCCGCCGAAGGCACCAGTGGCAGGGTTCGCATGGCACCGCCGTCTCCATTTCGGCACAGCCCTCACATGTTTCGCGTGCCCATCGGGAACTCCACCGAAGGCCCCAGTGGCAAAGTACGCATGACAACGCCATCTCCATTTCGGAGCACCCCTTACACGTTTCATGGCCCCATAGGGAGCTTCGCTGAAAGCCCCAGTGGCAAGGTTCGAATGGCACCGCCGCCTCCATTTCGACACACTCCTCACACGTTGCCCGAGGGCGATACTCGCAACGGCGGTATTCACAACTGCGTATGTTTGGGTCCTTCGCCAGGATAATATCTCAGGCGAAGGACCCGACCATATACAGTTGTGAATGCCCCAAGTGTGAGTATGGTCTTCGGTGGATTTCCCCATGTGGCCAGGACGCGCGCGAAAGCGGAGCTCACCATGGGGGCCGCGATACGGGTGAAGGGCGTGCCGAAATGGGGAGAGCCGCATGCGAACCGTGCCACTGGGGGCTTCATGCTACCACGCAGCGCTCAAGGGGTGTGCCGAAATGGGCGTGACGTCCACATGCGAACATCGCAATTGGTGCCTGATGTGGAGCTCCCTATGGGCCACGAAACGCGTAAGCGGCGTGCCGAAACGGGGGTGGTGCCCACATGTGAACGTCGCCACAGGGGTCTCAGGTCGACCTCCCTATGGGCCCACGAAGCGTGTTAGGGTGGTGCCGAAACGGGCGCGACGCCCACACGCGAACGTCGCCGCTGGGGCCTGCGGTGGAGCTCCCTACTGTGCCACGAGACGTGCGACGGGTGTGCCAAAACGGGCGTGACGCCCACATGCGAATGTCGCCACTGGGGCCTCAGGTGGAGCTCCCTATGGGCCCACGAGGCGCGTGAGGGGTGTGCCAAAAAGGGCGTGACGCCCACATGCAAACGCCGCCACAGAGGCCTTCGGTGGAGCTCCCTATTGGGCTACGAAGCGTGTCAAGGGCGTACCGGAACGGGCGCGACGCCCACACGGGAACGTCGCCACTGGGGCCTCAGGTGGAAATCCCTATGGGCCCACGAGGCGTCTGAGGGCTGTGCCGAAACCGGCGCGACGTCCACATGCGAACGTCGCCATTTGGACCTTATGTGGAGCTCACTATGGGGCCACGAAGTGCGTGAGGGGCGTGCCGAAACGGGCGTGACGCCCACACGCGAACGTCGCAGCTGGGGCCTTCGGTGGAGCTCCCTATCAGGCCACGAAGCGCGTCAGGGGCGTGCCGAAACGGGCGTGACGCCCGCACGCGAACGTCTTCACTGGGGCCTCAGGTGGAGCTCCCTATGGGGTCACGACGCGTCTGAGGGGTGTGCCGAAACGGAAACGTGAGGAGGGCAGAGGAGGGATGGGAGGAGGGAGGTGAGGAACGCGGGGCGCTGTCTCTTCAACACGAGGGCTCAACACCATTTTATGGTTGGGAGCAACAATTCGTCGGATGTCTGGGCTCGGCGAGGGGCCGCCCTTGCGCGCGGCCAGCTCCTGCCCTCGCCCTCGTAGCCCCGGCTGCCGCGGCCCTGCCCCTTCGGTGCCCTCTCTTCGGGTGTTGCCAGAAGTGTCCCTGGCCCAGGGGGTCCCAACGATTTCCAAGGAGGCTCCACGGCCCAAGAGCACCCCTCACGAGGCCCAGAGGGCTCTAAGGACTCCCAAATGGAGGGGGCGCCATGGGCCGGGGACACCTTTGGCAACCCCCGATCTCTCTGCCAGGGAACTTGCGGAGCGCGCTGCTGATCCGCGCCATCGCCACGCCCGAGGGATTGGCGGCCTTCATGAGCTTGAGGCCTCGGAAGAAGACAAAATACCCATACAGCTACTCTTGCCTCGCTTCCGGTTTTGGGGCCTCCTGGGAGGCCTTCGTCGCCACCGCTGGATTCGCCTCGAACCTCTGGTCAGAATGCACCCCGGGATAAATCCAGGGAGTAGCGGTGTTGGTATCTTTTGGTCTGACCAAGGCCGGTCTCCATGACCGCCTCTGTCTGCTCTGGCGTGAGGGTGCCCAGGCGGTCGACCACGCCCTCGCCCAGGTCGTTCACCTTGATGAAAATCTCCACTCGTTTCTCTAGAGGTATGCTCGGTAAGGCTTCGGGCTGCGCGCTGACAGCCCCCCAGGCAGTCCCAGCTGGTCTCGACGCCTCAGCCCCAGGGCGCGGGGCGCCCCAGGGGGCGACCCCAGAAGCGGTGCCTGAGTGTTGAGACCGCCCTGGGCTCCTCGGGGAGCCTGTTGGGGCCAGCTGGGACTACCTGGCGGGGCTGTCTCTGCGCAGCCCGAAGCCTCACCAAGTATGCTATGCCGTATCCGGTTCGACATGACGGCGCTGGGGTTCCGGACACGATCTGGCCCCTCCATCTCGAGCGGGGGGTTCACGACCTTTGCTCGCTGCGCCGGCGTCAGCAGCTGCAGCGCCTCTCGGCTGCGCACCCAGGGGGGGAAGGCAGAAGGGGTGCGGGCCCTCTCAGAAGGCTCGCCAGACATGCTCGCGCAACGACAAGATCACGACGGGAATTCGTGTGGCCGATTTCGGCCCTCGGGGACCCTCGCTGGGCCCTGGGATCGTCAACAAAACGAACCGCGGTGAAGAACTGGCCCTGGGGAAAGGGTCGGGACCTCAGGGGGGCTGCATTGAAGAAGCCAGTACATCGGGTGCCTGGGCCAGAAGGGCTCCGTCCCTCTGAACCGTTTCTTGGAGCCTCCCCCGAAGCCGGGGAAGGCCACTCAGAGGGCGGGAGGGCCTCGGAGAGGCCCCGCCACCTTCCTGAGAGGACCTGCCCCCTCTCACTTCCCCCTTCGGCGCGCCGCCGAGCTCGGCTTCCGAGCCCCAGCTCCGGTCTCTGGCGGCCGCTCGGGAGGACCCGGGCACCCCCCGAACGACCTCGGCGAGGCGCGGCCGCTTCAGAGCACCCCGAGGCTGGAGAAAACCGCCGAGAGCCGACGGGCAGGCACGAAGACGTCGGACCTCGAAGCTGGAGCTTCCACCCTCGCTGCGCCGCCGAGCCTCGGCCACCCACGGCTCCAGCTCGTGCCGCTCTACGAAGCTGTCTACGTCGAGATCGCCCTCCCCGAGCGGCCCGTCCGGGGTCGTGGAGCGGGCGGCGCCCCTCCTGTGCCCCCGCCTCCCCCATGGGCTCCTCCCTTCCTCCCCCTTCATCACCCGTTCCGTTCTCACTCTGCCTCCTTCCCGTCTTAGTCTTCCTCCGACTCCTCTTGCTCTCCGCTCTCCCTCTTCCTCTTTGTCTTTCTCCTCCTCCTTCCTCGGTCTCCTCCTGCCTCCTCCTCTCCTCCTGGTGCCGCTCGCAGAGCTCATGTCGGCCACGGCCATCGCCAAGGTGCTCACCGCGTTGACCATGTCGGGGCCCTGGCGGCTGCAACGGCGAGCGTGCGTCTGGAAGTTGCCAGCACCAAAAGCCCCGGGGGAATCGTGAGGAGGGGGAAGGACGAAGGGGGGGAGGGAGTGAGCGGACGGGATGGGCATGGATGGGAGAGGGAGAGTGTGGAAGAGACCACCCACTTTCCCCCTCCTCTCACTCCGCTCCCCCTTTACTGTCTCCTCCTCCTCCTCCTTCACCTCCTTCCCCTCCTTCTTCTCTTCCTGAACTGATCCGTCTCCTCCTCCTCCTTCTCCTTTCTCGCTTGCCGTCCACTTCCTCCTTCAGCTTCTCTTCCTTCTCCTCCGTCCCCTCTCTCCTCGATGCATATCTTCCTCCTCCTCCTCCTACTCCGCATCACCATCATCACCATCATAATCACCATCACCATCACCATCACCATCACCATCGCCATCATCATCACCATCATCATCATCACCATCATCATCATCATCATCATCATCATCATCATCATCATCGTAACCATCACCATCATCATCGTCATCATCATCATCATCATCGTATCCATCACCATCGTCATAATCATCATCATCATGATGATGATGATCATCATCATCATCATCATCATCATCTTCATCTTCATGATCATCATGACCGTCATCACCAACGCCCTCATCATCATCATCATCCCCATCATTATCCCCATCATTATCATCATCATCAGCATCATCATCATCAACATCATCATCGTCAGCATCATCATCATCAGTTTTGTCATCATCATCATCATCATCATCATCATCATCATCATCATCATCACCATCATAATCACCATCACCATCACCATCACCATCATCATCATCATCACCATCGTCATAATCATCATCATCATCATGATCATCATCATCATCATCATCATCATCATCATCATCATCATCATCATCATCATATCTCCTCAACCTGTATACTACTTCTCCTTCTCCTCCTCTCCCCTCTCCGGGTCTTCCATCCTCTCCTGCCCCCTCTCCTCTACCCTTCCCTCCTCCTCTCGCGCCCATCTCCTCTACATTCTTGTTTTGTCCTCCTGGCCCTCCTCTCCTCCCCTGCCTAGCCTTCCTTCCCCTGCTCACTCCTTCTGCTACCCCCGCCCTCTCTCATTGTGTGGGGGGGGGCAAGTCGAAGCGCCCAGGCCAGTGCTCGGGGGAGCCCTATGGGCCCGCACCACAAGTCGGTCGACGTCGGCGGACCAACTTGCCGATCCTGGCTGGTCCGATCATGGGCCCAAGATGGATCTGGCCACGATCCGTGAGGTGGTCAGCTGCCGTCGCCCGAACAGGTCAGTCCGGCCAAGGGCGTAGCCAATCCATCCGTCTTCCTGCCTTTCCTATCTATAACTCCTTCTCACCTGACCACCAGACGTGTCGGCTGGGCGGGCTGGGCACTTCGCCTGAGATCTCCTCCTCGGATATGACCCCGACGCTTGCGTTTTCCAACAACTGGACGAATGAATGGTCGGGTTTTAAACTGTGGCCCTCGCTTCAGCGCCGCGCGCATCCGTTTTGACAGTTTACAGCAGTTACTCGGATGGAGGAGGTGTGGTTTGCAAAATGTGGCTCTCGCCTTTGCGCCGGACGCACACGTCTTACATGTTTCCAGGTGTTACACGGATGGACGGGGTGGTTTGCAACATGTGGCTCTCGCTTTAGCGAGGCCTCGCGTTCGTGTCAAACGTTTCAAGCAGTTCCACAGATGGAGTGCTGTTCTTTTACGAGGTGGAACAGTCGTTTGATGCTTCCTTGATCCTTACGACCAGCAGTCTAAAGCTGTACCACAGCTGCACGGAAGGAGGCAGGCTTCATATCAATTCTGGGGTATCGATTGAGACTTCGTTGGTTAGGCTTCATGGCTAGCCGGCTCAAAACTTGGACAAGACACTGCATGCGTGGAGTTTTCTGTCAAAAGCGGGGCTCTCGCTGGACAAATCCTTAGACTGCATGGTCCTACCTCGTCGCCGGCGTTACAGCTGGAAACCTGCATGCGAGCCCCTCTTCAAAACGGGGCTGTCGCCTGAATTGCAGGGCCACGGGGCGCTCGTCTTTCAAGACGGCCCTTCCTGCAAAGAAGGGGAACTCTTGTACGGACTTGTGCGGAGGCGAATTGGGATGCATCTTGGGCTTACTTCGGTCCTCCTCCTCCTCCTCCTTCCCCCTCCCCCTCCTCCTTCCCCCTCCTCCTTCCTCCACCCTTCCGCGATCAGATTTTTCAAGCCATTGCCCTGAAGTCCCGACCCCTACCCTGGAGGTAGTTTTTTTTCATCCCGGATCCATTCTTGATGGCCCCGGGGCCCGATAACTGGCCTCAGAGTCAGAAGTCGTAGAACAACTTCGTGTTGAAAAAGCCTCCCTCCTCCCCCCGACCTCCCTCCATCCTTCATCCCGCTTCCTCCCCTCCTCCTGCTCGCCGCCCGGGGCGGTCCGCGCTTATGCCGCCAGCTCGCGCGATGGCGTCCGAGGCCTGGCGGAGGATGCCGGCCTCGCGCCCCGACCCCACGGCGGAGGGGGAGGAGGACGAGGAGGACGAGGAGGACGAGGAGGAGGAGGGGGAGGAGGAGGAGGAGGAGAAGGAGGAGGAGGAGGAGGAGGAGGAGGAGGAATATGATGTTCTTTCCATGCTGTGCGCACGAGGGCCACGGGACTTCTGCGTGAAAGGTGATCGCGTGCTGCAATCGAGATCGGCTCGCAACGGGCCCGATCGGTCTCTCGAGAAAGGAAATCGGCTGAAACTCACACGGGTCCACACCCAGGAAGCTGTCACAAACAGATCTTGACCGACTTATGCGGCCGACCCGAATGGAGACCCAGCGCAGAACACTATTGGAGGTAGGCCCGGAGCCGATGGGTATTCTGGGCCAGCAAGGCCTGCTCAAAACAAGCAGAGTAACCTGTGGTGCAGCTCACGAGGGTAAGCCTCGGGGAACTTGGTATAGAAAATGCCCCGCGGATTCTTACCTTCTAATTGCATGTGAGGAAGCGCAGACCGAAGGCAGATCCCGCGGCCCGAGCAGTGAGAGACATCACTGGTCGAGATCCACGACTCGGAGACGAGTGCGCTTCCTCCAGGGTAGACCTTCCATGCAAAAATCGGTATGAAGTCCCGAGGAGGAGAGGGTGAGGAAGATGACGACACCGCGGACGAGGGAGGAAGGAGAAGAGAGGGATTACTACAAACCCAGCTTTGGCCGGGGTTCTCGATTGCCATAGGAGTCCCAGTCCCGCGGGCGAGCTTCAAAAGCCCGCCGCAAAAACTGGCGAGGGCATTTCCTGTCCGGACGGCTTGCAAATCCCAAGGCTTGAGATCGGGGAGGCCCAAAGACGTTGGGCCTATTACGTGCGGTACTGAAACTAGTGCACGGCAGACCTATTGGCAGACCTATCAACACTGCGCGGAAAAGGCCAATCTTGGAGCCTTATTCTCAAGAGTTGCGGCAAAGATCGCCGACGCAAATCATGCTCGGCACCGAACCTCACATCGAACTCAAAGTAGGGATTCCCTGGAAGCGCCTGGATTGCCTCCAGGCGGAACAGAAGCTACCCATGCCAGAGAACAGTTCTACTGCAAAACCTCGACTCGAGAACTCACCGGACCTCCATCTTTTCATCAGCTCGGCAGGAGCCGCACGGAAATGCAGCGCTCTGCTGTGTCGGCCGCCCGCCGCACGGCGGGAGACAGGCTCTTAAGCAACTGGTTTACGCGACCGCCTTTCGTGTAGCGAATCACGGAGCGCTCTGCCATCCATCTTCCTCGGTCCTGGACGCTGCGTAGGTCTCGAACGCCGGTCATGGCGTCGTGGGGCTTCAGGTCCGCTCGGGGGCCCCGCGCAGGGGGGAGCGTCAGGTCGCGCTCGCGACTCCTCGGCAGCTCGCGCGGGCGCAAATCGTGGATGAAGGCGAAGATGACGGCGGCCGCGAGGTGCCGGCTGCCTGTCTCGGCCAGGCGACGTGCCGCCAGGCAAGCTGCCGCCCGCAGCAGTGGAAGACGAGCCCGCGGCGGATCCAGCCTCGCAGAGCCCTGGCGGGCCAGCTGGACACGCACCAACTGGGGGCAGCCAGGGCCAACAGTAGGTCGGAAGTGCGCCACCACCGCCGCCTTCGAAGCCGCATTCGACCTCCAACCGTCGTAGAAAATCTGATCGAGCATCTCCACGCGCGCCGTCTCGAATTCCGTGGGCCTGGTGGACTTCAGCAGCTGCAATCGAGCCCGCGTCAGGAACCGCTGGTACTGATCGCGGTGCTCGGACTCCTGCTGGGCGGACGCGGAGCGACGCTCTGGCGCGCTCCTCCAGCCGCCTGGCTGCGCGTCCCGCCCGAGGCGGAGGCCGAGCCGCCCTGCGCGCAGCCGCGCCTGTCGCGGAGGCCGAGCTCGCCGCTGGCCGCTGCCGCGGGAGGCGTCCGTAGATCTGGAGGGCGTCGGCCAACTCGTCCCACGGGCTCGATGTCGACGCCCCCGCGGATGACGCTCTCGGTCTGACCGTCGGGCGGCTTCCCGAAGGGGAAGCGCGCGCTGCGCGACGGCTCCCCGCTCCTCGCGGCAACGCCCCCTGAGCCCCCCCGCGCTGGGCGCCTCCCGGGCAGAGGCGTGCAGAAGTTGTCCTGCTCTAGCAAACGATTCAGGGTGCGTCGCTGCGCGCCCCGCTTGAAGCGATTGCGGGATTGCCTCGTCCAGGGCGCCATCGCAGCATCTCCCGGCGCGCGGGCAGCTCGAATGCGTGCCCCTGCAGCTGCCTGCGCCTGGGCGAGGTCTCTGGCCACCGTCGGAGCATGGCGTTGAAACCAGTGGTGCCATCGTGAGTGTATGCCGGCATGGCCAGGAAGAATCTTCGCCTCCGTCAGCGCCGTTGCCATGCGGCCCCAAGGAATACCTCCTCTAGCGTGCGCCTCCCAGGCGTCCGTGCGCAGCGTGGCTGGCTGACAAGAGCTGCGCGGCGGGCGGAGTCGAGCCGACAAGCCCAGTTCCGTCGCGTGGTGCATGTCTGTTGGTTGGCACCAGCCACCTGGCCCAGAGGCTACGCGTCGGGCCGCTGCCGCCTCCCGCTCGAGGACCCCAGGCGGCGGCGCCTCCGCGTGGGCCGCGAAGAGACGCGCGGGGAGGACTAAGGCGTGTAGCCCCAGCTCACTCCATCGCCGTTCCCGTAGTCGTTCGTCAAATTTCTCCAGCGGCTTTGCCCGAGATCTGTCCCCCTTGCCAGGCCCAATGTGGCTCCCAAATACTTGCCAGGTGTCGCCCAAGAAACTTGCATAGCCGATGGATCGCTGGCCGTTTCCTGCTGGAGTTGGGGCACATCCACGTCCCATAGAGGGATGACGACCGCCTTGCTTAGGTTTAAAGCCGGGCTCGATACCGACTCGAAGACGTTGAAGGCAGAGACAACTCTGTGGTGATCATGCCGCCAAGATCGAATGACCATCGCGGTGTCGTCAGCGAAGGCCCTCGTCGTAGCGGAAGGGTGTCTGAGTTCCATGATGCGCAGTAGACTATCCGATGCCAGCGCAAACAAGTAGCGGTGATAGCGGACAGCCTTGCCGAATCCCAGACTCCAGCGCAACCAGCTCGTAGAGCCTCCCCTGCAGCAGCAATGTACCGACGGCCCGGTGGTAGAACGAAGTGAGTACCCCCATTGCTGCGGGAGGAAAGCCTGCTGCTTCTGCCATCGTCATGATGTATTGCCTAGACACTGAAGGAAAAGGCAACCGCGAAATCGAAGAGCACGATGGCCGCGTTATCCTCCTTCAACGCAGCTAACATTGATGTGTGCTCGGTGTCCACAACGTAAGAAAACATAAAACGACCTTGTATAAACCCTCGCTGCGCTGTCGTGATACCTGGTGATACTAATGGCTCCCATCGGGCGGTATGCATTCGCAATGACCCTGTTATCTGTATTCATAATCGAAAGAAGGCGTGCCCCCTCGTGTCTGAACACCTGCTCGCCAGCTGCGTCTGTCCGTACTGATTTTTAGGTAAACAATATAAAAAGAGACTCGTTGAACTCATCGTGCGCTTCTACCCCAGCTTTAGGTCCCCCTCAAGCCGCCGCCCTGCCTGCCAGAGCACCAGCACCCCAACCGGACCCAAACAGCGCCACGCCTGGAACAGCATGCCGTCGGGGCCTGGTCGGGAGTTGCCGACGATCCGTAATGCTCTTTCGGTGTCCTTGGACCTGAGGCGCCACTTCTCGGCAGGATACGTCAGCTGTTGGGACCCCGCATGCCTTGCAAGAACTGCCCATGTAGCCAGCTTGGCAGCGTCAACATCCGCGTGACCGAACACTCGTCGCCAGTGAACCGCCAATCGTTCGGCGATCACCTCGTCGTCCGTGTGGATGTTGCCCTGCGTGTCCTCTAGGATATGAGTGCCAGCATTGTCGGTCCGCCGGGCGAGCCGAGCCAACCGGCGGTTGATGGAGTTCTGTTGCACTCGTCGGTGACGCTCGTCCAGCCCGCCGCTCCCGCTGTGCTCCTGCGGTTGCACCGCGCGCACGTCGGACAGTACCTCGGCTCTGCTTAGCTGGACTGCGTGGTCTTTCGGCTTCTGCAGAATGGCCGCCACAAAGGCCGCAGGGGGGGCCTTAGAGCTCCTCTATGCTTTGAGCATGCGCTGTCGAACTCGGTCGTGCGAAGTGAAGAAGAAGGAGGAAAAAGGGGAAGAAAGAGGAAGGAGGGACGACATGGGATGATGAAGCGGAAGAAGATGAAACGGACGAGGGGGGGAATGATGAGTATGACGGCGATGCTGATAGTGATGATGACAATTTCAGGAGTCGGTGGAAAAGGTGGAATAGGAGCAGGAGAAGCAAAATACGGAGAAGGCCTCCTCTTGAGGAGGGGCAGGAGCAGCGGGGGGGGGACTGGAGGAACAGGAGTAGCGGTGATAGCAAGGAGGGAAGACGCGGAGGAGCAAGAGGATGTTCAACCTGTACCCCCCCGCCAAGCCGAGGGGATCGTTTCTGTCTTCAATCCCCAATCCCCACCCGCCTCCTCCTCCCAATCATCCCCAGCTCCCCTCCCTTCCTCCCGCCCCTGTCCTCCTAACCCTCCCTCAACCACCCTCTCTGTTCCCCTTGGCTCCTCTCCCTCTCTTCCTCTCTCCTCCTCCTCTCCCCTTCTTTCTCTCCCCGCCCCTCCGCCGCACGGCAGCTCAAAATCGGTCCCACGATCTCCCCCAGGGTCCAAACGCACAGGTTTTCTGAGCTGCGTCCAGCCGTGGCGACGAGGGCCCACCCGAAGGCCAACTACCTTCGTCTCAACTCTCCCTCCTCTGATCCCCCCTCCCCTCCCCGCCAAGTTGAGGGGGTCGCTCTCGTCGCCCATCTTGGCCGCCGCTCGCCGCCGGCGTCCGCAGGCCGCATGGGACTGGGGAGCGAGGGCGCTCCAGCGACCAACTGCTCTGGGGGGCGTCGGGCGAGCGGCCGGGGGGGAGGAGGACAAGGAGGGGCACGAGACGGGGGCGAGCAGGAGGTTCGTTTCGGTCCTCCTCCCAGGCGCGAGCCGCAGCTCACAAGTGCTGTGCGGGGGCCACTCCCCAGGGAAGGGATAGCCGTGGTGAGCTCAGAAGGGATTGAAGTTTGGGCCACAAGAGGGCCCCAAAACGATGCATGAAAACTGCACAGAGCTAGGAGAGCATGATGAAGACGAGAAGGATGAGGACAGGGAAGACGACGAGGGCGACTTGAGGAAGCTGGAAGAAGAGAAATAGGATAGAAATAACGCCGAGTACAAGCCAGAGCCTATCCCTCCTAAAGTTGACCCCTGATATTGCGTTTCCGCGCACACCACGCATGCTTTCGGTCGCACGCAGCTGGGGCGGACGCCGCTCGAGCGCTCCAAGGAGTCAAAATCGGGCTAAACTAAGCTACCTTGGGTCGACCCTGGAGAGCCGGCAAGCGAACGGGGTGGGCGCTGGCCCCTCGGGGACCGCCCAGAAAGCGAAAAAGGAACCATCAGTGCGTACCGGGAGACTGTCGCTGTTGATCTGCAGGGAACAGCAGGAAGGTGCGGAGCGGGCCCGGCCGCCAGGTGCGCTGTTGGGCCAGGTACGCCAACGATCCTCTTGGTGAGGCCGTCGCTGTTGATGCGACGGTGGCGTGAGGCTGTGGCGTAAGAGGGCCCTCCAAAAAAAGAGAGCCCCTGCGCTGGGCGGCGCGAGGGCCAGGGCGGCCAACGATTTTCACCGCGAGGCCGTGGCTGTAGATCCGATGGCGCCGTGCGAAAAGCGGGTGGGAGCAGTCCCCGCCGAGCGGGTACGGATCGAGCGCGCCGGAGTGGCGGGCGCGGTGGGGCTGGGAACGCCATCGATCCTCTCGGAGGGGCCGTCGCTGGTGATCCGATGGCGGTGTGGAACGGCGGGCGAAGAGGAAGGCTCCTGCGCCGAGCGAGCGGCGCGAAAGGGCGGGGCGGCCCTCGATCCTCGCGGAAAGGCAGCGGGGGAAGAAGGGGCGTCGCCGAGCCGAGCGGTGCAGCTGTGCAAAGCGAGCGCGCCAGAGCGGCGAGAGGCAGGAGAGGTCCCAGCGGTGGAGGGCAGCGGGGCCCTGCCGCATCGAGGCGGGTGCCTGGCAGGCGGAGCCGCGCTGGCAGAGGCCGAAGCAGGGGCAGCGCAGCAGGATGGGACAACAGTCGATCCTCTCTGCGTGGCCGTCGCTTGTGATCCGATGGTGTCGCGACCCGGGGGCGGGCGCAGAGGACGCGTCGTCGCGCCTGGCAGGGTCACCGAGCGGCGGGCGTGATCGCCCAGGGGCGGCGGGCGGAAGACAAACACACAGAACAGAGCCCGGCCGGGGAGACCCGAGGGCGAGCGTCCCGAGGGGGGGGGCGCCGCGGGCGGCAAGGCAGCGCGCCGGCTGCCGCGGGCTGAGGAAGTCCCCTCAGGGGGCCCCGAGCTGCAGAGGCGGAAGAGGGGCTCGCCCGGCGGCTCCGGAAGGGGCCCGCGGCCCCTGTCGATCTGATGGCTCCGGAGAGCGGAAAACAGCTGGTCCTCGCTGAAAGATGGGTCCAGGGGTGTCACCCGGCAGGAAGAGAGGATACTGCAGGAAGAGAGGATACTGCAGGAAGAGCCGTCTGCGACGCACTCGTGGTACTGCAGGAAGAGAGGGGGCCGTCACTGGGGCGCCTGGGGCAGATGGGGGCGTCTGCCAAGCGACGGCTCGCGGACGTGCTCCTCCAAAGTGTTCCTTGAAGCCTTGCATGATCTCTGCGTCTGTGGGGCCAGCAGGCGGCGGGGGGAGCAAGCCATCCCAAAGCGTCCGCCTCGAAGACAAAAGCACAAGCACGCACAAACACAAGCACAAGCATAAGCACAAACACAGACGCACACACAAACACAACCATAATCACAAGCACAAGCATATAAGCACACACACAAACACAACCACAAACACAAGCACAATCACAAGCAAAACCACACACCCAAACGCAACCACTCAAAAACACAAACACAACCACAAGCACGAACACGAACATAAACACAACAATACATGCAACCACAGCACGTACACAAGCACAAACACAAACGTAATAACACACAATCACAATCACAATCAATAGCACAACCACACACAAACACAAACACAAACGCAAACACACACATACGCACACACAGACGCACACACACACACACGCACACGCACACGCGCACGCATATGCACCCGCACACGCACACTCTCAAACATACACGCACACAAGCACACGCACGCACGCACATGTTCGCAAACACCCACGCGCGCGCGAGCACGGCATTCGCGCACGCTCACGCACACGCGCGTGCATACACGCGCACCGGCAGACGCGCACAAACGCGCGCGCATGCACACACACACACACGCAGTCTCCTCCCTAGACGATGATGACGACAGAGCCGCCGTTGTCCGTCGCAGGCGGGTAGCGCGCAGGCCGACGCCGCAACCGCCGCGCTGGCGGAGCTCACCCCTCGATGTTCTGCGAATAAATGATGGCCGCGATCCTCGCTTTTATCTTTTCCCTTTCCTCGCTCTTGTCCTCCGCGTCCACCGTTTTCTCGCCCTCCTCCTCTTCACCCTCGTCCTGCACACGTCCCCTCCTCCTCATTGTCCTCCTTGTCCCACTTATTGATTATACCATTCCTTCATTTTATTATTCTCATTGTTGCTCCCATCTCTCATCATTCCCTTCCACCTCTTGCTTCTCCTCAGCCTCACCGTCCTTCTTCCCCTCCTCCTGTTTCTGCCTTTTCTCCTCCGTTCCCTCCTTCTCTTCCCCCTCCTCCTCCTCCTCCTTCTCCTCCTCTTTCTCCATCCCCAGGACGAAAGTTTTTTCCTCTTGGGCCCGGAACGACGGTGTGAAGTCTTCAGCAGACCCGTATGAGATAACCGCCGTCGGATCTCGTGAAGCTCGCGCGGATCCTAATGTGGCTTTGGTGTTTGTTTCGGTGGATCCGATTTCCGTCCGTACGGATCCGATTTCGGATTCGTTGGATCCGTGTCCGGTCTCATTTTTTACGGCGGATCCGATTTCTACCCTGTTTAAATTTATATTATTAAGTTAAACCAGGAGACCGGGAGAAATCGGATCCGCGGACCCCGCAAACCGCCCGTGTTAAGATTCTATGGGGGAGGGGGGTTCGGTAATCAACTTTCCACGATGGGCCCTGCGTCGTCTCGCGCACTCCCATCAACTCCCCGCGCGAGCGGGCCCCATTCAACATGAATACATACATCCCTCCCCCCCCCAGTTGCTGAAAACAGCTCGTCCGGTCGCCGTCCGTTCGGCGGCGCCGACGTTGTCTCGCGAACTCCTCATGGCCATTTTCACCTCAAGAGGAAAATCTTTCGTCCTGCGTAAGTCTTCCCTCCTCCTTAACCTCCTTCCGCTTGCGCCTCCGCCACCTCCCCCTCCTCCTCCTCCTCCTCCTCCTCCTCCTCCTCCTCCTCCTCCTTATCCTCCTCCCCCTCCCTCGGGTCCGCCCTCCCCCGTCTTGTCGCCCCTCTCCTCATTCATCTAGCATTTTGTTTGGGCCGGCTCCTGTACCTGCGCGCGGTGCTTGAGGCACACCGAACACCGCTCTTTCCGATCGGTCTGCTCGGCTGACTAAAGCAAGAGCTTCGCATGCACATTCAGAACCATGTCGCACCCAGTGTCGCGTTCAGCATCCCCTCGGCGGTGGTCTCGCTGTGACAAGTGCAAGAGGTGTGAGTGGAACGATCTGCTCAGCAAGCTGGACACCAAGTGCGTTCACTGTGCCCATGAGGTTAATATCTACAGACCCAAGGGCGGCAAGAAGCCGCGTGCAGCCTCCAAGGAGAGACGCGAGCGGCGGGTCACCTTCGCCGACTGGGTCGACGAGCCGCTGGGCAAGAACGAGCACACCAATATGCGGCCGTGGACACAACCAGATTCGGTTCGTGATCATCTCATGGAGGTGCTGAAGATTACCGAAGTCGAGGACCTCAATAAGTTCCTCAAGCAGAGGGTGCAGTTCCTTTCTGCGACTCAAGCGTCGGCAACGCCACCTTCGGCAGCAGCGGCGCTGACCAAGGCGGACTCCGCCTGGCGCGACGCCAATCACAGGCGCGACCAGGCCGTGGCCAACGTGCGGAAGCTTCGCTCCGCCTGGTCCGTGGCAGGGGGCAAGGAGGCTGCCGCGGCGGTCACTCCTGCCAAGGCAGAGATCACCCGTGAAGGCGCGGTGGGATCACTCGCGCGGGCCGAGGGGGTTGCAGCGGCGCCCGAGGCCATGCCAGCGAACGTCAAAAAGTTTGAGCAGCTCTTCGAGCTGACGTGGGACGAATCCATCTTCCAGGACGTCGAGGGCCTGGGGGTGGAGGAGTCGGAGAAGAAGGAGCTGCGCACCATCCACGAGCAGCTCGCGACCACGCAGAAGGCCTTCACGACCAAGTCGTCGGAGGTGAAGGAGTGGCTCGCCAAGGCCGCCAAGGTGCGCGACGCCATCGACCCGCGCGCGGCCAAGAGGCGGCTGTCCAATGGCGGCGGCGCCCAGGCCACCGCGGCCGAGCCGCAGGCGGCTTCAGCCGGTGGCGGAGGCCGCTCTGAGGGCGCGGATTGAGCCGCGGCGGCCAGCGAGGCGACGGAGGCCAAGATCCAGGCGGAGGCGGCGCGGCTGTCGGCGGCCAAGTTCGCGGCGGCCGAGGCGGCTGCGGAGGCGGCGGCCGCTGGCCAGGCGAGGGCGCAGGCGCGGGCTCAGAGGCCCATGCTAGGCCCAAGCCTGTCGGCGCTTGACGGGTTGCGCCTGGCCGCGGGCCCAGCGGCGAGACGGCCGACGGCCGGGCGCCAGTTCTGTCCCGGGAGAAGTTCGAGGTTGTCCAGGATGCCCGCAATATTCTCTCCTTCTTCTATGCCAGCGTCGTGGCCTTGAGAGATCAGGCGTGGACGTGCCTGAGTCACAACTGTGCTGATCATTCTATCTGGGGGTGCGTCGAGACTCGCCTGCCCGAGTCGAGCTTGCGCAAGAGGGGGCAGATGTCGCGTGGGCAGCACCGTCGTATGATTGCCGATCCTGCCCGCTCTACTGAACGCCATCGGTCGGCAGCTATGGTCGAGCGAGTCGCCGAGGGAGGCGAGGTCATCTTCGCCAAGGTGCACTTGCAAGTCACCAGCCTGGGTGACACCCAGGCCGAGGCCCTCGAGGCCCCTGGGTCTGCTGCAGTGGGCGGGCTCGTCGCGTCGGCCGTCCAGTGCGAGGGTTTCGCCTTCGTTCTGTTCCTGCTCGACGGGTTTTGCTTTATTGGCGCGTCGGGGCGCGGCCGTGCGCGGTGCCCGCGGCTGGGCGCTGTGCCGCGCATGTTGCATTGCAACTGCCATGGTTGGCGCTCGGGGCCGGAACACCACTCCGCGCGAGCTCGACGCGTCGGGCTTCATCCATGAGTACGTGGATGTATGCTGTTGCTTTCACCTGCGACGCGGGCGCTGACGACGCGCTGATTGACTATGCAGTCATGTCTGAGGCCATGGCTCCGTGCATCTCGGGGTGCCAGGCCGTGCTTGATGCGCCCTGGCGCCCTCGCGTTGGCGTCGTCGTCTCGGTCAAGTGCAGTGGCGAACAGTTGGTTGCCCGACGTCTCGAGGCCCCGACGCGCCCGCCACGACCGAGTAGACCCCGAGCCTTGCCGCAGGAGGCCGCTGCCGCTGAGCGCCGATCGCGGTTTTGTTTTGTTTTGGTTTGTTTTGTTTTTGTTTTTTCTCCACCTCACAGAATTTTTTTTTTGGGGGGGGAACGGAGCCTCTAGGGTTCTCTTTCCTTAAAGAGGCGAAGGACCAAGGCGGTCGCCCCGCTGGGCGAGCAGTTCACTCTCCAAGGTAGCCTTGGCTCAAGTTCCCTGCTGGCGGAAGCACCCATCTGCCACGAGGCGTGCCGGGCACGCGGACGGGCAGCGCTTCCTGTCGAGGGGGCCGAGCTCGGGCCAACCATCTGGAGCTGAAGGCGCTCGAACCCCACAGTGCGGCAAGACGTGGGTGTCTCCTTGCCGTCGCTCGGAGCCGAGCTTCAAAAATCTCTGACGGACTAGCTTGGCGGGCGAGGCGACGGGCATTTAAAGTGGCAAGGAAGGCGTCGATGCAAGCAGCGCGTTTTAAAAGGGCTGACTGAGAATCAAAGAACAACAGCATACAGGAGGGAAACCAAGGAAACCTCACGGGGTCCGAATGAGCACATATCCCATCATGTAACCATTTCCGAATCAGAGTCTCGAGTTATGGGCACTGGCGATAATGGTGGATCGAATCCAAATCCGACATGTCAGAAGTATTGCAACCAAACGCACATCCCATCGGGGCGGAGTGAAAGCGGGCAGATGTGCAAATAGAGCCGGTCAACATACGCAGCGGCGCGATCCCCAGGTACATGGAGGTGGTCTCGCATACCGCTCGGGTCGCCTTACACAAGCAGGAAATGTGTGAGGCAGAGGCCGCTGGGAATAATTTCCGAACTCTCCTCGACATCGTGCGTGAAACTGGTTCGCCATCTCGAATGGCACGGAACTCGAGGTAGAGTTTCTGCTGAAGCCGAGGGGAGGAGGCGTTGAGCTGGATGGGGAGCCCGAGGAACCAGGAACGCATTCGGCGAGCAAAGCCTAGGAAGCAAATACTATTCCATCCAACGTGCCAGCGATACGGGATATGTTCTAAATCCGTTCTGGCGTCTTCCAGCGACTCCAAGACCCCGAAGAGAAACCGAGATCTCAGAAGATATCGAATATGCGTTGCCCAAGAGACAGCCGTAAGGTCGACGAGCTCAGTGCGGAAGCCGAGATCCGTTAGATGAAAAGCGATGTTATACGATATGGCGTTGCGGGGGCCAGAGGTAAGACGCATGACAGCTTCATCATCATCATCATCATCATCATCATCATATATATATTTATATATATATGGAGTAACCTGGGGCTAGGAGGATAAAGTTGGAGACGAAATAACAGTTTGGAGAGGCACATCACGCGGAACGCCACTGCACTCCGCGCCACACCTAGTCCTAGCTGGCGAGTTTGGCAAGTGCGCTCCAGAAATCCAGGAACCACCGACCCGATCGGAAAACCAAGGTAAACCGCCCAAGTCCCAATCTTGATTCCTCCGAAAGGGTTGCCGTAACTCGTGAGCACAGACGCGAGACGGGCGCTGTCCAGCGTGCCGCAAATGATCAGCACGCACCTCGAGAAATTGTGGCGCAGATTCGCAATCTGCTCAGGGTGCATGAGGAGCGTGACAAGTGGGCCAAGCTCAGTCAGCACATTCTTCAGACCGAACAGGAAATCGTCAGCATATGCGAGGGTAAGAGAGATGGCAGGAGTAGAATGGTGACGAACCCATCGGAGCAATGGGTCAACAGCAAGTACGAAGAGGTACATGGAGGCGGGGCACCCTTGTTTGACCCCGCTCTCGATCGGGATAGTCTGAAAACGCTGACCAGCAACGGTGACAATCGCGATTTTCTCAGCATACATAGCTTCAAAGAATCGTCGTATAGACCACGGGATGTTCATCTTCGAGAGGACAAAGAAAAGCCAGGATTGAGCGAGGCTAGGGAAGGCAGAGGCAAAGTCAGTCAAGAAGAGGGCTGCTTTCTGGTCATCTCTGAGGTGTCTTTCTAATCCCCACGCCTCCGCCTTCACTACGTTCTCAAGCATGTCCCTCCCACCAACGCACTTCTGCTCCCTCCCAATCATACCCTTCGTATTTGAAACAACAGGAAGAATGCACGCAGCCGCCAGCAATTTCACATCAGTGTTGCTCATGCTCAGCGGGCGCGTGCAGGCAGGCGAACGTAGCAACGGGAAACCGGCACGATCAGCGTCCTCGACGCCCTTCGGAAGAAACGCCAACAGGCTGCAACGCATATCCTCAGGTAGACCGTTGAAGTCATCTTGAAACAGTGTGAGGTAGCACGTGTAAAGTAGCCTTGAGGCCGAGGGTAGTTTCCAGACCGCGTAGGGGATCCCGTCAGGGCCAGGCATGCTGTGGGGCCTCTTGAGGAGCATCTTGTGCCATGAGATATAGTCGAGCTTCCATTCCTCGGGGAGGGGGTTCTCAAGCTTCTGGATGTGGGGGGCGATGTCGGTCCAGAGGCCCTCAGAGACACACGGCTTACTGAACGTGTTAGCCCAGAAGTCGCCCAAGACCTTCGCCGACTCTTCCAAAGTACGACACGGGTTCCCCGACGCATCGGTCACCGCCCCGAGGACAGAGCGACGCCTAAATTTCCGCCAGAGTAGTTGCCTTCGTTCAAGCTTCGCCCTGAGAGCATGCCGTTGCGCCTCGTCGACCTCCGCCCGAGTGATTTCCTTCTCCTCCTCCTCCAAAACCTTCCGATATAAACAGTGAACATGTTGCGTCAACCCGTTCAGGCTGCGGCAATTGAGATCAGTATCGAAATGCACTCGGAGCCTCTCGTAAGCGGCCAGGGCGGAGCGGAGGCGGCGTTGATCAGGCAACAGAACGGCGCGAAGTGCAGACATCGCCCAAAAGTGGTGCCCCTGTAATGTACGGGCTTGCCGAGAGTGAACAGACTGCCTTGCCGCGCGACCAGCCTCAAAACAGAATTCTTTAGCAGTGGAGAGCTGCCTCCAAACATTCCAATCCTCGGGGATGTCCTGGAGGAGCTTATCGGCTTCCTGTCCAAACTCAGGCATGCCAGCAACCCAGGGAGGGATAACAGGATGTTGGGGGTCAGGGGTGAACCTCTCGATCGTGGAACGTATCGGGATGTGGTCACTGGGCATGGTAGCACTTAACACTCCAACCGTAGGCGTAGTAATCGTCAAGTCCCTAAACAGAGCAGGCGCCAAAGACGTATAAATCCTGTCCAATCGAGCAGTTTGAGATACAGCACGTCCCCGAAGACCCCTGCGAGTGTCCTGGGACTGAAAAAGCTCCGTGGAGTGAGCAAGCAGCCTGGGAAACAGCCTGGAATGACGACAATCCCCAGGACGAAACCCGCTGCCATCTCCTGAAAATCCCCCCCCCCCCCCCTCCTCGAGAACCAAATTCCAATCGCCAAGTAGTACCGCGTGAGCGTGCCCATCGTCCCCTCCAGGAAGATGCCGAGAAACGTCGCGCTGCAAGCCATGAAGAACGCCAGAGAAGGTGGGGGAGGGGTCGGATGTGTTGGGCAGGTGGACATTGTATACAACCATCATACCAGGCGGACCCTTAAGCATGCTCGTGATGATCCTGCCCACTATCAATGTCTCGTGCTCAACCTCAGAGAAGAGAGAGAGAGAGAGAGAGAGAGAGAGAGAGAGAGAGAGAGAGAGAGAGAGAGAGAGAGAGAGAGAGAGAGAGGAAGGAACGAGAGAATGCCGTCACCATTCCACCTTCACGAGTAGAGTCAGGGAACAACTGCTGGCAAACGAGTGGTCGGGTAGCTCACGCTCCAATTCAGCAATGTCTCCATTGTGACCAAGTGTCTCCTGTCCTGCGGTAATGTCGTGTGTGCTGCATAATTGTATGAATTTACGATGGCGTTTCGGAGCCCTCCTCGACAGCGGCTTCGCAGAGGCAAAGAGAGCGTCAGTGTTCCAAGAGCAAAGGGAGAGAGAGGAGGGAGGGGGGAAGGGAAGGGGGGCGGACGGGGGGGGGGAGCAAGCACCTCACTGTGGGCGCGGTCAGCCTCAACGCGGAAAAGGGGCGGCGGACCTGGACTGCCGCCGCTGCTTGCACCGACTCAAGAATGGGCGCAATCTCAAATTCCACAAAGATGTCGCGATCACATTCGCAGGTCACATGACCTTCTGAGTCTACGGCCAGCTTCACTGCTGGGGCAGGATCCTGGGGGCGGCGCATGATGTATACCGTTCCACCCAGGCCCGTGCTTCCCACAGAGAGACCTTTCGGTGCCAACGCCTGGGTGAGAAGTGCCCAAACTCTGCCCAGCGAGAGGAAGAGTTGCCTCGAATTAAGATCAAGGTCTCTGCGGAGACGGAGCTTGAAGGGGGCGGTGGGATTGAGGGGATCTGCGGTGGACCATTCTCCACCTGAACGAGAAAAGTTGCCTAAGAATGAGCTCGCCGCACTCGCATTCTCGAATGAAAGGGAAACCTTCTCCGACAAATCAAACGCCCTAACGATGATGCCCGAGCGAGACTGAGCAGGGGCGAAAGCAGCACGGCACCGCAGCGAGCAGCAGCGGTCGCGGGAAGCCTAGCAGCACGAGCTTGCAGGCATCGTTCTGTTGGGTCTCACTGTTGCCCCTGCTGTCTGGGCGGGTGACTGCTCCCCGCCTGGAGCCCTGCGGAGGCGGCCCTGCTGCCGCCTGCGAGCTCGCAAATTCCTCGATCCTCTTGGAGGCAGCCGCCTGGGCGCTCTGGAGCTCCAGCAGCTGGTTCGAGATCTGGTCGCACTTGTGGTCGAGGTGGGCGGTGGCGGAAGAGACGACTTCGCCAGAGCCTGTGTCCATGAACTGGTGACTGGCTGCGAACTCCGAACGCAGGGCCTCGATCTTAGCATCTTGCTCTCGGCCCGCCTGAAGGGGCTGACGCTGTAGATCTTCATGACGACGGCAAACGTCCTGGCCTAAGAGGGTGACCTGGTCTGCAAGTAGTCCACAGCGGTTGAGGCTGCCCTGAACCGACGCACGCAAGTCTTGGACATCCTCATGATTCTGGAGTAGCATCTGGTGCATGCTAGCCAGGGAACCACCGATGGTTTCTAATTGTTTTGCGATGTGGCCTTCTTTCTCCTCAGGATCCCATCTCGAACGAGCCTCCGGTGTCCTGCTGGCGGAGCGACGGGAAGGACTCGACGACGATGACCTCCTGCGACTCCCGCGGCGCGACTTTCCCCCCATCACGGCCGAGGAAATGGTTCGCGCACTAAGTCACCGCGTGCTTTGGCGCACGACTGGAAAATATTGTGAGGCCTAACCTCAGGACGCTCGGGCCAACCCCTTGGCAGCGTCCAAGCTCGAAGCGCCGGGGCAACGTTTCGAACTTGAGCCAAAAATGGCTGCGGATTTTCTCCATCTCACAGAGTTGTTCAGTGATTGTATCGTTCAGGATTAAGTTGAAGAGGTCGACGCTGAGGTTCCTTCAGATGTTGAGTCGGTAATTGATGAGTGGCCTGAGGGTGGGGGGTCCATGAATCCACGAGTCGTGTCTCTGTGCGCGTGCTGCCCCTGTGCGTTCGACTGCTGGTGACCCCAGCAGGGCTCGGGGAGGCACTGACAAACATGATGAGCCGTCGTTGCGGTCTCAGCGTCGCGAGTTTGACTTCTAGGATCTAACTCGCCTGTCCGCCGCAGTTGGCCAATGAGCTCCCCCCTGCGATCGCGCGCCCTGCCGGCTCGAGGGGGCGACCCTGGATGATCCTTCTCTCGGCGTCGAGCCTGAGTTCTATGTGTCTCAGGTTGGCGTGCCAATCGGTCATCCATTTGCTTTCGGCAGTGTGCGGAAGAAGAAATGCATCCTTTGCTTCTGTCATCTGTAGCATCTTGGCTCAAACCCAAGCCAGTCCCTCCCATCAATTCTTGATGCTCTACATGGTCCGGCGCGTTGAGACATCCATTCTTGGCCGCCGCGGCATCGAGGGGCAAGGCGGCCCCGGTCGAGGCGCAGGCTGCAAGTTCGCGGCCGAGGAGGTCTGCCAGTCCTCCAAAACACGGCAGGCCTCCATGCGCGATCAGGTGCGTGCTGGGGGAAGCGAGCGGCGGCGTCTCTGTGGGCGCAGGCGCTCAAGCGTCGGCAGCGGCAGAATGGGGAGCAGGAGCTGGCCAACGTTCAACGCATTTGTCGTCGGCTTGTGCGCGATCGGCCTGGTGGTGTGCATCGCCTCCATCTGCCTGTTCGGAGCGCCAGTGACGAGGAATGGGCCGCGGTGGTGGAGCAGGCTTCTGTTGCGGGGCGGCTCCATCGCAACATGAGGGAGGGGCCTCCGCCAGCGCTGCAGCTGCATGAGGGCTCGAGCGTCGTGGTGCATCCCGGGGATTCGAGGCGGCGCGCATGGCGGCCGAGCTGGGGCCGATGGGGCCCATCGCCGAGCGGGGCACTTGGCGCGCAGCTCACGCCATGAAGGCCAGCGCTGGCCTTGGCGCGCGTCGGATGGCGCCGATCGACGTGGAGCGGCTGCCGTCGGACGCGCTCGAGGAGCTGGCCGAGCTGCTCAACTCGGCCGGGCGGGCACTGGCGTGGCCGCGCCGGGCGCGGCCCATCGTCGGCGAGCTTCTTCCGAAAAAGCTGAGCGGTGATCGCGCTATCAGTCTGGCGTTCTCCTCGGGGCGGATGTGGTCGCTCGTCGGGGAGGAGTCGGTCAGGCAGTGGTGCAACCTTGTGGGGTCTGAGGTGGGCACTGCTATTGCTGGTGACGCTTCCCTCGGGGGGGCGTTCCATCGGGCGCTGCAGAAGGAATTTGCAGGGGCCTTGGGGGCTCCTCGTGGGAACGGGTCGGTGGATGTGAAAGGAGTATGACGATTCTGAATGGGACATCTCGGTTGATGTTGCATTGGAGCTTGAATTTCCGCCAATAGTTTGAAATCTTGAACTGTGCCAGTGTGTGGTCCCCTGTGCTGTTGAACAAATGGGAGCCGTGAGTGGGCCCTCTCTGGCTATTTGCAGCAGTCTCCAACTCTGGAACGCGATGTGTAAAGTGCTTGACTCATCGTGCCATGGCCGAGGTCAGTGGATCCCATCAGCGAGTTTCTCATCGATTGTGGATCGACGATCCATCGCAAAATTTAGCTGCTTCCAAACAGTGTGTTGTGGGGTCTTTATCTCGGTGTTTAGCGGATGCTGCAGACGAGCTAAAGAAGGTGAAATTCCAGAGAGCTCCGAAGTCGTGTGTCGCATGTCCTCATCGTGGCGGTGCAAGGGAGATCGTTCGGCGGATGAGGAAGCGTGGCTACGCGGCGCATGCGCAGCTGCGGGCTGGCTTTCTGGGCATCGACCTGGGAGGCGGGGGGCGCGCGGCGACGGGGGCGAGGGCCGAGCGGGGGTTCGAAGCTCGAGCGGCTCGGCGCCCGGGCTGCGGGGGTGCGCGGGCAGGCAGTTCGCGGCGCGCGCGGGCTGAGGCCGCAGGAGCGTCGGCGGGGCCTTGCCGCAATGTGCAGCGCTGGGGGGAACGGGGCGCGAGTCGCGTCGCTGCTGTCGGTGAGGGCGCCAGGCCAGGATCCAGGTGCCAAGCTGACGCATGGCGCGGTGGCGCTCTGGCTCCAGCAGTGGTTTGCCCACCCTCATATTCGGCCGTCGGTGGGCCGTGCGTGGCCCAGGGTGCTTCCGGGGATGGGGGCCATGCCGCCGTCTAGGCGGTCCAGATGGGCTCGTGGGCCCATGTCCGCCACAGTTCTGGCGTTGCTGGAGCGCGGCTGGTGCCCGGAGACCCCCGCCAAGTGGCACTTGTCGGATGAGATTGTGTGGCAATTCCCTCAGGGGGTCTATCATGGCAGCCTTTTTCGTCGATTTCGATAATGAAGTCTGCAGCAGCGCATTATTGGCCGAAAGCGTCGGCGCATTTCTGTGGCAGTGGGCTTCGGGATGGAGTGGGCATCTTTACGCTGTGGTGGCTGCTCAAGTACACCGAGGCCTTCCGACGAGGGCGGCGGCTGGCCGGTGTCATGGCCTCCATCGCTGCTGGTGGACCATGGCCGCGGGAGCGACGGGCTGCAGCTGCCGCCAAAGCTCGAACTGTGTCAGATTTGCCCCACGTGTCGTCTACATGTGGAAACACCTCATCATCGCAATCGGGGTTGTGAAAATAATATAGGTGCTGAAGCTTACCGTCGGTCTGATGAGCTCCTTCCGCCTGCAGCGTCGCAACAAGAATGTGATCATGCCTTCTGGTTGAGGGGGCTCATCCCTCGCGCGTGGACTGAGGTTACGGCCCCGAGTGATCAGGCGGCATGCTGTGGCAGCGGAGCTTTCTGAAATGGAGTGTCCGACAATATCCTTGGGCCAGTTTCTGCATCACAGTCATTGGTTTTGTTCGGCGACGCTTCTGGGGGCCCTGACTCGAATGACCCTAGATTTCGGCGAGTCGGATGTGATATTGTTTCTGTGTAGCGAGAAGGGCATGACCATCCAAGGAGTGGTGACGGGCCCGCTGCCAGGCACCCAGACGGTGCCGAAAGGTGAGCTCTATATGATGTGGATGACACTCCGTTTGTCGGTTGACCACATTGTGTACATCACCGACAATCAGTCAGTTTACGACGGATGGTACGATAACCAGTATCTAGCACCCCGCGGCGAGTCGGCCGAGCTCTGGGTTCGGATCGGAGCTGCGCCATTTTGCTGCCGAGAGCGTTGTGCTGTTATTTGCCAGTTTACATTTGACGGTGGCGGCGGCGGAAGCGCAGGTTCCCAACTGGCTCGTGGAGGGGATCGCCATGGCAGATGTCGTGGCAGGCGAGGCGGCTGCAGCAACGCGCCTCCCTCAGGCCGAGAGGGCCCGAGTAGGCCAGGTCGGTCGAACATCGCGCCTTTCTGGTGCGAATGGGGCTGCTGCGGGCGGCCATCGACAAGATGACGGCGGAGGAGGCCCTCGCGAGGGCTCAGAAAAGGGGGACGACAGCGTGAGCAGGGTTATGAATGAGGATGGTAGTGGGCCCCCCTTCCCTCCCCCTCCTCCTCCTCCTCCTCCTCCTCCTCCTCCGCCTCCTCCTCCTCCTCCTCCTCCCTCTTGCCCAATTTTCCTGGCCCCCGTCGTGCCCCGAAACCGTGTCCATCCTGTCCAGTTCCCATGCGCTGGACAATTCGGGGCGTCGGTGCCGCAGGTGTAGGGGCTCTGCGTCGATCTCTGAGGTTCGTCGGTGGAGGGCGTCGCCGTGTTTCGAGCTCGTGGCGATCGACGGTTCGTTGAGAACCCTTCCCCAGGGGGCGGAGTTGCACATCGCTGGGGGGTGGGTGCGTGGGTCTCACAAAATGAAGTATACTCAGGATGTCGATGTTTGGTTCTGCTCTGTGTGTGGAATGTCTGGGGATCTGCCACCCCGACCAGAGCTGCGTATCTCAATCGAATTCAGAGGGGTATGTGGCCCAAGGTATATCGTGCAGCAGAGAAGGCCAAGAGGGCACCGAATGGGGCTCTCGTGTTGATCTCGGAGGTTGGACATTGTCCAGAGACTCTTATCTTACTCTTACTCCTCCTCCTCCTCCGTTGCCCTCCTCCAGGTCTGGATGGCCGGGGCAAGGCGCAGAGGGGCAGAGTCGGCCAACCTGGACTTCAGACCAGGGGCGATCGAGAACCAGAGGCAGGGAAGAAGGAGGCCCCTCGTCCTGCCGCTCCTCCTCCTCTCCCTCTCTCCCCGCCTCCTCCTCCTCATCTCCTCCTCCTCCTCCTCCCTCGCCTCCTCCTCCTCCTCCTCCTCCTCCTCCTCCTCTCCCCTCCCTCTCGGGGAGACAGGAGGAAGGAGACGGGAGAAGTACGATGATGGCGAGGAGGAGCGATGAGGACAGTGAGGGTCATACTGAGCCCAGCGCGCATCATTGACGGTGCCATACGCCCTCCCGTCCGCAGTCGCCGCCTCACAAGGCAATGCGAACATTGTTCTTGCTTGTGACGCAAGGCCGTCGGTAACATGAGGGCTCCGTTGGCTTGCGTGAAATCCTACTCGGTGCTCACATGCTCGTGGACAATTCACTTCGTACTCGGCCAGGGGGGGTCGCCCTCCGATAAGGTGTGTGCGGCCACCCATGCGAGAGGATTCTCAGAAGAGGCGCTATCCATACAAGTATTCAAGTACATGGTACAAATGGTTTCATTCACGCACCCAAGCACGAATACATTCAGAAAACAAGCCGCGCTCGACCTGCGAATCGATTACCCATTCAAACATGTGGTCTCAAGCTAAGACCAGGTGTCGAAATCGAGCCACGCCCATCCGCGCAACTAATTGTTGATTTGGAAGGCTTCGCGGCCGTTTGGAACAAGGATATACCAAACAATAGGCGCTGTTTGAACGCAATGCGCACTCCACAGGAACCCACACACGCTAACTATCCTGTAAGCATGGGCCGCCCCCCCATCCGTCGAAGTCCCATAACTGCAGAGCCTGGGGACCGTAGAACCGTAGAAGCCCGAAACATGTGCGTGGTATGGAGCGAACGAAAGATATCGAGCGTCGCTGGCCCTTTCCGTGGGGGAATTTCTTGGGATTTCACGCTTCAACTCTATACCATGTGAGCAAGTCTGAAGCGACACGCCCTTATCGCCCTACCGATGTACCTGGTGGTGAACCAAGGGGACTTACAGTAAGAAGGCGAGGGAATCGAGGAGGAGATGGCGGAATATGGAGAGGATGAGGTCGGGATGGATGAAGAGTAAGGTGTTTGTGATGGCAGCGGCTCTGATGATGACGTTGGTGATGATGCTGATGATGCTGATAGTGATGGATGGTGATGATGCTGTTGCTGATGGTAAAGGTGATGAGGATGCTGATGCTGATGCTGATGCTGATGATGATGATGATGCTGATGATGCTGATGACGATGACGATGACGATGACGATGACGATGATGATGATGATGATGATGATGATGATGATGATGATGATGATGATGATGATGATGATGATGATGATGATGATGATGATGATGATGATGATTATGAGGATGAGAGATGGCTGCGATGATAACAGCTATGTTCATGACAGGAAAGAGAAGAATAATGAAGATCAGCAGGAGGGGGAGGAGCAAGGAAAGGATAAAGGTGGTAAGGGCGAGGGAGATTGTGAGGAGGAGGATCACGAGAAGACTAAACAGAAGTAGGGATGATTGGCAGAAGGGAGAAGGAGCAGACCGGAGGAGGCGTGGGAGGATGACTGGGAGGATAATCGGGGGGTGGAAGGGTCGAAGGAGGGGATCGGAGGGAGGCGGGGCGGGGGAGTGAAAGGGCAAGGGGAGAGAGCGGGTGAGGGGGATGGAAGGGGGGAAGTCGAGAGGCTGAAGACCAGAAGGGGGCAGCGAGGTCAGAGGGGAGGGCAACTGGGGCAGGGGGAGGGAGGTGCAGGGGAAGGGGGGGCACATTGGAAGGAAGGTAGGGCAGAGGGCAGGGGGAGGAGGTAAAGGAACGGAATCAGTTGAGAACCGCATCGAGCTAGGTCAGACGAAAAGGAGGACGTGGCAGGGAAGAGGGGCGGATGGGGAGATCGTTATCAGAGGAAAGGGAATGGAGCGACGATGGGCAACGACGGGCGGGCGAGGCACGGAATAATGATGTCAACGAAAGAAGGCGGGAGAAGGGCGGGCCCAAACCCGCCTCACTGTGAACAGAACTGTCAAGACCGGCAAGATGTACGGGTCCCAAGCCGCCAATCCCGCAATGGGGTCGCAAGCGCGCGGCTCCTTCTGTACCCTCCGCCTGCGCCCTTCCGCCTCTTCCCTCTCCTCCTCACCGTCCGTCCCTCCCTTCTCTCCCCGCCGCTGCTCCTCGACCCCCTCCAACTCTTCAACGTCCTCGTCCTCGTCCTCGTTCTCCTCCTCCTCCTCCTCCTCCTCCTCGTCGCCCTCTTCCTCCTCCTCCTCCTCCTCCTCCTGTCGCTGTCGCTATAGGCACTCAGGCCCTGTACTATGCTGTCCCCCCAGGCTGAGAGGGGGTAGATCATAACGTGTCGCCACAAGTTACGACGCACACGAGGGTGGGCGCGAAATGCCCGTCGACCGTGGTTTGTTATTTAGGAATGATAAACCTAGATTCGTCATGTTCAGATGATACCCCCATTGGATTAGTGGCCTGTGGATGGATCGGTGGCGCCCCCCCTCCCCCGATCATTTTCATTCCGGAATAATGCATCAGGGGTCGATATCCCGACATAATGAACCAGGGTTGATCCCAGCCCAATCTCCTTGTCAAGCCCTCCGCCGGATCATCATCATTCTGGAACAATAAATAGGAGTTTATTATTCCCAGAACTTTATGAACCCCAGTTTATGATATTCTAGAAATAACGGACTAAGGACAATATTCTGACATAGTGAATCCCAATTTGGAAGCGCGGGGTTGGAGGAAACTAATAATGATAATCATTCTGCAATCGTGAATCCGGATTCAGAATATCCGCCTATGGCTCAGGCGACGCCCCTCAACTTCCATTATTATCATTCCACAATAATAAACCGGGGTTTATTATTCCGGAGACAATATTCCCAGAACATTCTGAACCCAAATTAATACTTCGTCACCACGTACGACAGGGGTACCCCCTGACCAGACATCACAGTGCCACCACACTGGAACTGGCGCACCCCGCACTGGGGACATGCTGGCAAGCCAGCCCCCAGTGCCACACGGTGTATGGGATATCAACGCCACCTTCGTGCACGGGCTGGAAGCCACCATGGTCACCAACACTGGCTCCATGCTGCTGGTAGGCGCACGCAACCGCGCTGAACCAACAGCACTACAGGTCTAGGGCTCGCCCTACCCAACGCCAGGTGGGTGCGCCTGTAGACTACCATTCAGCGCCGCTCCAGGGTAGGAGCGAAGGGGCTCGGAATCCGCGGCACTCGAGCCCAAAAGGCAACGGAACGCTCCTCGGTGCCTATAATGCCTGCCCATCAGCGATGTTTATTGCAATTCCCTCAAACAGTGCTCACACACGTTCGCAGTGCAACCACACTGCCCATCAGCCGCACCATAGCGGATGGGCTGGCCGCCCAAAACAGCGGATGGACCTGTACACCCTAAGCCAAACAACACGAGAGCGGTCCACACTTGCGCTGCCTGGGAACAAATGCTCCAGGGGCCAAACCTGCACCGCGCACCACTGTGTTGCGGCACCATTGCTTCTGAACAGGATGGGCACCGCTGGCTATGAGTACCGTCCAGGCACCATCCGAGATCCCACCGCCAGCACCGTCAAGGCAAAACCGGGGTCGACCCCCCTTTTGGGTTAGCAGCGGCATGCTTCCGCTCATTTCCGCCGAGACCCCGCCGCCGGCACGCGCCCCCAAAGCCCTGGGTGCTGCAACCACTTTCTCCGCCAATGGCTCTTCAACTTGTGCCTGCGGTCATGCGAACCATGCGGTCATGCGTGAACCAGAACAGTACTGCGAAAAGCCAACCCAGGGGATGAGTAGCTGGCCCTGTGGCCACCCTAACCGGGGAGGAGAACGACGAAACGGCGACGACAGAGGACTACGACAAAATCTGAAGTGAAGGACCCGTGGAGTGATGGAGTGGAAAAGGTCAAGGTGGCAATAGGGCGAAAGCGTGGCGATGCGGCGGTGCTACGGCGATGGTGTGGCGAGGTAGGCGGCGTGGGGCCCCCCGTCGAAAAGGCTCCCTGTCCCATCCAGGCAGGGCCCCCCAGTTCGCCGAGGCGGGCTGAGGGTGCTCAGAAGTGCGACGGGAAGGCGTTCCAGGAGATGCCCATCGGCGGAGGGGAGGTTCACGCCATCCCGTGGCAGCGGCGGCGGCGGCGGCTGTAGCCCCCCTCCTCTACCCCCCCCCCGATTGAAGACGTTTGGCGGCGTCGTGCACTTGGGTGGTGGCGGCCACGAAGGAGACTGCACGGGTGGCATAGTGAGAAGTGGGTGGAGCAAGAGTTGGTTACCGGTGGGCGCGGGCAGCGAGGCTACGAAAGGAGGTGGGGCGGTGCGGAGGCTGAGCGCGGGGGTCGGCTTTGGGCCGCGGCCAGGACGGCCGTCAGCGCACTTTCCTCCTCGCCCAACCTCCCAACATCTCGTCCCCCCCCCCCCCCCCCTCAGAGTGCAAGGGTGCGGCGGCGGTGTGATTGATTGGCGGCGCCCTCGAAGGAATCTGCGCAAGTCGAGGGGGTGCGACATGAACAGAACAAGAGTTGGGGACAGCGGCCCTGGTCCGCGCAGCACGAGGGGAAGCGGGGCTTGATGAGAGTTGAACGTGGTAGGCGGCCGTGGGCCGCGGTCGCCCTGGCCCTAACCAAGACGGCTGGCGGCGCGCTCTCTCCTCGTCCCTCCCCCCACCCGCCCAACAAATCCCATCCCCTACATCCTCCGCGCGAGCTGGAGAGGCTGAAAATGAGCGGAGTAGGAAGTCGGTGGGCCTGTGCGGGGATAGGGCGTGCAAGTTGGTAGGTGAAGGCTGGGTGTGTGGGCTCATCAGCGTCGTATCAGTAGGTTGGCGATCTGTTCGGCAGGCTGACTAGTGGCGTACTGGTATGATGATGCCCACGTCGAGGTTCGGAATACATGGAAATCTTGCCAATTGAACTCGGTCGGTAAGATATCGTTGCAAGTCGTGAGGGTTCTCGCCGTGATAATAGGGGTCGGAGCTGAAGAGGAAGCTGCGTCTCGTGGAGTGTGGTCTACCCCAGCTGCGTGTCCTCACTTCGCTGCTAGAAGGAGGTCGGGGTGACGCTGCCGTAGATGATGAGGACTCTGGCTGTGGTGGTAATTGGGGGTCGGAGCTGACGAGGAAGCGGTGCGGCGCTGACGGTAGAGGCGCCCAAGCTGCGTGCCGTTGGGTCGTGTCCACTGCTCCTGCTGTTCTGCGACGGTGGATGCGTGCTGGTTGAAACAGTGAATGCCGAGGTGTGGGTTATTGGTGCGGTG
>CAUYUJ010019115.1:608540-632899 GCA_963575745.1 Prorocentrum cordatum
TGATGTTCTGGGAATACGAAGAACACGGAATGGCCTACAGTTGGCTCCGGGCATTCAAAATGTGTCCTGGGAATGATGTTCTGGGAACACGAAGAACACGAAGTGGCCTGCCATAGGCTCCGGGCATTCAATATTTGGCCTGGGAATGGTGTTCTGGGAACACGAAGAACACGAAGTGGCCTACAGTTGGCTCCGGGCATTCAAAATGTGACCTGGGAGTGGTGTTCTCGGAATGGATTCCTAAGGAATGCCTGAGGATGCCTAAGGTTTCCTGGGGCTGACACTTTTGTCCGGATCTGTCCGGATCCCGCCCAGACCCCCCTGGGGCGTCAAGATGCTTTCTTTTGATACCACTAGAAACCTATCAGCAAAAACTGTTAGGTAACAACTGGCGCTGCGGACGGGGCTTCCCCGCGCGTGCGATTTGGAGCCTGGCTCGAAGCTGGTTCGAAACAATCCAACGGCACTTGTTTTGGGCGGACTTCTTTAAAGGAGATGGCTTGGGCCCTGTTCGAAATCGGTTCGCGACGGGATGGGCGCGAGCGTGTCGCGCGGGGCACTTTGGAATTTGGGCCCGCCCGAGCCCGAAGCCAGCGAGACAAGAGAGCCTCGCGTGCAAACGTGGGCCAAACTTGAATTGCGCCCATGGGACATATCGAGCCGCTCTCTGGCGATGAAGACCTCCTCCACTGAGTCATCGTCCCGCTTGGTTTTCACTGGGAAATCCCAGCTCGAACAATGCCGGCGGTTGCTGGTCTCAAGAACAGCTAATCATGTGGAACGAATGCGACTTGCAAGAGTGTAAACGGCAACGTCAGGTAGTCAAGGCCCAGGCTGCGTCCTTACACGCAACGAGGTGCCGGGGCGGCGTTGGCGGCGCCCCTTGCCCGCGAGGGCACTTGAGGTGGTCGCCTTTGACGTGTGCTGCGGGCGCCTCGACGGCGTCGGGGGCGTCGGAGTCGATGCCGGAGATGCTGCGGGCGCCCCTGGGGAAGTCTGCCGCGGGGCGGCGCCCGGGGGCGCAACCGGCGGCGAACGCGCAGGAGCTGGGCGGAGGTCGAGGTCGCGGGTGCACTGCGCACGCGCCACTTCTTGCCGTCAGGCCCGCTGGCGTAGATCACAGCGGCGCCCGCGACGTTCACTTGGTTTTTTTCCCATGTGGGTGGTGTAGTCGATGCCCGTGTCGCAGCTGGGCGAGCTGGCGCACGCGGTCGCAATATTTCTCGGCGCCCTCCCCGCCCTCCTCGTCGGGCCTCCGGGGGGAGCCGCCGCGGGGCGATGGGGGCGTCCTGTTGCATGGCGGGGGCGCCCCATCGGGGCTCTAGAACCGACAGCTCTGATCATCGGAGCCGATGGTTCTGAGCACTGAATCTTTTAATCCGACGGTTCTAAGCTTTGCAACCGGTGGTTCTGCGCTTGAGAACTCGATGGGCGACGGTCCAACGATTTAGAACCGATGGTTCACAGCGATCGATTCTCCGAACCCACGGTTCTATGCTTACAATTTTAGCACCGACGGCTCTGAGATTTATACCGACGGCTCTAAGCTTTCAAGCTTTAGCGCCGACGGATCTAATCTTTGGGGCCGACGGATCTCGCATTCTAATTAGTAGTGCGGGCTCGTGGACACTTCGACCTGCGACCCCTCCGTGGCCGATGTTGACGGTCCACGCAGCAACTCCGCCTCCCTGTGGAAGGGCGGCGCCGTCGGTGAAACGGGGTCTCCGCGGGGCAGGGGGCCTCCTCGAACTCCTCCTCTGAAACCGACTTGCCACCGTTGTCCTTGCCGAAGAGCTCCCCTGACTCCTGTTTGCCGTGATCTCTATGCCCGCCCGTGGAAGTGCCCCAGGTACCCTTGCCAGTGACCTTCTCGAGCGCGGCCCTGGCCTGCTCGCCAACGCATTCCTGGTCGAACAGCTTGTCGTGGCCTGGGGTGGGCACCTGAGACGTCGGCGCCGCGCCGTGGTCGCAGTGGATGGCTGCCCAGGCAGGGTCGTCAAGGGCGTCTGCAGGTCCGCCTCCGCGGGCGGCGGGTGTCGATCCCTCTTTGGCGGCGGCGTCATCGCCAACTTTGCTGGCTGCCTGGGGTGGTCGGCCACGCGCCTGAATCGATTGTCGACGCTGGCGTTGACAACTGGAAGGAGTGGATGTCTTGATAGCCATCCATATCTTGATGTGCCCAACTGCCAAACTCACCGCCGCCTCACCATTTAGGGGGAACCCCGTGGCGGGCTGACCACCAGGTGCGTGGCGTGGTCCAGTGAACGACTGCTTGTAGGCCTTGGACAACCATTCCTGGATCGCTTGCATATGTGGCCACGCCGTTTGTTTTTGACGCGCCCAAGTGGACGACGCCGACGCCGCGGCAAACCCGCGGCACGCCCTGTGCCCCGCGCCCAAGTGAACGAGACCGGCACCGCGGCAAGCCCACCGCAAGCCCCTGCGTCCGAGGCGGACTCTGCCCTGGTGCCCGAGGCGCCCTCCCCAAGACGGAAGGCCGCGCGTCGAAACAAACGACGCGACGACACATGGCCTTTCATTTCTGTCATCAGTATACCACGGAAACATTCCATCAGCTGGTCGGTCCCTTTGCTGAAATTGAATTAGGTTCGCGATTGAGTCCTTCAACTCAGCTTCTCTCTCCGATGTGGCCTCCGACGGGGCCCGACCCCTGGGAACAGATGGCGGCTTGGGTGGTGTTGGAGGCGATGGGCGAAACGCAGGTGCTGGAGCAGGCCCTGCTGTACTCGCTCGCCGTGCCAACTTCTTGGATGCCCATGTGGTCGTCCCTGGCTGCCTCGTAGCGCTTGACCTGGGCGCTGGTTCGCCCTGTAGTTTCAATGTTACTGATCAGCTTTTCCTTCTGCTAGACAAGCTCTGCTTCTTTCCGTGCCAACTCCCGAAGAATCGTCTTTTTTCCACGTGATACTTTGCATCTGGGAAGTGTGTGGCGACATCACAAAGCAACTCCATACACATGTATCTCAACATGGCAATCTCTTGGACATCAGCTGGGCCCGTCGCGCGACCAGCCGTCTGGACCGTTTTTATCAAGACGGCAATGTTCCTGATGTGATCCTTGACATCTTTCCTGAACTTGCCCAGCTCGTCCCTTTGCCCTGGCGGCCGGGACTTGCAGTAGATGTGCGCATTTTCCTGGGCCTTCGTTGTGCCTGGCATGGCCGACGGACTTCTGCCGACAACATCGTTGATTGACCTATCTCTTTCGCCCTGCATGACATTTTGCTTGTGCCGCTTGAAAAGAAAGGGAAAGCGTGATCACACCGGAGAGCCGACGATGCCTGAATCACTCTGAGAACGAAAAATGCCCTGTGGCGACACCTGGCGGCGCGCGCGCGCCTGTGCCAGGCCAGTTCAATAGTGATCTTGGTCGCGGCCACTGCGGTGGCGTCGCTTAGGGTCTTCGACAAAAAGGGCTGCTTCTGCCTCTTCAGCCGGGGCGGCTCTCGTCCTCCTCCTCCTTCTCCTCCTCCTTCTCCTCCTCCTTCTGCTGTCCTCCTCCTGTCCTCCTCTCTAATTATTCCTCCTCCTCTTCCTCCTCTCCGCCATTTCATTCTGTTTCCTCTGGGATGCTGATGATCAGCTTAATGGTTGCAAATTTGCCTGAAGGATCCTATCGTTGCCTTCGAGATCATACGGGTCCCCCAAAAGCCCCAAGGATTTCCAAAAACACCCAATCTACATTCTAAAACGCATCTCGTCGATCTGTCTAAGGACTTCCTCCAGATTCCCCAAGGCTTTCGTTGGGGCAGGAGCCGGAGGAACTCCGACAGGATCCTGTTCGATGTCCTCGGGGCCTCTGAAAAGAATCCGATGGACTCCGCAGGACGTCCTACAGCACTCTGGCGGCTTCCTCGGGCCCCCTCACGACTTGTTCACGTGTCCTGCCCAGTTCTATCGTGCCCATTCCGCGGCGGTCTCCGCGCTCCCAAATGCCTCGAGGCGCCGCCTCTCGCAGAGCGAGGTCCCGCCGATGCGGCGAAACCTCCCCGCGCGGCACTTCTGCTCCCGCGGGCGCGCAAACGGGCGCGCCAACGCGCGCAGCGAGGCGCCGCCCCCGCCGCGGCGTCCCCGCCAGTGCAACGCAGCCGTGCCATCCCCGCGCGAGGCCTTCACCCGCGCGCGCAGTGTCTGGTCGCGCAGCGAGGCGCCACCCTCGCCGCGGAGGGGAGCTAAACACCAGCCGCGGAGCGAGACTCCCGCCGACGCACATTCCCCGGTCGCACTGCGAGGTGTCACCCCGGCCGCGGGGCGAGATCCCCGCCAACCAGTCGCGGAGCGAAACCCACGCGGATGCAACGTATGACGCCTCTCCTCGTTGAAAGCGGGCCGCGTGGGGGAAGAGGCGAGGAAGGAGGTCCTTTCTCGGGCGCAGACAAGGCGGGTGCTGGGGGGAGGGGGTTGGGATCCTGGCGGCGCGAGTGCGCACCAGAGTATTCCGTCATGCGTGCGCGCGTTCTTTTGCAAATCCCCTCCTCCTCCTCCTCCTCCTCCTCCTCCTCGTAATCGGCCTCGTAATTGTCCTCGTCCTCGTCCTCGCCCTCCTCCCGCCCTCCTCCCCTCTCCTTTTGCTGCTGCTCTTCTTCCTCCTCCACCTTTTCTTCTCCCCTAATAGCCTAAGGAATACGAATGTAGTTTGAGAGATGTGCGCATGCACGAGGCCAGAATACCTGCCAGCCTGCTGCTGCTGCTGCTCTTACCACTCCCGCTCCTGTTCTTGCCCGTGCCGCTCACGTCCTCCTGCTCTTGCTCCTCCTGGTCATCCTCCTGGTGCTCCTCACCCCTCTTCCTCCTCCTCATCCTCCTCGTCCTCCTCCTTCTCCTCCTCTTTCTATTCCTCCTCGTCTCCCATTACTTTTCCTTATAAACAACTCCTCCCTGTCGCACCCACGGACGTGTCGGTAGGGCGGGCCGGGCGGGCCGCCTGAGACTTCCTCACCGCTTATGCTACTGAAGCGTGACATTTGCAGCAGCTTCAAAGATGGAGGGTGGCTGGTTTTCAAAATGCGGTGCTCGCCTCCGAACCGTGCGCATTCGTCTTAACATGTTGCAGCATATCCAGCAATAGAGAACAGTTTCTTTTCAGAATGTGGTTCTCGCTTTAGCGCACTGGACGTTCGTTTTGAAAACTTATGGCATTTTCAAGCATTTATTGTGTTCAGGTCTTAGAAATTGTGTTCGGCACTGCTCTGGGACTGCCAGGACACAACGATCATGTTGATTCGCGGTGTTCAAGTCCCAAGAACGGCGGCCTGGCACACTTTAGAAGTGCCACGGCGCAACAATCTCGTTGGTTAGCGGCGTTGAAATCACATGTGCATTTTTTGGCAGGCTTGATATCACATCTACGGCTGATCTCTACTGGGGCGTTTCCGGTAACGGACGTAATTTCTGGAAGGAACCTACAAAGAGGGATCTTGGAAGGAGGGTTGCTTGCAGCATCGTTGATGCGTCTTGAGTTTGCACTCGTCCTCTTCCTCCTCCTCCTTCTCTTCCTCCTCCTCTGTTCCTCATCATCCTCTTCCCCTAGGACGAAGAAGAAGAGGAAGAAAGGAGTTGGAGCATTCAGGAAAGCAACAGCTAAGCTAAGCTAAGCTAAGCTAAGATGGGGTAAGCTAAGCTAAGCTAAGCTAAGCTAAGCTAAGCTAAGCTAAGCGAAGCGAAGCGAAGCTAAGCTAAGCTAAGCGAAGCGAAGCGAAGCTAAGCTAAGCTAAGCTAAGCTAAGCTGGGCTAGGCAAAGCTAAGCTAAGCTAAGCTGAGCTGAGCTAAGCTAAGCTAAGCTAGGCTAGGCTAGGCTAGGCTAAGCTAAGCTAAGCTAAGCTAAGCTAAGCTAAGCTAAGCTAAGCTAAGCTAAGCTAAGCTAAGCTAAGCTAAGCTAAGCTAAGCTAAGCTAAGCTAAGCTAAAGCTAAGCGAAGCTAAGCTCAGGGTAAGTTAAGCTAAGCTAAGCTGGGCTAGGCAAAGCTAAGCTAAGCTAAGCTGAGCTGAGCTAAGCTAAGCTAAGCTAGGCTAGGCTAGGCAGCTAAGCTAAGCTAAGCTAAGCTAAGCTAAGCTAAGCTAAGCTAAGCTAAGCTAAGCTAAGCTAAGCTAAGCTAAGCTAAGCTAAGCTAAGCTAAGCTAAGCTAAGCTAAGCTAAGCTAAGCTAAGCTAAAGCTAAGCGAAGCTAAGCTCAGGGTAAGTTAAGCTAAGCTAAGCTGGGCTAGGCAAAGCTAAGCTAAGCTAAGCTGAGCTGAGCTAAGCTAAGCTAAGCTAGGCTAGGCTAGGCAAAGCTAAGCTAAGCTAAGCTAAGCTAAGCTAAGCTAAGCTAAGCTAAGCTAAGCTAAGCTAAGCTAAGCTAAGCTAAGCTAAGCTAAGCTAAGCTAAGCTAAGCTAAGCTAAGCTAAGCTAAGCTAAGCTAAGCTAAGCTAAGCTAAGCTAAAGCTAAGCGAAGCTAAGCTCAGGGTAAGTTAAGCTAAGCTAAGCTCGGGGAACCCAGGGGGCGCAACTGGGGGAACCAGGGGGGCGCAACCGGGGGAACCGCCCGGGGTGAGCCACACTGCCCGCCCCCTTTAGCAAAGAAAGTAAGAACCCTTCTAGGCAGAGCCTAGGTAGGGAATTACGACGAAGGATCGTGCTCCTCGTTCTCGTCCGCCGTTTCCCGACGGCCAGGAAGGGGATGACGACGAAGGATTTTGCTACTCGTCGTCCTCGCCCTCCTTCTCCTCCGCTCCCTCCTCCCGATGACTGGGAGGGGGGTGACGACGAAGGATCCTGCTCCTCGTTCTCCTCCTCCTCCTCCTCCTCCTTATCCACCTTCCGACGACGAGGACGACAACGACAACGAAGGATGTTCCCCTATCCTCCTTGGCCGCCTCGAGGGACCCCCCCGGGCTTGGCGTCGGCCTCCCGCAAGCGTGAGGTAGAAGTCCAACGGCCCTGCGGAGGCGCCGGCTGGGAAGCGGGGCGGAGGGACGCAGGAGCAATGCAAAGAGGATGATGGGAAGGAAGGGGCGTGCGGAGGAAGAAAAACCGGTGTAAAGCCACGACGCATCAGCGATGCCACCCAGGTTCCCTTTCATAGGCCCCTGCAAGAATCCATTCTCATTGCGGGAGGTGCCCCATTGGAAGACAACTGTCTGAAAATCCCCCCTCGCGCCAAAACGCAATAACTAGAAGGAATCAACGCCGCGGATCAACGTGACGGTTACGTTCTGACAGTCCGAAATCGTGACGGAACACCATTCCTGGGACTTGATTTCCGCGAGTCAACGAGACTGTTAGTCCAGGCGATCCTAAACCATGCCAGACCACAGTTCCTGGAATTTCAGCCTTGCAAATCCTGAAACCTGCTGTAGATCTCGAATGTGCGCAGCACTGAAGGGATAACAACATTTGTAAAAGGAACCGGCATCCATCCTGGAAGCTGTTGCAGAGGCTCAGAATGAATGGTCGCGGCGAAACCACCACTTTGAAAAGGGATGATGATGATGATGATGATGATGATGATGATGATGATGATGGTGGTGATGTGACGATGGTGATGGTGATGGTGATGGAGATGGTGATGATCCCGGCCCCCCCCAACCCCCTCTCCTCTGTCCTGTCCCCCCCCCCTCTCTCCTTTCCACCCCCCCCCCCCCTCCCTCTCTCCTGTTCCCCCCTCCTCCCCCTCTTTCCTGTCCCCCCCCCCCCCTCTCCCCCCCCCTCTTTCCCCCCCCCTCTCTCCTGTCCCCCCCCTCTCTCCTTTCCCCCTCCCCTCTCTCCTGCCCCCCCCCTCCCTCCCTCCCCCTCTCCTCCCTCCCCCCCCCCCCTCTCCCCCCCCTCTCCCCCCCCTCCCCCCCTCTCTCCTGTCCCCCCCCCCTTCCCCTCTCTCCTTCTCTTCCTGTCCCCTCCCCCCCTCCTCTCTCCTGTCCCCCCCCCTGTCTCCTGGGGGCTGGCAGGGGGGAGGTGCCGAGCACTTAAATCGTCAGGTAATTACGTCCCCCCCCCCTCCCCCCCTCCCAAGCAGAGCTAAAGCTCATGCTGAAGCAGAGCTTCATCTTAGACTTCTTAAGCGCAGAGGCTCAAAATGAATGGGCGCGGCGACACCACCACTTCGAAAAGGAGTTGCCCTCCATCGTTGAAGCTTTTGCAGACGTCCAACACGAATGTGCGCAGGGCTCGAAGGAGAGCAATCTTTTGAAGACCAGCCGCCCTCCATCCTCGAAGCTGCTGCAACATTTGACAACGAATATGCATGGCGCTCACGCGAGAGCCACCGTTTGAAAAACAGCCTCCCTCCATACTTGAAGCTGTTGCGAACTTTTAAGGGAAATGTTCGCAGCGCCGTGGCGAGAACCACATGTTGTTGAAAACGACCTGCCCTCTACCCTTGAAACTGTTGTTTTCAAACTCCAAGAACATGAATGGTGAAGGAAGCTCAAGCGAAACGCCCGCCCCGCCCTACCGACATGTCAGGGGGTGCGACCAGGTTTTCAATGTGCAAGAAATGAAGAACAAAAAGGAATCCAATCAAGGACATGTGGGGGGACCGGGAACGGATAAGAAAAAAGGAAATGAGGATGAAGAGGAGGAAAAGGATGAGGAAAAAAAACGGGTGGAGGAGGAGGGGGGGGACGAGGATGCGGAGGAGGATGGGTGGCGGGTGGGTATCCCAAGTCTTCGATACCCGCCCTCTTCGTGTTCGGTCGCACCCGCTTGGGGTTATATCTTTCTTACCTGCAACGTGTATTTCGTGCCGCGCCCTCGGCGGCCGCGGCAAAACCGGATGCGGCATCGATGGAACAGGTGGCAGTTCAGACCGCGCGCGCCGAGGTCAGCGCGCAGCTCCGGTCGCTCATGGGCATGGGTGTTGGAGCGCCGCAGGCCCCCCCTCGGGGCAGACGGCCCAGGTCGCCTCCTGGGCCGACGTCGAGCCGAGTGCGAAGACGGTCCGGCTCTCGGCGAAGACCAGCAGTGGCAGTGGTGGACGCTTGCTCCTCGCGGGCACTGGAGTCACTCATGAGTTGCGCGGGGTGCGCGACCTGTCCGCAGTCCGCGGCAGGACCGTGAAACTGCAGACCGCTACAGGTGAGGTCGACGCGAAGATGGTTGCGGACGTCGTCTTCGTCGAAGCGGAGGCTTTGCAGGGTCTGTTCCCTCTCGCGACTTACGTGGAGCAGCTCGGCCTCAGGATGAACTGGGATGCGGAGCAGTGCGTGGTGAGGCTCGCGGACGGCCGTGATGTGCACATCCACCGCGTGAACAACGCGCTCTACATCTCCGAAGGTGACGCGGAGGTGCTTCGGCAGGAGCGGCGGAGGCAACTCCGCGAGCGTTTTCGCGCAGCGATGGGCGTGCTCGCGTGTGCCTTCCGCGCCATGGCGCATGCCGCGCCCGCGCGGGCCAGCCTGCATGAGCACGAGGAGGCGGGGCACGTCGTCTTCGACCCTGCCTGCGGCAAGTGCTGGGGCGCCTCCGGGCGCAGGAGGCAGCATTTCAGACGCGACGCTTCGACGAGGTCAGGCGGCCAGTTGTCGGTAGACCTGTCTGGGCCGCATCTGCCTGGACGCTGGCTCTCAGGGCGGCCAGAGGACCAGGGTAAGAAGGCCATCCACTTCCTTCTCGCCGCTCTGAGCGTCACCACCGACGACGAGCTGGCGCGGAAGAGGAGGCGCGAGGAGGAAACACGCGCTGGCCCAGGGCGGGCGCCAGGAGCGCAGGCGGCAGCCGTTGGTGAGGATGCTGACGCAGACGCTGCGGTGACGGAGGTTTCCCCGCTCCTCTCAGAGAGACTGCGCCGGCGCCGCATCCAGCACTGAGGAGGCCGATGGCACGCGCCGCCGAGGCGCTCGGCGTCTGCGCGCGGCCGGCGGCCGTGGAGGCGAAGGGAGCGCCTGGCGAGGGTCAGCCCGCCGGCCCAGATGTTCTCCGAGAGGCCTCCGGGGACCTTCTGGCTCCCCCGATCTGGGTTGAGGGCTCCGGCCAGGAGGCCGAGGATGATGGTGGAGGTGCGGCGAAGCCCAAGAGTCGCACATGGCAATTCGTGGTGCCGCTCGAGAGCCGCAAGCCCGATGCTTGCATCGCCGCGCTGAACGCCATCATCGCGTCCATCCGCAAGGAGTTCGGGGGGACAAGGCCAGCGAGGTGACTTGTGAGACGGTCCGGCACTATTTCGCCGAGCGCCACGTCGCTGGAACGTCGACTCCAGGCTATGAGCCGAGTGCGAATCAACGGGTCGAGGAAGGCGTCGGACTTGTGAAGCAGCGTGCTCGCGCGATGCTTCTCGCCTTCCCCTCCATGGCCAATCGACAGGCGTCGTGGTCGATGGCTGTTGCCCACGCAGCGTGGTGCAGTCGAAAGACCGCTGAGGGGCGACGGACAGATTGCCCCGCTTTCGGCGCCCAGGTGGCGTTCACGGTAAAGGATGTGCCCCGCAGCATGTTCCAGCAGCGGGCATGGACAGCATCTTACTGGGCATCGACGAGGGCGGCGGCGGTTGGCTCGTCGGGCGGGTGGATCCCGAGGCCACGATGCCTGAGCTGAGGTGGATCATCGAGGCTTCCAGCTCCTTCGTGGCGGCGGCTACGCCGAGTCGCCTGGAACCGGCGGCTCAGGAGGAGGAAGAGCCATCAGGAGAAGCATCGAGGCAGCAGGATGAGGAGACAGAGGAAGAAGTACCATCAGTAGGAGGACCAGCAGAAGGTGCCGAAAAGGACGATGAGGCAGCCAGGTCAGGAAGAGGGCCAGGGGCACCAACAGCAGCTGAGGAGATGCAAGACGATGTTCGAAGCCGACGTGAAGGACATCACCTGCCCTGCGTGCACTACGAAGTCGCATCGACCTCACACTCGGGATTCTTATTGTCATCTTGGACCTCTCCTTCGTGGACCTGCTGGAAGGCCTCCTTTTGATGCTGGCGTCGACGCGGGCCCGAAATGGTCGTGCCCAGCGTGCCAGGGGAGGCGCGTCGCTCACACCCGGGACTATCGTTGTCGACGTGGCCCAAGTGCGGCGGCTTCCTCAGCAGCCGGGAGGACGTCGAGGACGACGGGAGCGGCACCTGCGGCTGAAAGCGCTGGCTTGCAGGTGCAGATGCTGCGGTACCACGACGACGTGACCGCACAGGCCGCCCCCATGGGCTCCGCGGGCGACGAGGACGACACCGGCGACGAGGATGACGTGCCGCCCGAGTTCCAACTCTGGCACGTCGCTGGTCTCGATGAAGGTGCTCAACAAGGCCTTCGGCTCGGAGAAGGAGGAGTGGAGGCAGGCCCTCGAAAACGGGCCACATTCGATGACGGAGAACGAGGCTTTCTCCCGACTGACGACAGCGGAGGTCCGCCAGGCGAGGCCCGGGGACATCCTGCCCATGACTGTGGTGGCAGGCATCAGAGCTGCCGAGCCCTCCGACCCGACGGGGTACTGGAGGAAGAAATGCCGAGGGGTGGTCTGCGGCAACTTCGAGCAGCACGGAGAGGGAGAGCAAGTGTACATCTCGAGCCTCGAGGTTTGCAGCCTGCGCAACGCCTTGGCGGTATCATTCGCCAGGCGCTGGGATCTCGGCGCGATAGATGTTCCGACTGCCTTTCTGAACGCCCACCTCCCCATCGAGCACAAGGAAGTGCTGGTGCGCCCTCCTGCCGTGATGGTGAGGTGTGGCCCAGTCCGCCCTGGGGAGGTCTGGAGAGCGACGAAGGCCATCCACGGCCTGCACGTCTCCCCCCTTGGCGTAGGCTACGCAACGAGACTCGGACATGAAAGACGTGACCGTCAATGACTCGCAGGGCCATCAGTTCTGGCTCTGGCAGGGCACAGCGGGCATTGTGGAGCATCGTTGACTCTGCGGGCAGTGTCTGCGGGTACGTCCTCACGTACGTGGACGACTTCCTCATTTTGGGGCCTTCGCCAGTGGTTTCGGCGACGAGATCGGCCTTCGGAGGGCTTTGGAAGACACCATCCCAACCCCAAGTTGGCCCTCGGTCGCTGGGAGTTGTGCGGTACCTCTCCATTGACTTTGAGGTCAAGATCGACTCCCCCACCACGCCTCCCAGCATTCCTACACGGAAGAATTGCTGGAGAAGTGGGGCATGGAGAAAGCCAACGGCGCCGGCTCCATCAACTTGGACAAGGAGAGCTTCGACGATTTCGCTGGTGAGGCGAGCGGGGACGAGGAGGAGCCAGCGCTGAGCGATGTCAGGCTTGCGCAGCGCATGGCTGGAAAGCTCCTCTGGCTTGTCTCGCTGACGGCCTCAGACATCGCCTATGCGGTGGCGCGCGTCGCAGCTCTCGCCACGGCCCGCCCTGTCCAGAGCCTGCTGTTCGGCAAGAAAGTCTTGCGCTACCTCGCTAGCACGAGGCGCATGGGGTTAGAGCACCACGTCACGCAGAAATTTGGCATGGACGAGCTGCTCCCGCTGGAGACGTACGCCGACGCGAGCTTCGAGGACGTCGGCGCCCAGACGGGTGTTTCTGTGTACCTCTTCGGCTGCTTGGTCGACTGGCGCAGCGTGCGCAAGCAGGTCGTCCCGATCAGCACCGCGGAAGCGGAGGTGAACGCACTGGCCGTCGGCGGCCGCGGCCACTCTCGAAAACATGGGGCTCCGATTGGGGACGACATTGTACGGAGACAGTGCTGCGGCGAACCACGTGGCAGAGGGGCGAGGTTCATGGCGGACCCGCGCACTGTTCCACGAAGGTCAACTGGTGGCGAGCGAGGGGGGGAAATGAGAAGGAGAAGACCTTCTCAAAGGCGGCGGGACTTCTCAGAAGCCCTCGCGCCTTCTGAGAAATTTCCTGTCTTCGGGGAAAACTTAGAACACTTCTCAGAAGGCCGGGGGACTTCCGAGCCTCTGAGAAGGCCTTCTCCTTCTCACTTCCCCCATCGCTCGCAGCCGAGTCAACGCCATCCGCTCCAGGATGGCACGCGGGCGGCTCGAATCGCATTTCGTCGGCACTACCGAGCAGAGTGCGGACGGGCTCGCTAAGCGCGGCGAGGTCCACCATGCGGCGAGGATCCGCCAGCACTTCAGCCTGCGAGCTCTGGCTTAGGAGCGCAGTTTTGCATATCAATCAATCAGTCACGATTCGGACTTGGAGGTGCAAGAGCCCCCCCCCCACACCACGGCGCCAGACAGAGCACGGTGCTTGCTGCAGCAGTGGCCCCATCACTGCTGCAGAGTACGAACCTGTGTGAGGGGTGACTGCGCAGCAGGACGGCGTTAAACCTGTTCACAGCCTTGTATGTGTGGGTGTCAGTTCGGCCAATTTCGCAGGATACGTTGTGATCCCAATTGGGCTCGCCAAGTGGGGACGGAGGTTCCAATAACTTGCGTCGCTTGCAGTTCGGCTCGTAACGGTCTGGCCGCTCGTCCGCCGACGTAGGACGCAACAAAGTAGAACCAAAGGGTCAGACGAAATCATGCTGTGACATCATCGGCCACGCGACCGGGACAACGCCGCGGTGCCCAAATGGGCCAAGTGACCGGAACATGTTTCCCGCATTCTGGCCGGAATTTTCGCCAGTGCTTAGGAGAACGCTCTTTGTTATGTAAACTAATCACAGTCAACAGCAGTGTGGTATAGCAGTGCGTGCAGCGCTCAGGGGAATGCGGTGTGACCCTACGCCTGCATGAACTTTGGAGCGGAGGGCCACTCAAATGCGGTGCGAATCCAAGCCTACATGCGAGAAGCTCTCCATGTAGGTGTCTGTTGATGTTTGGCTCAAGTGCGAGGTCAGGGAAAAACATTTTCTTCTCCCAGCCCCCATGGTGGCCCGGGGTGACCGCACCCAACGTGGAGGCCGCAGCTTGGCCTCACCTCAATAATCTCATCTTGGGAGTTGCGGCTTGCCGAGGCGGCCGACTACCCGCCCAGGCCCAGTGGGGCCCACTCTGGCTCCTTCCGGCCTCACGGGCCGAGTTGGTGAACTACCTGGCTGCCGTCGCCGAGAGCTGTCCGGAGGAGGGCGACGCGGAGTCCGAGACCAGCGACACTGAATGATCATATGTTGTATTCTGCGCACCCGCTGGTGGACCAGCATCCGCTGGTACCCACAAGCGCCTCCGTCCCCCCCTCACCGTCGACTTTCCGCTCGCCTTCCCCCCAACCTTCCCATGCACCCTCCGTCCTCCTCCTTCTCATCCACCTCCTCCTCCTCCTCCTCCTCCTCGTCCTCCGAATCCGTATCCTCTTCGACTTCCTCGTCCTCGTCCTCGTCGTCCTCCCCCCTCCTCCTCGTGATCTTCGTCGTCACCCACCTCCCACCCCTTCTCCTCATCTTCCACTTCCCCGTCCAGGCCCCTGCCCCTCCCCTCTACCCATCTGTCCACCGCTGCTCCCCCCCCGACTCTCGCTCCCACTCGTGCTTCCCGCCCCTCCTCTGGTGTTCGCGGCGTACTTCAAAAACACGACGGCTAAGAAAATAATGGAGAGAACTACCCGCCGGCCCCGTTTCGGAGGCGTCCGCCGTGTTGATGCCGCCCCATCGGGTCCCTCCTCCCCTTACGTCCGTGAAGTGAGGCGGTACGGACAGGCTGCGCGGGTGCAAGGGGGTGGAAGGGTGAGTGGGAACGGGAGGATGGCTACTACGCGAGCGCGGCATTTCTCCTTAAATGGGCGATCTGTCCACCTGGCGGCTGTTAGTGGCCTGTCTGCCCTCCTCCTCCTTCTCCCCTCCCCATAAACCTCATGCTCCTCCTCCCCACCTACCTGGTGGACAAGGACTCGTCCTTCTCATATTCTTTCTCATCCGCCTCCTCCTGATCCTCTCATCTCTCCTCCCTCCTCTCTTCCTCCTCCGCCTCCTCTCCCTCATTGTTCCCCTCCTCCTCCTCCTCCTCCTCCTCCTCCTCCTTTCTCCTCCTCCTCTACCTTCGCCTCCCCTTCCCCCTTCGCTCTCCCCATTCTCCTTCCCCTCCTCCACCTCACCCTCCTTCCGCTCATCCGCCTCACCTTGCTCTATTTGGAAGACAGAGAGTCTATCGGAGGGCGGGTGACGCGAAGCGCGCCGGACGACAAGGTAGAAGTCGAGCACCTCGGTGATTCCATCGCATGGGCGAGCTTGGCACGCGGCGCAAGACCGCATGCCTCCTCCTGGAGGAGACGGAGGAAGAGGGGAGGATGAGAGGAAGGGGAACCAGGAGGGGGAACCGATGACGAGTGGCAGAAACGGGGGACGGAAAAAAAGAGGGGAGAGGACGCAGGGGAGGAGAGACGGATGGGGAGGAGGAGGGAAGGGACGCCGTACGTCTGCCAATCGCAATCGCATCCGTGTGGGTTCCACTGAACAGTGCTTGCGCCGAAGGTTTCTCAAAAGAGCCTCTTTGGACAACTTTTTGCAATGCCCGCCTGGCTTTCCTGTGGGCTGTGGGCTCCTGTGGCTTCCCCTCCCGCTGGCCCCGTCGATCCTACGGGAGGCTACGGAGAGCTCCTTGACGCCCTCGGCGGCCGCATGCCGAACTGCCCAGCGAGCCGCTGCCGCTTCCGACGGCTTTGCCGTCCGTCGGCTGCAGGTGCAGTTGGCCGCAGCGCTCGCGGACGCACGCGCCTGCCCGTGCGGTGCTGGAGCGCCTGTCCAGGCCAGGGGTACGGTGAGGGCATCGGATAAGGAGCCATTGGAGAAGGACTCCAGGGTCTGGAAGCCCGTGGGCCCCCCATCATGGGTTGGCCATGGACACCACCGCCGCCCTCGTCGGATAAGGAATCCCCCAGGGTCTGATCTTCCTGGGCGCCCTCCTCAGCGAACGCCCCCACCGGTAGCATGGGCCGAGCTGCCGGCAGGGCTGCGGCTGGAGGCCGCCAGGTCCTCGCGGCGCTCACCGCCCGAGAGGAGGCCCCCCTCCTCGCACGGTGGCGCGGCGCAGCCCCACCCCGAGGAGCCCGCGACCGCCACGCGGCACGGGAAGACCACCATCCACCATGGCCTGAGCGCGCTGCGCCGCGCTCCTGGCCGTCCTGCGCCGGAATATCCTCCTGGGGCTGGGCCCGGCAGGGGCGCCTCGCTGCGTGTGTGGTCGTCGTGGGCGTCCTGGCGCTGGTCCTGAAGCGCGGGGTGCGGTTGGCTGGTATTTGGTCTTTCCGGTGTTCGCCATGGTCTCCTGTGAGGTCCTCGTTGCCTTGGGGAAAAGAGCTGTTGGTGTCAAGACATCATCTGTTTCCTTCCGTCTCCGCTACCTCCACCCTCCTCCCCTTCGCTCCTTCCTCCTTATCTCTTGCTCGTTCACCCTTCTTCCTTCGACCCCTGGGAGGGGGATGACGAAAACGTGGGAATACTGAGGAGGGGGAGGGGGAGGAGGCAGACGAAGAAGAGGATGAGGTGGACGTGGGTTGGGTGGGGGATGGAGAAGGGAGAACGATAAGGCAAGGGAGAACGAGGAATGACGATGTCCCAAGAAAGACGGAAACGGTGGGACAAAGAAGATACCGATACCGCTGCTCCCCAGACCTGTCTATGGGGGCGTTCTGGCCATGCTTTCGATGCGAACCCACCCGTGGCGACGAGGAGAGGGCAGCGGTGTCGGCATCTCTTCCTGTGAGGAAGCTGAGGAGGCGAGGAGGACGGGCCGGCGCAGGCGGAGGACGACCACGAGGAGGAAATGGCCGCCGGGCCCGCCTGCTCTCGGCCGAGCCCCTCTCTCAGCCGCTAGGCAGGCCGCCAGCACCCACGACAAGCGCTCCTGGGCTCGCCGCCGCCGTCCCCTCCTCCTCCTCCTCCCGTCATTTTTTTGGGGGGGGTGGAGGGGTCCTCATCCCACTTCTCCACCTGGCCCTCGTCCTCGTCGTCCTCAAATCCGCCTCCCTCCTCCTCCTCCTCCTCCTCCTCCTCCTCCTCCTCTTCCCCCTCTTTCTCGTCGCCCAACTCCGCGCGTGTTGCTAGGTCCAGAGGCGCTGCTTCCGCTTTTCTCCGTGCAGGCAGTTCGGATATTCCTTCATGGCTGCTCTCTACACTTGCACTCAACATCCCCGCTTCCTCTTCCTTCTCTCTTCAGCCTTGCGTCCTGCTATCAGCTGCTCCTCCTCATCCTCCTCCCCGCCTACTGATCCTCCTCCTCCTCCCTTTCCGTTTGTTGCTGATCGTGAACCTCTTCCCCCTCCATCATGCCACTCTTCCGCCATGGCCGCCTCTTGCTTCTCAGTGTCCTCTCCCTCCAAACCCTTCTAATTCCCCTCCGCAGATTTGGCACCGAACATGGCTGCCGCTATTCGCACGCACCCTGCCGAAGTCTTCTTACACTGCGTGCCTGCCTATCAGAGGGCCACATCGCCCAAACAGGTTGAACAGGAACAATGTTGACAGACACCCACCAGTATGTTTTTTTCAATCCGCGGTCCAGGAAGTCCCGACCAATTCTCCGTGGCCAACTTTTCACCCCGGATCCATTTTTGATGGTCGCGGGGCCCGACGACGGGAGGCCGAAATCGAGGAACAATGCCCAGATTGAACAAAGCATCTCGCTGGATATCTGGGTTGCGCGACGCAGTAGTATTGCCCTCGCCTTCCGCTCCCCCCCCCACACAAAAAGGGTTGGAAAACAGCCTCAAATCCACGGCATGCGAGGCCTAGGCTCACGCCTCCCTAGTGGATACTCTGCCTGCTGCGGAGTCCGCCCCAAAATTTGACCGGAGGAGTGGCGTTGTCGTCGGTCGCCTCTCGCACGTTCAATGGCGTGCGATTCTCGGGTGTTCGTTAATGGGGGGCCATAAACGTGGGGTGATGAAACATGCTCTTTTCGTGCACCTTTTGGGCCCGCGGTGACAGTTTTTGGGCAGTTTAGGACGCCTGTAGGGCTACTTTTCTGCAGTCCTCGATCCCCCCACGTTTACTGCCCCCCCGCTGCCGTCCGCCGAAGATTCACGAGTGTCCAATGATATAGAAATCCAGCGGTACATGGAACCCACGGTTTTCAAGTGCGGCAATTTTGCAACCGAGCGGGTCGTTCACCCGAGGTGGCCGTATGATGAGGCGCGCTAGCGCACTATGGTAGCTAGAACTCAATGCAACTAGCGCCGAGTCAGCTACGAGGGTAGCAGGGTGACCAAAGCTGGCAAAAAGCAACCATGCTGAACGTATGTCTCCCTGGTGTCTTCTCATTTATCCCGTCCCTCAACAAATCATGTATCAACGCACATTCGGAACGGCGTTCAAGGAACATAACGTTGAACACGAAAACATGATTCAACAACGATATGCGTTTTGTGCTTACCGGGCTGCAGATATGAGAAGTATGACAATTCAGGTCGGATGCGCTACGCATTCTCCGAGCATGCAACTGAGGCTTCGGTGTTGGCGTATTGACTGTAGACTGAGTTGTGGACTCAATGATCACGTAGAATCTCCCCTCCTCCCCCTAATCCTCCGCCCCCTTACCCCTCATGCGCATCAACATAATTTTCCTTTACGCAAACATTCGCCGGCCCAACGGGCCAGAAGCGTGCAAAAATCCCCGATCAGAAATTTAGACTGTTTCTAGTTCGCGCGCGCGTGGTGGCTCCTGGGAGTCCCCGGACGAAAAGCACCCCGGCAAAGTCCGGGCAAATTCCCGGCAAGTCCGGGCGACGAACTCCGGAACTCCTGGGCGCGGCCCTGGGGGCCCCAGAGCGCCCCAGGAGCGCCCCAAGGAGGCGCCAAATGGGTGGCAAACCCCACGGCCCCAGGTCCAGAGCGTTCGAAGATGGCCCAAGTTGGTCTCAAGACGACACGCCCCAGGAGGACTCCAAGACGACCCCAAGAGGGCCCGAAGAGGCAAGATTCCTTCAGTGCTTGCAGCATTAGGGGTTCTTACTTCGGTTAACCATCTCGGGACCCTCGCCGCAAAATCGCCGCCGTGCCGCCCGTCGCCGTCGCCGCCATCCCCGCCCGTCGCCGCCTGCCGCCCGTCGCCGCCCGTCGACGCCCGTCGCCGCCCGTGCCGCCCGTCGCCGCCCGTCGCCGCCCGTGCCGCCCGTCGCCGCCCGTCGCCGTCGCCGCATCGCTTACATTGCACCGCATGGACTGCATTACACAGGTTGCAACGCATACATTACACCACCTAGATTGCACCGCATAGACTGCATTTACATAGGTTGCATCGCATAGATTGCACCATATAGATTGCACCGCCCAGATTGCATTACATAGGTTGCATCATCGCATACATTGCACCACATAGATTGCACCGCATAGGCTGCAAAAACCTGCTGTTTGGGGCCCACGCTGACAGATGTTGCCGTTGTTGCCTTTTCAAGCTTCCGAACGCGCAGGACGGCCCAAGAGGCCTCCAAGATCGCCCTAAGTCAGTCCAAGAGGCTCTCAGGACGGCCCCCAAGACGGCCCAAGAGAGCCCAAAGACGGCCCAAGAGGCCTCCCCAGATGGCTCCAGAGGCTCCCATGAGGGCCCCAAGAAGGGGAACCCGCACAGACACATCGAGCCTTCCCCGAAATTCGGCCCCCCAGATCGCCAGCAGGCCCACAAGAAGCCCTGAAGAGGCCCCCAGAAGCCCGAGAGGACTCCCCACGGGGCCCCCAAGCGGCCCCAAGAGGTCCAAAACATGCCGCCAAGAGGCCTCCGAGAGGCCTCCCATGACTCCCCAAGAAGCCTTCCAAAGAGGCGTCTTGTCCGCGACCCAGTTCGGTCCCCTCAGTGCCCCAAGAAGCCGTCGAGAGGCCTCCTCTTCCTCCTCCTCCTCCTCCTCCGCCGCCGAGCCCCCTGTCCTCCTTCTCGCCCGCCATGGGCACACTAACATATAGCAACATGGTGCAATATGGACCGGTGGAATGGGCGAAACGATCCATCTCGGCGGGCCCCCTGCGGGCCCTGGCCGTGTTGGGAGGATGATGGAGGAGAAGGAGAAGCATGCATAAAAGCATGCTGAGAGATGCTCCTCACATTCCGCCGGCCCGGAGAGGCCCGAAGAGGACCCGAAGAGGATCCGAAGAGGACCCGAAGAGGGCAGCCGCACCTTGATTCTCCATGTGGCACGTGAAAAGACCTGTGATCTGCTCTCTCGGGATCCAGGTGCACGTGAAGACAGGAGTGGGTCGGGTTCAGATGGCCTCAACTAGCCGTTTCGCTCGGGACCTCCTCGACACATCGGCTTCGGAGGGGACTCCGAATCTCAAAATCTGCCGTTTCGCTCAGGACATCCACGACAACTCGGCTTCGGAGAGGACCCTGAATTCCAACACTGGCAATTTCGCCAGGGACCTCGGTGGGGACTCCGAGTCTCAATAATGACCGTTTCGCTCGAGACATCCTCGACGAGCTGCCTCGGAGGGCGCTTTGAACATTCCGCCCCCCACGGGACGCCAGCAGGGCCCTAACGATTGGCACCGACCCTCGTCGAGGCATCCCAAACGCCCACTGATTGCAACATCTGCGTGCAAACTTCCCCCCCGGGGGCACGCCGTGTCTCCCGCCCTGCGGGCTCAATTAATGGTCGACTCGTGCCGAGGGGGATCGATTCGAGAAGAATGCATCCTATCAACGATGATGTGGGCTGCGTCTACCGTAGGCCTCCTCCTCCGCAGGCAGCATCCTGCTGCCTCCTCCTTCCCACTCCTTCCTCCTCACAGTCTTCCTCCTCTACCTCTCCCACCCCGTCCTCCTCGCCATTCTGCTGCTGCTGTTGCTGCTGCTCCTCCTCCTCCTCCGCCTCTTCCTCCTCCCCTCCGTCCTCCTCCATCCCCCCTCATCCTTCTCGTCCTTGCCTCGATCTTCTTTCGATCTCCTCCTCATTGCCCTCCCGTTCCCCACCCTCCCGCCCGCTCCGTGCGCCCATCCTCTCCACCCCCTCTGTGCATCCTCCGTCCCCTCCTCCTCGCGCATCGCCGCGACGTCTTTTCGGGGAGGGCCCCTCAGCACAGTCGCGCGACGGCGGGCCCTGGGCCTCCCACAGGCAGTCAGCGCGCAGAGCAGTCGGACCGACGGGGCTCTGGAACGTGGAGAAAAGATGGGAGGAGGGAAGGAACGGGAGAGGATGGAGGGAAGGGGGACGGGAGGAGGAACGAAAAGAGGAGGGAAGGGGGACGGGAGGAGGAACGAAAAGAGGAGGATGAATATGGCGGGCGGCAGGAGAGCCGGAGCAGAGAGGGAGAAGGGAGGGATGAATGAGGAGGGAAGGAGGTGGACGGGAGGAGGGCAGAATGAGGGATGCGGGGTGGAGAGAGGAGGGAAAGAAAGAGAAAGGGAAGAGGATGATGTCGGAAAATCGGGAAGAAAGGAATGGGAAGTGCAAGGAGGACGAGGAAAGCAACAAAGAAGTGGAGGGAAGAACGAATAAGACGGAAAGAAACGGTAAATCTGTACGTGTGACTCTGTATTGCCCGTTCATTCTGGTCGTCGTGTGTACACACGTGCACATATGCATAAACAAGTGGCACGCGTGCCATGGCTCTTGCACAGAAAGAAAGGGGGATGAGGATGAGGATGAAGATGAGGAGGAGGAGGAGGAGGAGGATGAGGAGGAGGAGGAGGAGGAGGAGGAGGAGGAGGCGAGAAATCGGAGAAGGAGTGCTTAGAGGGGGCCGCAAGAGGGGCTTCAGAGTGCGAGCTTGATCAGGCGCTAAGGGCCGCCCCCCACAAGATGGCTTCAAAGACCTGCCGCATGCTCCCAAGAAACCTCCAACACACACCCAACAAACCACAAAGGGTCTCAATAAGCACCCAATAACCGCAAAACAAATCAAAACGGCTTCCCGGAAGCCTCCAAGGTCCAAGGAGGGCCCCAAGAAATTCTGAAACAGACCTGGCTGCTGGATGCTCGTGCAAAATGCCACATGTTACGGCCTTGCACGGAGAACGCTTGTCCAGGGCAGTCGTTTTGCGTAGAGAGTCTGTCGGGTATATCTTTGGGGATTGGCGGACTTGCACGCGCCTCTCGGGGCCTCCCTCGTAAACCAAACTTGCGGCCTGAGCTGTTTCGCTTCACCCTCGGGGCCCGGCAACGGGGCCCAAGTCTCAGGTGGGAGGCGCGCGGTGCGCCGGGAGCGGGGGCGGTGTCCTGTGGGCCCGGCCACGGGGCGGAGGGGACGGTGCCGTGCCGAAATAACGGGGTCGGGGCGGAGGGGGCGCGCTGGCTGGCGGGTGGGGGTACGCGGAGGGGGCGCGGGCCGGAGGGGGCGCGCTGGCTGGTAGATGGGACGACGCGGAAGGCCGATAGTAAGGTTAAGGTGTTGCGGCGGGGCGGGGCCGTGCCGAAAGAAAGAGTTCGGGGCGGAGGGGGCGAGCTGGCCGGCGGGTAGGGCGACGCGGAAGAAGCGCGCAGGATTGGGGGGGCGGTGTAATGCTGAAATGTACAAGTCGGGGCGGAGAGGGCGCTTTGGGGAATGCGGAGGGGGCGCTCGGGATAGGAGGGGGGCGTTGCCGTGCCGAAATAAAAGGGTCGGGGCGGAGAGGGCGCGCTGGCTGGTTGATGGGGCGATGGAAAGGACGCTCAGGATGGGGGGGCGGTGCCGCGCCGAAATGAAAGGGGCCCGGGCGGAGGGGGTGCGCTGGCTGGCGGGCGGGGCGATGCAGAAGGGGGGCTCGGGATGGGGGGGTCGGTGCCGTGCCGAAAAGAACACATCGGGGCGGAGGGGGCGCGCTGGCCGGCGGGTGGGGCGATGCGGCGGGGACGCGCGGGACGTCGGGGGGGCGGTGCCGTGCCGAAATAAAAGGGTCGGGGCCGAGGGGGCGGTGCCGTGCCGAAATAAAGCGGTGGGGGCGGACGGGGCGCGCTGGTGGGTGGGTGGGTGGACGCGGAAGGGGCGCGGGCCGGAGGGGGCGCGCTGGCTGGTAGTTGGAAGGATGCGGAAGGCCTATAATAAAAGGGTGTGGGGGGGGGCGGTGCCGTGCCGAAATGAAAGGGTCGGGGGGCGCGCTGTCTGGTGGGTGGGGGGTGCGGAAAAGGCGCGCGGGATGGGGGGGCGGTGCCGTGCCGAAATTAAGGGGTCTAAGCGGAGGGGGCGCGCTGGCTGGCGCGCGGGGCGATGCAGAGGGGGCGCTCGGGGCGGGGTGGCGGCGCCATGCCGGAGGGAAAAAAAAAACAAATGACGGAGGGGGCGCGCTGGCTGGCGGGCGGGGCGATGCGGAGGAGCGCGCGGTACGTGGGAGAGCAGTGCCGTGCCGATATGAAAAGTCGGGGCGGAGGGGGCGGTGCCGCACCGAAACAAGTGGCACGTGTGCCATGGCTCTTGCACAAAGAGGAAGGGGGAGGAGGAGAAGGAGGAGGAGGAGGAGGAGGAGGAGGAGGAGGTGGAGGAGGAGGGGGGAAGAGGGGGCAAGACATCGCGGCCAAAATCCCAAGTGGGGAGGGGGGGGAAGGTTGCGTGCGTCGCGACTCGGTTTAAAGTGCTCGGAGCGGAGGGGGCACGGGGCGGAGGTCCCACTGGGGCGCGCGGGGCGCGGAGAGGAGGGGGGGGAGGTGGTGTGCGTCGCGGCGCGGAATAAAATGGTCGGGGCGGAGGGGGCATTGGGCGGGGCTTGGGGCAGAGGGCCACGGGGCGGGGGTCCAACTGGGGCGCTGGGGACGGGGGGGGAGGTGGTGTGCGTCGCGAGGCGGAATAAAATTGTCGGGGCGGAGGGGGCACGGGGCGGAGCCCCCACTGGGGCGCTGGGGACGCGGGGAGGGAGGTGGGGGAGGTGGTGTGCGTCGCGACGCGGAATAAAACGTTCGTGGCGGAGGGGGCAGTGGGCGGGGCTCCCGCTGGGGCGCTGGGGACGCGGGGGGGCTCGGGGCAGAGAGCCACGGCGCGGGGGTCCCACTCTGGCGCTGGGGACGTGTGTGTGTGTGTGTGTGTGTGTGTGTGTGTGTGTGTGTGTGTGTGTGTGTGTGTGTGTGTGTGTGTGTGTGTGTTGTGTGTGTGTGTGTGTGGTGTGCGACGCGGATTAAAGCGTCCGTGGCGGGGGGGGCAGTGGGCGGGGCCCCCGCTGGGGCGCTGGGGACGCGGAGAGGCTCGGGGCAGAGAGCCACGGCGCGGGGGTCCCACTCTGGCGCTGGCGGCGCGGGGGTGGGGTGGGGTGGGGCGCGACGCGGAATAAAGCGTTCGCGGCGGAAGGGGGCAGTGGGCGGAGCTCCCGCTGGGGGCAGGGAGCCACGGCGCGGGGGTCCCACTCTGTCGCTGGGGACAAGGGGGCGCGGAATAAAGTGGTCGGAGCTCTAGACACCCTGCGCAAGAGAATAAAACCGTCGGGGCGGAGGGGGCGGTGCGCTGGGGTGCTGGGGAGCGACACGTAGCGACACATGTCGACACAACGCCGAAATAGGGCGACGACGACGCCGAAATAAAGTGGTCGGGGCGGAGAGGGCGGTGCGCTGGGCTGCTTGGGAACGCGACACATGTCGACACAACGCCGAAATAGGGCGACGACGACGCCGAAATAAAGTGGTCGGGGCGGAGAGGGCGGTGCGCTGGGCTGCTGGGGAA
>CAUYUJ010019115.1:632999-665499 GCA_963575745.1 Prorocentrum cordatum
CCCTGCCGAAATGCAGCGGTCGGGGCGGGGGGTGCGCGCTGGCTGGTGGTGCCGGTGCCGTGCCGAGATGAAGCGGTCGGGGCGGAGGGGGCGCGCTGGGGTCGAGGCGGAGGGGCTTGCTGCGCGGGGGGGGGGGGCGGTGCCGTGCCGAAATAAAGAAGTCGGGGCAGAGGGGGCGCGCTGGCTGGTGGGCTGGCTGCGCTGGCTAGTGGGGAAAGGGCGCTGGCTGGTGGGGCCGGTGCCGTGCTGGAATAAAGCGGTCGGGGCGGAGGGGGCGCGCTGGCTGGTGGTGCCAGCGCCGTGCCGACGCGCTGGCTGGTGGGACCGGTGCCGTGCAAAAAAATGGTCGGGGCGGAAGGCCCGCGCTGGCTGGTGGGACCGGTGCCGAGGGGGCGCGCTGGCTGGCGGGTTGACTGCGCCGGCCTGCGGGGGGGGGACGTGGAGGGCCGAGGGGCTGCTTCGGCATGGGTGTGGATGCAGAGCGGGCGCGCTGGGAGGTGGGGGCCTAGGGGGCTGCATCGACCGGCGCCGTGCCGAAAGAAGTGGCACGCGTGCCCTTGCTCTTGCACCGAGGAGCTGCGAGGGACAGCAGGCTCGCCTCCTTCCTCCGGGAGTTCCCTTCTGTGGCCGCGGGGGAAGACGAACGGCGAACGAACGAACGGCGACGACGAACGAAAATAAAGAGGTCCGAGCTCTAGAACACAGTTATGCACGATAATCAAATTCTCCGGGGCCAGGGGGGCTGCCAGGGCCCTGGACGAACCACCGCGAAAATAAAAAGCTCCGGGGCGAACGGGGCTGGTGCTCCGGGGGGCGGATGCCGCCTGAGTTTGGAGCGCCCCAGGAGGGCCCAAGACGGCCTCGGATGTCCCAAGACGGCCTCAGAGGGCCCCATGAGGCCTCGGGAGGGCCCGACGCGCGCCCCCAGATGGCCACGATGGGCCTGATATGGCTTAAGGTGGGCCCAAGATGGCCCACTCGACGGCCTAGCGGGCTCCCTGGGTGGCCTCAGGGGGGCCCGAAGACGACTTCCAAGAGGCCGCCTCTGGGAACGACAAGGACATACTTCTCAGGAAAAGGAATGGAGGACGAGGAGGAAGGGAGGGAACGTGAGGGGGGATAAGAAGAACTGGAGGAGGTAGTCCAATCTCCCGGGAACAAGCGCATGCAAGAACACGCAAGCTAATGGCGTCTTGCAGGCAAGCTGCGCAATAATCCAAAAAGGCATCCGTCAAACAAGCAAACAGATAATAGAGAGGTTACATCCATGGGGAACCAGAGGAGAGGTGGGGAATACACTGTGGAACCGACGAGGGGTGGATCCCCGAGTGGGGAATAAACTTGTACTGCGTCAGTGGGCGGCGCATCATTTGGAGCGCTTATGGGGCGCATGCGTAAGAATCCGCCGACCCCCGCTTGCCGGGAGCGCAATGGCGTGTGAGATGATTGGCTGTCCCCGTAACTACTCCTCTCCCCCTCCCCTGGGGTTTGAAATCCGATTAGAGGGGGGGCGCCCCCCCCGCCCTTCCCCTGGGGCGAAAAACGGGGGCGGCCGGGATCCTAAATGTTCCCCGGGGGCCTCGTGACATCGTGGCAGTCTTCTTTGTGGCCGCCGGGCCCGCCAAGCCCCCCGGGCCCGCCATCCGGGCCGCCGGGCCCGCCAGACCCGCCGGGCTCGCCAAGAACGCCGGGCCCGCCGGCCTCGCCGGGCTCGCCAGGCTCGCCGGCCTCGCCCAGCTCGCCAGGCCCCTCCTCTTCCTCCTCCTCCTCCTCCTTGTCCAGTTCCTCCTCCTCTTCCTTCCCCTCCTCCTTCTTGTCGTCGTCGTCGTCCTCCTCCTCCTTCTCCCCCTCCTCCCCCTCCTCCTCCTCCTCCGCCTCCTCCTCCTCCTCCTCCTTCTTCTCCTCCTCTTCCTCCTCCTCCTCCTCCCATCCTGCTTCTGCCGCGCTCATCGCCATCATCATCGTCAGCGTCATCAACGTCGTCCTGGCGGTCGTTGGAGCACCCGCTATGTAAATTGTAAACGGATCCCACCATCTTCAATATTTTCCCAACCCTCCTTGGTTGGGTATTCGTTTTGAATAGAGCAGTGTGGTCGCGTCCTTCCTCCTCCCGCCTCCCGCCTCTTTCCTGCCTCTTTCTGTCTTGCCTGCGGGGGGCTGCGATCTGCGAAACTGTCGCCATTTTCGAGGCTTGCTGGGGGTCAGCATAGAGGGTAATCGCGGCGGATTTCAAAGTAGAACCTCGCCATCCGGGGGGCTGCGATTGTGAAACTGTCGCACTTTCGAGGCCTGCTGGGGGGTCCAGCATTAGTGGGTAACACGCGCGGATTAAATTAAGACCTCGCATCTGGGGGGCTGCGTTCACCATGGTTACCTTTTTTAATTTTCGTCTGGATTGTGAAACTCGTCGCCACTTTCGAGGCCCCTAGCTGGGGGGTCCTGAATAGAGGGTAATTCGACGGCAGATTCAAAATAGACTCGCCATCCCTGCGGCCTGGGGGGCTGCGATCTGTGAAACTGTCGCCACTTTCGAGGCCTGCTGGGGGGTCCTGCATAGAAGGTAATCGCGGCGGATTCAAATTAGACCTCGCCATCCATGGGGGGCTGCGATCTGTGAAACTGTCGCCACTTTCGAGGCCTGCTGGGTGGTCCAGCATAGAGGGTAATCGCGGCAGATCCAAATTAGACCTCGCCATCCCTGGGGGGCTGCGATCTGTGAAACTGTCGCCACTTTCGAGGCCTGCTGGGGGGTCCTGCATAGAGGGTAATCGCGGCGGATTCAAATTAGACCTCGCCATCCTTGGGGGGCTGCGATCTGTGAAACTGTCGCCACTTTCGAGGCCTGCTGGGGGGTCCTACATAGAGGGTAATCGCGGCGGATTCAAATTAGACCTCGCCATCCCTGGGGGGCTGCGATCTGCGAAACTGTCGCCATTTTCGAGGCCTGCTGGGGGGCCCAGCACAGCGAGGGCCACGCGCGGATTCAAATTAAACCTCGCCATCCCTGGGGGGCTGCGATCTGCGAAACTGTCGCCATTTTCGAGGCTTGCTGGGGGGCCCAGCACAGTGAGGGCCACGCGCGGATTCAAATTAGACCTCGCCATCCCTGGGGGGCTGCGATCTGCGAAACTGCCGCCATTTTCGAGGCCTGCTGGGGGGCCCAGCACAGTGAGGGCCACGGGCAGATTCAAATTAGACCTCGCCATCCCTGGGGGGCTGCGATCTGCGAAGCTGTAGCCATTTTCGAGGCCGGCCTGCTGGGGGGCCCTGTCGCCACTTTCGAGGCCTGCTGGGGGGTCCTGCATAGAGGGTAATCGCGGCAGATTCGAATTAGACCTCGCCATCCCTGGGGGCTGCGATCTGTGAAACTGTCGCCACTTTCGAGGCCTGCTGGGGGGTCCAGCATAGAGGGTAATCGCGGCAGATCCAAATTAGACCTCGCCCTCCTTGGGGGGCTGCGATCTGTGAAACTGTCGCCACTTTCGAGGCCTGCTGGGGGGTCCAGCATAGAGGGTAATCGCGGCAGATTCAAATTAGACCTCGCCATCCCTGGGGGGCTGCGATCTGCGAAACTGTCGCCATTTTCGAGGCCTGCTGGGGGTCCCAGCACAGTGAGGGCCACGCGCGGATTCAAATTAGACCTCGCCATCCCTGGGGGGCTGCGATCTGCGAAACTGTCGCCATTTTCGAGGCTTGCGGGGGGGCCCAGCACAGTGAGGGCCACGCGCGGATTTAATTTAGACCTCGCCATCCCTGGGGGGCTGCGATCTGCGAAACTTTCGCCATTTTCGAGGCCTGCTGGGGGGCCCAGCACAGTGAGGGCCACGGGCAGATTCAAATTAGACCTCGCCATCCCTGGGGGGCTGCGATCTGCGAAACTGTAACCATTTTCGAAGCCTTGCCGACGGCCGATGGGTGGCCAGACGTCTTCACGCGACTGCCTCCTAGGCATCCCCTGATTCAAATTAGACCTCGCCATCCCTGGGGGGCTGCGATCTGTGAAACTGTCGCCATTTTCGAGGCCAGCTGGGGGGCCCAGCACTGAGGGAGGGCCACGGGCAGATTCAAATTAGACCTCGCCATCCCTGGGGGGCTGCGATCTGCGAAACTGTCGCCATTTTCGAGGCCTGCGGGGGGGCCAGCACAGTGAGGGCCACGGGCAGATTCAAATGAGACCTCGCCATCCCTGCGGGGCTGCGATCTGTGAACCTGTCGCCATTTCGAGGCCTGCTGTGATCCCCGTTTTCGAAGTGGCTAGGAGTGCTCAGGAATTGTAAATCATCAGCTTTATCAAACCCTTTTCCTGTAGCCAGTGTCCTGCGAGTCTCCCGAATTCCGTCTGCAGACATATGTAACCCTCGCTCCGTCATCGCCCTCTTATAAAGTATCCTAAACTATTTGCGCCCCGCTTTTGCGCAGGGGTTGGGTACGTCGCCAGGGTAATTAAAAAACCAGGTTGGATCTTCAATATATTCGCGCGCCCCCCACTTATCGCCCTCCTCCTCTTGATTGGCGAAACAGGGCGAACCGCCTGTCGCGCGGCAGCTCGGAGCTCCGACCTGCGGAAATCAAGCGAAACGGCCCGGGCCGCCTGGCGAGCGGCACCGCGGAACCCGAAATCTTGAGGATGTCTCGAGCGAGCCGCCCAAGCCCCGCCAACTCGGAAACGAGAATTGTGAGCATGTCTCAGGCGGAACGGGCCAAACTACCAGATGTTGGAGGATGTCCTCGTCGGCCTCCCTCGGCAGGAATTCGTTTGCGTCGCAACAGCACCCCAATAAGCATGGCTGTTCGAGGGAAGCCTGCGGCATCATAGGCGGGGGCCTCTCTGCATCGCTCACCCCCCAGGCCCCGAACAAGGGCGCGAAAGACCAGAGGGGGAGGGGAGCGACGCGCGGGGAACGAAGGGGGGGGGCGGGGGGGCATGCATAGGAGAGGGAGAGGGCGAAAGGGGGCGGCGAGCGGGGGCAGGGTCTGGACGAGCACGACAACGGTTCTTTCATCATCTGCGCGATGCAAAGCTGCAACAGGGGAGCCCTATACTTTCGAAGTAATGCGCGGCGGCCTCAGCGGGCGCCCTGACTGCTCGAACAGGGGCCGCAAGGCGCTCTGAAGTGGAGGGCGAGGAGGGCGCGGATGACGACGACCGCGACGAATAATGCGAACGCACAGAGGACGAGGCGAAAGACGAGAACTAGGAGGACGACGACGACGATGCGCGGCATCGCTTGGCGTCGCAAGAGGCGCGCGCGCGCGTGGCGCTCTCCGCGCGCGCGCGACGCACCCTTGTCGCAGGCGCCCAAACAGGACCTGGACGAGCGCGACAACGTTTTCTGTCATTCTCTGCGCGATGCAAAACGGCAGCGCGTGGGCCTTATCCATTCGAGAGTGAATGGAACGCACGGCGGCCCCAGGGGCACCCTGCCCGCTCGCGCGCGGGCCACGGGGCGCTCCGAAATGGGGGGCGAAGAGGGCGCGGGCGACGACGACCATGAGGAGAAATGCGGGCACAAAGAGAAGAGGCTAAGGGCGAGGAGGTGGAGGAGGGCGACGAGCGGCAGAGCTCGGCGTCGCGCGCGCTACGCCGCGAGAGGCCTGTGCTGCACAGGACCGCACGTGGAAGAGGTAGAACAACTCCGCCTGCGAGACTCGGTGCCCGTCAGGAGCGGCGGGGCACTCCACTGCGCTGACCCTGGTCTGGTGCTGCGGGTCGCTGCGAAGCCTCGTGCTCGCCGGCGTGCTGGGCGTGGTGGTGCTGCTGGTGCCGCTCGTGCTCGTCACCCTCGTGGCGCTGCTCTCGGTCGTACTGCTGGCCGACCCGTTGGACGTAGTGGCGCTGCTGGTCTCGGTCGTGCTCGTCACCCTCGTGGTCCTGTTTTCGGGCGTACTGCTCGCCGACGTGCTGGGCGTAGTGGTGCTGCTGGTCTCGGTCGTGCTCGTCGCCCTCGTGGCGCTGCTCTCGGTCGTACTGCTCGCCGACGTGCTGGGCGTACTGGTGCTGCTGGTAGGGGTCGTGCTCGTCACAGTCGTGGTGCTGCTCTCGGCCGTACCGCTCGCCGTCGTGCTGGGCGTAGTGGTAGTGCTAGTGCCGGTCGTGCTCGTCATCCTCGCGGTGCTGCTCTCGGTCGTACTGCTCGCCGACGTGCTGGGCGTAGCGGTGTTGCTGGTCTCGGTCGTGCTCGTCACGCTCGTGGTGCTGCTTTTGGTCGTACTGCTCGCCGACGCGCTGGGCGTGGCGGTGCTGCTGGTACCATTTGCGCTCGTCCCGACCGTGATGCTGCTGGCGGTGGTTCTGCTCACCGACGTGCTGGGCGTAGTGATGCTGCTGGTCTCGGTCGTGCTCGTCACACTCGCGGAGATGCTCTCAAGCGTACTGCTCGCCGACGTGCTGGGCGTAGTGTTGCTGCTGGTCTCGGTCGTACTCGTCACCCTCGTGGTGCTGCTCTCGGTCGTACTGCTCGCCGACGTGCTGGGCGTAGTGGTGCTGCTGGTCTCGGTTGTGCTCGCCCCCCCCGTGGTGCTGCTTGCGGTCGTGCTGCTCGCCGACGTGTTTGGCGTGGTTGTGCTGTTCTCGGGCGTGCTCGTCACAGTCGTGGTGCTGCTTGTGGTCGTACTGTTCGCCGACGCGCTGGGTGTGGTGGTCCTGCTGGTATCGGTCGCGCTCGTCCCGAACGTGATGCTGCTGTCGGTGGTTCCGCTCGCCGACGTGCTGGGCGCAGTGATGCTGCTGATCTCGGTCATGCTCGTCACACTCGTGGAGATGTTCTCGGTCGTACTGTTCGCCAACGTGCTAAGCGTAGTTGCGCTGCTAGTCTCGGTCGTGCTCGTCACACTCGCTTTGCTGCTCTCGGTCGTACTGCTCGCCGACGTGCTGGGCGTAGTGCTCCTTCTCCTCCTCCTCCTCCTCCTCCTCCTCCCGGAGTCCGGGGAGTCCGGGGAGTCCGGGGAGTCCAAGAAATCCGGGGAGTCCGGGGAGTCGGGGGAGTCCGGGGGGTCCGGGGAGCCCGGGGAGTCCGGGGAGCCGGGGGAGTCCGGGGATGTCGGGGAGTCCGGAGAGTCCGGGGAGTCCGGAGAGTCCGGGGAGTCCGGGGAGTCCGGGGAGCCCGGGAAGTCGGGGGAGTTTGGGGAATCCGGGGAGTCCGGGGAGTCCGGGGAGTCCGGGGAGTCCGGGGAGTCCGGCGGAGTCCGGGGAGTCCGGGAAGTCCGGGGAGTCTGGGGGGTCCGGGGAATCTGGGGAGTCCGGGGAGTCGGGGGAGTGCGGGGAGTGCGGGGAGTCCGGGGAGTCCGGGACCCAGATGCGCACCATACTGAACTTCTCCAGCCCCGCGCGCATCGCGGCTTTCCAATGGTGCGTCCGCGGGCCGTCGTGGCGTCACGGCCGGTCGCCGCATCTTTCTTTTTGTCCGAATTGAGTCGCGCGCGTCTTGCCCAAAGGTCACGGGCTTCCCGCGCACGAGGGTCTTCAACGTGACTTCGCGGTCGGACAGGATGGCCCCCCCCTGGCCCGACAGCTGCGCGGAGGCCCCATCCTGGCAGGGCACGTCGCTTCCATGAGGGCCCGCGCCCCATATCTCTCTCTCTCTCTCTCTTTTTCTTTCTTTCTTTCTTTCTTTCTTTCTCTCTCTCTCTCTCTCTTTCTCTCTTTCTCTCTTTCTCTTTTTCTCTCTTTCTCTCTTTTTCTCTCTTTCTCCCGTGCTCGTTTTTTTTTGTTTTTTTTTTTTTTTTTTTTTTTTTTTTTTTTTTTTTTTTTTTTGTTGTTGTTGAGAGAAAGCCCACTGGCCTCTTAGATGGCCCAAGATGGTGCATCCTCCCTTCCCCCCCCGCCCCCCATCTTCCTCCTCCGCCCTGTCCTCCGCCTCCGCCGTCTGCCCCCCCCCCCCCCCCCCCCTCGCTGCAGGCTGTCTTTGCTGCGCCTGCGGGTCGATGCTTTCTCCCAATTTGGCCCCCGATCTATCTGGGCCCCCCCGCGCTCTGCCAAGGGGGCGGGGGGGCGCGCGGTTTTCGCGAGCGCGACGCGATCCTCGCCGTATCCGACATCCATGCCCGGTACACCCGGGTCGCCGGGCACGAGGATGACGGGCCCGTCATCCTCATGCCCGGGCGGGCCAGGCGCTGCACAGGCCGGCCTGTGCAGCGGTTGGCCTCTCGTGTCGCCACCCTCTGGGCTCTCCGCTTCATCTCCTGCAGCAGCCTCCTCCTCGTCGGCGCCCATCTCCGCGGCGCTCTCCTCGCCGCCTGGCTCCGGCGCGGGCGGCGCCGCCACCTCGGCGCGCGGCCCCGCGGCGGCGCTGGCCGCCGCATCGCCCTCGCCGTCGCATTCCTCCTGCTGCGCCTGGGTCGGGGCGAACTCGCTCCAGTCGCGGCGGTTCCCCAGGGTCCGGGCGGTCGCGGCCGCCCAGCGGGCCGCGTCGTCCCGTGCAGCGCGGCTGGCCTCTTCGACCTCTTGCATGGACGTGGTCCCCTCCTCTATGATGGTGCGAACCTGGTGGAAAATGCCAAGGCTGTCCCACGCCCGCACAACGTGGTGCTCCTCGACCATTCCCTCGCGACCCTCCCACTCGCCCACGGCAGTCTCCATGGCGGCCAGGGCGACGGGGATCATCCCGAGCATCCACGGGCTCGCGCCCAGAGCGGCGGCGAAACCCTCGCGCTGCTTCTCGCGCATCACAGCGCAGTGCGCGTCGTGCACGGTCTGGAAGCCCTTGAAGGTCAAGCGGGCGGCCTCCGTCCACGGGGCTTCCATGTGGGGCTTCGAGGAGTGCGCCAGGACGCGCGTCGCCATCGACCTCGAGCCCAGCCCCTCTTTCACCGGCACGTCCCTGTTCGCGGTGCGGATCTCGGGGGCGAAGCCGTTGCCCCCGTTCCGGAAACGCAGCCGAGTGCCCGTCCCGTCCACCAACGTCGCGGAGTAGCCGCGGCAATCCGGGTGGAACTCCGCGTCCCCGTCGTCCTCGGCGTCTGACTCCGCCTGCGAATCGTCATCGTGATCATCGCCGTCATCGTGATCATATGACCATCATCATCATCATGATCGTCATAATCGTCATTATCATCATTATCATCCTCATCATCGTCACCATCATCAGCAGCATCCTCATCATCATCGCCGTCGTCAACATCCCGGATCCCGTCAGTTAGGGTCCCGCCCGCCCGGCCCGCCGCCCGCCCGTTAAGGTTCCACGCGTGCCACCTGGTATACGCGCCATAATGTGTACATGCGTCATACTTTTAATGCCCCGCCCGCCCGACCCGCCGCCCGCCCGCTCGTTAGGGTCCCGCCCGCCGCCCGACCCGCCCGTTAGCGTCCCGCCGGGTTCCGCGCGTACCACCTGGTGTATGCGTCATAATGTGTATACGCGTCATACTTTAATGTCCCGCCCGCCCGACGCGCCGCCCGCCCGCCCGCTCGTTAGGGCCCCGCCCGCCGCCCGACCCGCCCGCCCGCTCCCCCCTTCCCTCCCTCCCTCCCTCTGCCCTCCCCTGCTCCTGCCCGTGCTCCTCCTCCCCTCTTCCTCCGGTGTTCCTCCCCTGATCGTCCCCGTGCTCCGCGCCCCGCTCATCCCTCTCTTTTCTCTCCGTGCTCCTGCTCCTCCCCGTGCTCTTTCTGCTCCTCCCGTGCTCCTCCTCCTCCCCTCCTCCTCCCCTGCTCCTCTGAGGCCCCCCCCTGACCGGCGCGAGCCCCAGCGTATCGAGCCCCAGCGAAGCGACCTCCGGCGAAACGAGCCCCGGCGGAACGAACCCCAGCGGAACTCGGGCGAAACGAATCCCCCGGCGAACCGAGTTCCGGCGAACCGACTCGGGCGAGCCATGCCCTGGCGAAGCGAACCCCGGCGAACCAAGCCCCGGCGAACCAAGCCCCGGCGAACCAAGCCCCAGCGAACCCATACTCGGGCGGACCAAATCCGTGCCGAGAGTACAACGACGAAAGCACGACGACGACGGCGAGCACGACGAAGACGAGCACGACGAGGAGCACGACGGCGACAACGCGACGACGAGAGCACGACGACCAGCACTAAGACGAGGGCACGACGTCACGAGAGCACGACGAGAGCACGGCACGACGACGAGCACGAGTGAACGACGAGAGCACTACGATGAGAGCATTACGGCGAGAGCACGACGACGAGCACGAGAGCACGACGAGATCACGACGATGAGCCATAGGGAATCGCAATGAAACGTGTAAAAAACAAATTGATACCTGTGAGGTCGCATTCAGAACGAAACAATATCGACGAATTCTTCGGAACCATAGACGGGCTCGCCGGGCTCGCCAGGTCCGCCGGGCCCGCCGGGCCCGCCGGCGCCTGCCGGGCTCGCCGAATCGCTGGGCGCCTGCCGGGCTCACCCGGCTCGCCAGGCCCGCCGGACTCGCCGGGCCCGCCGCGGCCCGCCGCGCTCGCCGGGCCCGCCGGGCTCGCCGGGCCCGCCAGGCCCGCCAGGCTCGCTGAGCTCGCCGGGCCCGCCGGGCCCGCCGGGCCCGCCGGGCCTGCCAGGCCCGCCAGGTCTGCCGGGCCCGCCGGGCTCGCCAGGCTCGCCGGGCTCGCCTGGCCGCGGCCACACAGAAAACTTTACTCGGGGGCTTCCAGAGCCTGCATTGCTACACTCCGTGGCCTCCAAGGCCCCCAAGATTACATGTAAGCTTGCTCAAGCTGGGCTCCAACAGGCGAAGGAGGCCTCAAACGCAACCGCGATAGTCTCAGGACTGCCCAGCCTCCAAGACGCCCCCAGAGAGCTCTACACAATCGCCCCAATTCCACAGGACAGCTCACATGTTTAGCATATTTACACTTTTGGCTTCAACAGAATCCAAAGTGGCCCAAAAGGCCCCCAGGATCGCTCCAGGACGGTCCAAGAGGCTCCCAAGAGGGTCACAAGATGGCCCAAGAGGCGCCCCCCAAGAGGCCCCAACGATGGCCCCAACCATGCCTCAATAGGACCCCCAAACAATTCCCAGGAGGCAGAAGACCTCGCCCATGGACCTCGTTTCTCCTCTGAGGGTCGGCGTGGCGGCGTAAGCCACTTGACACGCACTTCCCTTCCTGCAATCCCACCCTGCCACCCTTGAGGAGATAGGCGGGCACTTTTCTTGTACATCAGTGCGCCGCGTCCTGCGTGCTCGGCAAGTCCGTTGTGCCTGAGTGAAACGACTGCACCGCGCAGGACGATGAGGGCCCGTGGGGCCCAACCGCCGGCCTCGTGGAGGCGAAGGGGGAAGCCCCGCAGATGAATCCAGCCCGTGGGGCGTGACCATCAGCCTCGTGGAGGCGCGAAGGGGGAACCCGGGAGGCGGGCCCAGCCCGTGGGGCGTGGACCGCCAGCCTCGTGGAGGCGAAGGTGCAACCCAGGAGGCGGCCCCGGCCCGTGGGGCGTGGGCCGCCAGCCTCGTGGAGGCGAAGGGAAGACCAAGGTGGTCCCGGCCCGTGGGGCGTGGACCACCAGCCTCGTGGAGGCGAAGGTGCAACCCGAGAGGCGGCCCCGGCCCTTGGGGCGTGGGCCGCCAGCCTCGTGGAGGCGATGGGAAGACCCGAAGATGATCCCGGCCCGTGGGGCGTGAACCATCAGCCTCATGGAGGCGAGTAGCAGGAGCGCGCCAGCGGCGGCGGCCCTCAGTCTTCAGGCGACGCAATCTCCACCACCACTCCCATTGCGGGAGGGCGGGCGGGAAAAAGCAAAGAGTATCGAGTTCGATCCGCGTGGCTGCGTCGAACAACAATCTGGCATAGGAGCGCAGGGAGCAGGATACAAGAATATATGATGGGGCAAGGTGGATACACAATGAGACAAGCCACCCACCAACCATGCATTAGGAGTGCAATTGTCCTCAATTGACCTGTCAATAACGGACACGCACTTCCCTTCAAGCAATCCCACCCTGCCACCCTTGAGGAGATAGGCGGGCACTTTTCTTGTACATCAGTGCGCCGCGTCCTGCGTGCTCGGCAAGTCCGTTGTGCCTGAGTGAAAGGACTGCGCCGCGCAGGACGATGAGGGCCCGTGGGGCCCAACCGCCGGCCTCGTGGAGGCGAAGGGGGAAGCCCCGCAGATGAATCCAGCCCGTGGGGCGTGACCATCAGCCTCGTGGAGGCGCGAAGGGGGGGCCCGGGAGGCGGGCCCAGCCCGTGGGGCGTGGACCGCCAGCCTCGTGGAGGCGAAGGTGCAACCCAGGAGGCGGCCCCGGCCCGTGGGGCGTGGGCCGCCAGCCTCGTGGAGGCGAAGGGAAGACCAAGGTGGTCCCGGCCCGTGGGGCGTGGACCACCAGCCTCGTGGAGGCGAAGGTGCAACCCGAGAGGCGGCCCCGGCCCTTGGGGCGTGGGCCGCCAGCCTCGTGGAGGCGATGGGAAGACCCGAAGAGATCCCGGCCCGTGGGGCGTGAACCATCAGCCTCATGGAGGCGAGTAGCAGGAGCGCGCCAGCGGCGGCGGCCCTCAGTCTTCAGGCGACGCAATCTCCACCACCTGGCGAAGCCGCGGCGAGTGAGAGAGCAAATTGATAGGGCGACGGGCACTTTCGACAGAGGTTGGCTCCGTCGGGCGCGGGCGCTTCGCTGAGGAAGGTCGAAAGGCTCGCGGACGAGCCGAAACGCCAGCCGCAGCAGGTGCGCCACGACGGCAACGGCGTGTCCGGCGGGCTCGCGACGGCGTGGATGGTGCCGGAGGACTCTGACCGGACCCATCGGGACCAACCTGCCGGAGGCGCGGAGATCTTGACCTCCGGCAGCCGCGAGGTCGGTAGACCCCGTGCCTCTGCATGCGATTGCATCGAGGCCTCCAGGTTGGCGACGCGCCGTGCAAGTGGCTCGAGCTGTGCCTCTGGAGGCGGCTCTGAAGAGGAGCTCGCGGTGCGGCCCTGGCCGTCGAGCGGCAACTCAGTCAGCGCCTCTTCAACGTATTCCAACACCGTGCAGGAAGCCCAGCGTCCGACCGTCTGGATGCTTGAGAGCGGCCATAGGGATCGCGCGTAACGTTTGGCGCCAGACCGTCTCGCAGAATGGCCTCCTAGCACAGGGTGCCCGTCGACCGCGAGGCGTTGCCAACCCTGGATGACGGCGGCCTTGGACACCGTGCCGCCGGCGACGTCTGGGAAAAGCGGCTCTTCCAGCTCGCGCGCGTCCTGGGCGCGAGTGCCAGTGACGCGACGTCGCGCCTCAAGGTGCTCCACCAAAATGTGCACGGGGCACGAAACCTTGTCGAAGGGGCCCAGCAAACAAGTGCATTTCAGTGTGACAGCCGCGCCAGCCCCCCAGGTGTCGGTCTTCGACACGGGAAGGCGCATTCGCACGCTCCCGGCCGAGGGAAAGTCGACGTGCGCAAGCCTTGCTGCCGCCAGTTCGATCTCCCTGAGCAGGAAGCGCGTGGCTACCACCCAGGCGCGCCACGGCGAGGCCAAGTCATGACCAGAAATGCCTTGCAACGACTCCAGGACATCAGTCGGCCGAAGCCCTTCTTCCCGCAACTCAGCGGCCTTGGACTTCGGGCCAATGCCTCGTCGGACTGACCGCTTGCACTGGTCGAGTGCCCGAGCGAGCTGCTGCGATACAGGTGCGCCGCGTTCGATGTGCTCGAGCCGCAGCTCGTTGAGGTATTGTTCCGCAGACTTGAACCGAGCACCCTTGAGAGCCGCAGCAACCGCATGCACGACGGCGACCTCCAGAGGGAAAGGCGCAGATACGTCCGGAATGGACGACGCCGCCTGCTCGGCCAATCTGCACACGTCAGCCCGCTTGCGGGAGACTGCCTCGCGGGAAGAATTCGCATAGAAATCTTGTCTGAGGGCACCCAGAGCACTCGCGAGGCGCACCGGGTCGCCCGCTATGGACAAAGCTGCGTTGATGGAGCCCTTGGTGTGACCAGCATCTGGAAGTGGAGGCCTAGGGAAGTCACGTCTTTGAAGATCGACGCCACTAGCTCCAATGTCAACGTTGCCCTCCTGGCTGGGGTGCTGCACCAACTGACCGGCTCCTTGGGAAAGGATGCAGTGTGGTGATCTCCCGCGCGGCTGCGCCAGCGGCACGAATCTCGGCAGTGAGCCGCTCGCGGACGCGCCCGGAGCCAGACATGGGATCACAGGGGCGTGGGTGACCACACTCGTGGCTGGCACGCCCGCCCGCACATTGCTCCACCGTGCCGGAATCGGCGCGGGCGGCGTGCCCGAGCGTGAGGCGTACCGAGGGCGTTTGGGCGGGCCTCTGGGGGGCGCGTCCCCAGAACTGCGACGATCGCTCATGGCGAATCGAGCCGAAACTACAACGGAGGATCAATTAGATGAGAATTGTCTCATTCACGTGCCGCTCCGGCTGCGACGGCAACCTGGCTCCATACAAGCATGCGCCTCGCCGAGAGCTGAAACAGCAACGATTGGGATTCGCTGGCGTGCCATTCGGCCGGCACCTTTGATCAAGGCAAGCGTGCGCCTCGCCGAGAGTTCAAACAAAGACGTAAGCATGGCACTCGGCGTGCCATTCGGCTCCGACGCAGTGTCTGAGCCCGGAGCCCCATGCGCCTCGCCGAGAGCTAACAGAGACAGCTGCCAGGCACCACGGAAGCGTGCGCCTCGCCGAGAGCCCAATCAGAGACACAAGGCACTCGTAGCGTGCCATTCGGCCCTGAAGCAGAACCCGAGCCAGGAGCCCCATGCGCCTCGCCGAGAGCTTACTGAACGCATGGCTCGGGCGGCACAGGGACCCAACGGCGACGTACGCCTCATGAAGACCAGAAGGAGGCCTCACGAGTGAGGCCACGGCCGCCCGCTGCGCCTCGCCGAGGACTCGATCCAAAGGACGAGCGACGAAGACGATTAACTTCGCACGCGGCCAGATCTTCGCGACGCGGGTCCCACCGCCGGAGCGGCCGGCCGAAGGCGAGTCCCGAAGGAGGGCGACGAGGAAGTGGAACGAAGAAAGAGGAAGGGAGGGAGAGGGAGGGAAAGGAAAGGGGGAGGAGAGGGAGAAGAGGTGAAATCGATCTGCCCTGGTAGCCGAAGCGCTGTGCCGGGGGCGCGCGCCGAAGGCTGGCCGAGGGCCAACACTGGTTGGGGCAGAGGCCCAGAGGGGATCCTGGGCAAGAGCACCACGACCCTGGCGCGCGAACATCTTCGCGCTTCACCATCAACGGGGGCAGAAGGACAGGGCAAGGCGGAGGAGGGGAGAGACGGGGGGGAACGAGGAAAAAGGGAAAGGAGGAGGACAGGGCGGAGGAGGGGGGATATCTTCGCGCCCCGTGCCGTGGGAGATTCGCCCCAGCCGTCGGCGCCAGCTCGCTCTGTGAGGCGGCCGGTCGGGGACCGGGCCTTTGAGCAGCGAAGCAGAGCGAGGGGAGGTGAACGACCCACATTTTTCCCGATCGCACACGTGACAGTGACATGACATAAGCCTGCGCCCCCGGCCCGGGGGGCCGGGGCGTGCCTCGGGGAGGCGCGGTGGAACATGGCAAAAAAACATCAAAAACAAATCACCCCTCTGCGAAGCATGCGACGAGCCGTTCAGACACTGGCGGCAATTGTTGCCCATGCGCTGGCGCCCGATGTTGCTGCCCAGAGCTCCGGCTGGGCCCCCGGGGGGGGCAGTCGGTAGTATGAGCGGGGCCAGGCGGGCACTGGCCGGGCCTTCGCGCCGACCAGTTCCGCGGGCACTGCTGCGGCGCTCCCGGGAGCAGAACGCCTGGACAGCCAATCGGCCGCGACGTTCCAATGACCTGGAATGTGCGTGGGCTGTACATCCCGGACGTCCAGGCTCTCCAATTCGAGCGCCAGTTCGGCCCCGATAAAATTCATTACAGGGGATGAGCTGGACAGCTTCCCTGCGAGGGCAAGGGCAGCGGAGTTGTCGCCGCGCAGGTCCACTGTGGTCGAGGAAGCCCGCATGAAGCGACCCCACAGTTTCAGGGCGACGAGGAGAGCGAGCGCCTCCAAGGCCTGCTGCGAGCTGGATGAGCCCCGGTGGACAAGAAGGAGCCTCTCGTCGTCATCCAGCACGTCGCTGTGGGCGTACTCCAAGACCCTGCCGGATGCGAGGTGGGCCAAGACCAGCCCCAAGCCCCAGGGAGAAGCGTCCACTATGACGACGGTGGCTGGCGGGGAGCGCACCCAAGATCTGCGCCCGGTCACTGGCCCTTGCATGTCGCACCAGAGCGCCGTGAGCCACCGGACAGGCAAGGCGATCCGCTTGGCCGCCACCAGACCGTGCTTGGGGCGCGGGTCCTCTCTGCGAAGACGTCTGCGCTCCTCGGCGCCGGAGCGGATGTCCCCCTCTGCGGAGGCAGCGACCGCGTACATGATGGACACGGCCCAGCGGATGCGGGGGAGCAGGCCTGCAACCCAGGAGTGTTTACCTGTGCACCGCTTGAGCTCCCTGAGGCTGACCATTGCCCCAGAGGCCAGGAGCTCGAGGGAGGCCAGAAGCTCCGCGACCATGCTGGCCGGGATGGACACGGTGATCTCCCGGGCGGCGACGTCTGCCACTATGGAGGCCCCGATCCACACGACTGCGCTCCCCCGGACTGCCTTGTGCCATGCGATGCGGACACCCATGCCGATGAGCACCCACAGTGCGAGGCCGAGCTGCCTGTCGCGCTGCGCTTTCGTGCCCCGAAGTGCCCATATGGGGTCGTCCAGGTACAGCTGCATTCTGGCTTGGCGGTGGTCCACGCAAGATTGCACGAGCCTCGCCAGCGCGGCTGCGACGCGGCACCAGATGAGCGGGGCGCCAGAGAGGCCGAAGCAGAGCGTGATCCACAGCAGCAGGCGGCCCGGCACCACATCTGGCGACAAGCAGTGGCGCAGCTCATCTGGGTGCGTCCGCAGATGCATGTAGGCGTCCGAAAAATCGGCGATGGCGAATTCTAAATCCACCGCCGGGTCGGCACTGCCAGGGGGCGCCGCGCCGTGGACCAGCGCCAGGGTGTCCCGGATGAGGTCGCGCATCCGCGGGAGCACCGGTCGTTCTGGGACCCGGGCGCGGCTGTTGACCGGCGTCGGCCTGCTCCGCTTGAGGTCAACAATGATGCGCCGCTTGACGCCCCCGTCTGGTTTCTTCTTGGTGATGAGCGCCATTCGGGATATGGAGCCACCGGGAAACCTCTGCTGGGCAACGGGCTCAGGAAACGACACTGCGAAGTCCTGTTCCAGATAGCGGTGCACCTCCGCCGCCGAGCCCTCGGGGTCGTCGGACATCGACTGGTAATTGAACACGCCTTGCGCCAGGGCTAAGTCCAATCTACCGGCGGTGCCAGCGCTCTCCGCCGCGGGCACGGCGGGGAATATGCCGCAGGTGGGGATGGGCACCTCCACGCCCAGCGGCGCGCCCACCTGGCACCAATCCCGGAGGCAGATCTCGGGGTCCCCGCCGGCCTGCAGCCACGCGTGCAGCAGCTCCGCTTGCAGCGGCGAGGGCCGCCCCCACTCGTGAGCCGTCTGGCCCTCTGGCGGGGCGCTGAGATGCTCGCGCAGCCGGGATCTCCAGACTTCGACGAGGTCACTGCCTGGGCCGGTGTAACTCTTGTCACCGAAGCGCTGCACCACTGCGGCCGCCTCCGGGTATTCCGAAACCCAGTCGTCGTACAGGGCGGCCACCTCCTTGCCGAGGGCGCAGAGGCGCGGCAGGCGCGCCACGGAGAGATGGTTGAGCGCAGGCCACCAACGCAGAGATGGTTCTCCTGCTCTCGGCGCTCCTGCCGGGAGGCCGGGGCCGCGGCCGTCGGTGCGGGGCGCGCGACCTCCGCGAGGGCTGGCTGCGCGGCCGGCTGCCCGGCTGCCGCGCCGGCGCTGGTGGGGCGCCTGACCAAGGCGTTGCCCCACTGGCCCACACGGATCAGGGCGCTGTCGGGGGCCTTAGCGACAGCGCCCGGCGACCCCGGAGCCGGGGTCAGCGGCGCCGGCAGTCCGGCGCCTTGTGCGAGGCATCGCCGCACTTGGCGCACTTGTGCAACCGGCCCTTCGGGCAAGTCGAGGGCGCGCCCAGCTTGCCGCACTCGTTCGCCGGGTTGCCCTGGTTCCAGTTCTTGCACACCTCGGGCCCCTGGGCCTTCTGCGAGTCGTTCGTCTGCTTGCGCGGCCCCCCCGCCGAGCTGCCGTGGGCAGTCGACGGGGGGCCCCCGTTTCCCGACGCCTGCTGGGGGCGCTGCTGCTGCTGCTGCTGCGGGCGGGTCTTGCGCCGCTTGCCCGTCGCGGGGGGGCGCCTCTCTGTCGGTGGCGTGATGGCCGCGAGGCCACCGGGCAGGTGGGCCAAGGCCACCGCCTCCTCAGGCGCGAGCAGCACGCCGCGACCGCCGCGCGCCACCCACGCAGCCGCCGGGCGCCGCACGTGAGCATCCCAGAATGCCTCGTCGTCGGCCGCGAGGCGGTACACAGTGGACCAGGGCGCTGCGCTGTTCCAGTCTGGAGCGGGCGTCTCGCCGGCCGCCAGTTTGGCCTCGTAGCGGCGCTTCAGGCGGACCATGTGCTCTGCGCGCATCTGGTCGTCCGCCGTGGCAATGAGATGCCAACATTCCGGCCATAGGTGCACGAGCTTGCGGATCTTCTCCGCGTAGTGCTCGAGCGCAGAACGGGCCACAACCATGAGCATGATGCAAGCAGTGGCGAACACCTTCCATGCCGCTTCCCAGTGCTGCAGGTTCCCCGGGCCGGGGAGCTCCTTGGCCGTGAAGGTGCCGTCGCCGGTCGGGTACCAGGCGCGGAACTTCGCGGCCCGCACGCCCTTGCGGGCGAACGGCCCCCACAGCGCGAAGTCAGCATACGGCGAGCAGCCGCGGCCGTTCACCCTGTGGTCCAAGGCCGTGAGTTGCTCCACCGAAGGCTCCGCGTCCTCCGCCGGAGCGGCGAGGACCTGCTGCTGGTAGTTGGCGTGCCACTGGGCGTGCGTAGACGCATCGGCGACCCGCACCTCGCCATCGTCGCCCTGGTCGAGGACAGCGGACAACTTGACGACCTTGTCCCTGGTCGCCGGGGCCGCCGCCGGCGCTGCCCCAGACCCGGCCGCAGCCGGACGCGCCGCAGGCGCTTGGAACGGATCCATGTCCACGAAGTCGTCCCATCTCTGTCCGCCGGCTGTCCACGAAATGCTTTTGCAAATGCGCCAGATGAGGCCCACCTGGCTTGCTTCCAAGGGGGTGAGGCCACGTAAGGACGGCTCTCCCTGTCCAAGGTTATTGTCAATCTGTGTGGTCATGATTGCTACGTGCAGCATCGGAGCGGGGATTATCGACATCAGCGGGATGTGATTCTGGAAATCCCCCAGCTGCGCCTCGACAACACGAAACACACTGCCAGACAGACGTACATATTGAAAACGTCCGAAACCATTGTCCAAGACATTGCAGTGGCCTCTGGCGGAAACAATGCCATCGATCGTGAGGGAAGCAAGCCGCGCAGGCAAACGACGTAGGAGAAGAATGGGAGGTACGTTAAGGTGAAATGGGAAAAAGCAAAGAGTATCGAGTTTGATCCGCGTGGCTGCATCGAACAACAATCTGGCATAGGAGCGCAGGGAGCAGGATACAATAATATATGATGGGGCAAGGTGGATACACAATGAGACAAGCCACCCACCAACCATGCATTAGGAGTGCAATTGTCCTCAATTGACCTGTCAATAACGGAGCAATCGGAGCCCCCCAGTCTAAACCTGGCCAGGCAGAGAGAGAGATAGAGAGAAAGAGAGAAAAAGAGAGAGAGAGAGAGAGAGAGAGAAAGAGAGCCCATCTGAGAAATCAAGCGCTGAGCTGGTAACATCGGCAGGCATGGCTGATAGGTCCGCCCTCGTGCCCATCCCATCATCACTTCTTCCTCCTCCCTTCTCACCTTTTACATCCCCATCCTCCTCCCCACACCGCTCCTTCCCACACCTTTCCCTCCTTCCTCTTCTCTTTCCTGCTTCCATCTCGCCCTCCTGCTCATCTTCCTCGTCCTTATCCCGGCATCCCCCATCCCTTTTTCTTTTTCCCTGTCCCTCCTCCTTCTTTCCATGTTCTGTCATCGTTTTCCTCCTGCTCCTCCTCCTCTTCCTCTTCTACCCTCTTCAGAACTCCAATTCTGGACCCCCAGAGCTCTGGACCCCTTCTCTGGACCGTTTTTCATACCGAGTCATTCTTTGACGATTCCTGAGCACGGTGAGGGGCCCCTGGTGGCCGAAAGTGGCAAAGCACCATCCTTGGCGTTGTTCTGCAGCGCGATGAGGTGTGGGTTCCCCTCCTCTTCTTTTCCTCCTCCTTCTCACCCTCTTCCCCCTCCTCCTCCTTCTCCTCCTCATCCGGTCCTGTGCCATATCAATATATGTTAGCCAACATGGACCCCACACAACAGGTTCTTGCAATCTATGCGGTACATTCGATGTGGTGCAATAAATGCGATGCAAACTTTGTGATGCAATCTTTGCGGTGCAATTTGTGTGGTGGAATCTATGCGGTGCAACCTGCGTCATGCAATATATGCGGTGCAATCTATGTGATGCATTGCATGCGATGTAACCTATGTAATCCAAGCTAGGCGGTGCAATCACTGTGGTGCAATGTATGCGATGCATCCTGGGTCATGCAGTCTATGCGGCGCAATCACTGTGGCGCAATGTCTGCGATGTAACCTATGTAATGCAGCTTACGCGGTGCAATATATGTGATGCAACGTATTTGATGCAACCTATGTGATGCATTCCATGCGGTGCATTTTATGTGGTACAATGTATGCGATGCAACCTATGTGATGCACCCTATGCGGTGCAACCTATGTGGTGCAATCAATCACTTGCCGAACTTGAAGTTGTCAACTCCACCGCTCGCGCAATCATCCCACCCACCCACCCGCAACTTGGTTTGCAAAACCCATGCGGGACCGAGCACAGATATCGCTCCGGGGTCGTCTTGGAACCCTCGGGGGCGTCTCAAGAGCGCCCCACGAAGGCCGGAGAAGCAAGACGGCCGACGACGACGACGGCGGCGACGACGACGACGCCGACGTCGACGACGACGAAGACGACGACGCCGACGCCGACGACGACGAAGGCGACGACGACGTCGCCAACGAAGACGACGACGAGGGAGGAGGGAGGACGACGACGGCGACAACGACGTCAACGACGACAACGAGGGAGGAGGGAGGACGGCGACGACGCGAACGACGAAGAAGGAGGAAGGACGGCGTCGCCGACGACGACAACGACGAGGGAGGAGGGAAGACGACGACGAAACGACGACGACAACGACGACGACGACGGCGACGAAATAGGAGGGACGACGACGAGACGCCGACGACGGACGACGACGACGACGAGGGAGGAGGAGGAAGGACGACCACGGCGACAACGACGACGGAAACGACCACGACGCCAAAGACGACGACGAACACGAGGAAAGACACAGGACGACGTAGGCGACGACGACGACGACGACGCGGGAGGAGGGAGGACGGCGACGACGACGACGACGACGACGCCGCAAGAGCGCGCGCGCACGCTTTTGTTGAAAATCCGTGTTGCGAAACCTTGTGTTTTTGTAGTTTTTTTGGACGCGCGATTTTGAAATCCTTTCGAAACCGATGGGTTTGAAGGATTTCGGCGTACGCGCGCGACGACGCGCGCGTCTGCACTTCGTCCCATTTTTTGCAGAAGGTTCTCGCGACGGCACGCAAGGGCGTTCGACAGATTTCGACATGCGCGCGCGCGACGCCCAATGGTAGCATGTTGTGAAAATCTTGGAAAACCAGAATGGTTAAAGCTCGCGCGTAAGCTTTTTTAGCAAATCAGTGTTGCGAAACCCTGTGTTTTTGTTTTTTTTTGTTGGAAACTCGATTGCGACATCCTTCCTGCACCGCAGGTTTTTGCAGGAATTCGGCATGCGCGCGACGACGCGCGCGTGTGCACTTCGTCTGACTTTTTTGCAAGGGATTCGTGAACAAGTGTTATGTTAGAACAAAACATGTCACCGCATAGTGTTTTTTACAAGGGAACCTCAGGGAGGGGGATGGCGCTTGGGCTGGGACATTGTGATTTCATATTTAGGATGGACTTGTGGTCATAATCATCTGTGATTTACATACCCGAAAGGGGGACCGATAACGCCGGGGGGGGGGTAGAGTCTATTCTCTTTTTAGAAAGGGGAACGTACGCGGTGCACCTTCGTTAATGCAATATATGTGGTACAATCAATGTATGCGATGCAACCTATGTAATGCAATCTATGCGGTGCAATGTATGCGATGCGGTGACGGCGACGGGCGGCACGGGCGGCGACGGACGGGGATGGCGGCGACGGGCGGCACCGGCGGTGACGGGCGAGGATGGCGGCGACGGGCGGCGGCGGCGACGGGCGGCACGGCGTCGATTTTGCGGCGATGGTCCCGAGGCTGCGGCGACGGTCGGCGACGGGCGGGGATGGCGGTGACGGGCGGCGACGGCGACACGCGGCGACGGGCGGCACGGCGGCGATTTTGTGGGGAGGTCCCGAGATAGTTAACGCAAGTGGGAACCCTGTTTGGGGAATATTGTCGTACTCTGCCCCGCAGCTGGTCGATAGCCGCCTGATCCTGGACCTTCCATCCTACGTGTGAAAAGCAATGCAACATCAATGTTTTTCGTTTCAGCATGGGCATTACTTCGTCCGTGTTGCAAGATTCGTGGCAGGAGTGGAGCGGGGCGCACATCCCGCGCGAAAGGCCCACATGTCGCTCTCGACTCGGCGCCGCGCTCATTTTTCTAGAGAACTGAGCTCTGGATGGAGCTCGCCGCGCTTTATTCCGCACGCCACTTCGTCGACGCGCGATCGGGCGGAACTGTAGCTTTCACCTCGCCCCCGCGCAGACTTCGCCTGAAAGTGGCGTTCCCGACTCAACGCGGCGCATATGCGTCATTCGCTAATTTTTGGGGGCCCGCGCGAGTGGGCGACTTGTCGCCCTCGCTCAAGCTCCGTGCGCATTCCGCTCGGAGGTGGTGTCCCGCGCGGGCGCGGCGCATGGCTCGCCGAATCGCGTGAAAGCGACAGCGGCAGCCGGGCCGCGCGAGAGCGGGCGAAATGCCGACCTCGCCCAAGCACAGCGCAGTTTGTAAGTGAACGTGGCAGTGCTGTGTCAGCGCGGCGCATGCTTCGTCTTCGCCCCGCCCAGCAGACAGAAATTTTGCCGCTCCTGTTATTGGAGGGAGGGTGGGAATAGGCGGGGCCCTCTGACACGCTCGACCTGGCTAGCTTGACTCCTATCCTTATTCCTTATTAGAATATACTCCTACTCCCCCCTCAGGCCCGCAGATAGCGGGCGCATCCGGGTGGTCCCATCCTAACCTGTAAAAAACAATACACAATCAACATTTTTTCTTATTTTTTCCTCTCGACATGGACGTCCTGTCGTCCACGGCGATAATCCATTGCAAAAAATACCACAAAGAGCACACGCGCGCGTTCATGTCAGAATCCTACCGAACACCGTGTGTTTGCAAGCATTTCAACATAAAAACATCAAAAACCCAATGCTTTTTTCACAAAAATTGTACAAATTTCCCGCCCGGGCTCTCTTGCTGAAATCATAGGAAAACCATAGGAATCTTAAGAATTCGGTCAAATCCAGCGATTTCACGTCATCGCGCGGTGCACTCGCGATGCTCTGTCATGCACCCAGGCCGCGAATCCTGTGCAAAAAATACTACAAAGAGCACTCGCGCGTTCATGTCAGAATCCTACCGAATACCGTGTTTTTGCAAGCATTTCAACATAAAAACATCAAAAACCCAATGCTTTTTCACAAAAATGCTTTGGGGTGTCCTGTCAGACCGTCGGGCTTCCTCCGGCCACCTCTGGCTTCCTGCGGTGTACCGGGCCATTCTCGACTCGTCTGGCAATGCGTGCGCGGCATTCAACACGCGCTCGCCAGTTCCCGTCGGCAACCGCCATCGCGGCCGCATCAGCTGTACCAAACCGGCTGGCCGGTGTGACTTCGGCCCCCAGTTGTGCCAGCTTTGCTTCTTATGTTGTGGGAGGGCGGGTGGGACTAGGCATGCCATGCTTGACTCGCTCGAGCTGGCTAGCTTGACTCCTACTCCTACTCCTACTCCTCTTCCTCTTCTTCCTCCTCCTTCTCCTCCTCCTCCTTCTCCTCCTCCTCTTCCTGCTCCAACTCCTCTTCCTGCTCCTCCCCTCATCCTTGACCTCCCCCTCCTACTCATTCTCTCCCCGTTCCCCTCCTGAGGAGGTCAGGAAGGTGGAGGAGGAGGATGGGCCGGAGGGGAGTAGCTCTTCCTCCTCCTCCTGCTCCTCCTCCCTCTCCTCCTCTTCCCCCCTCCTTCTCCTCCTGCTGCTCCTCCACCTCCTCCTCCTTTTCCTCCTCCTCCTCCACCTCCTCCTCCTCCACCTTTTCCTCCTCCTCCCTTTAGCTCCTCAAGAATGGGAAAGGGGAATCGAAGATGAGGGGACGGAAAAGATCAGGGAGAGAAAACGGAGACGGAGGACGAGACGGAGGACGTAATTTGGAGAAAGTGGAGGGAGAGGACAGGGGCGACGAGGAGGATAACGAAGATGATGATGACGATAATGAGGAGGGAGAGGAGGATCAGGATCAGGAGGAAGGCCTGTGCGAGGTCGAATAATCCAGAAGCCTCATGACAAATACTGTGGACACGACGCGCCCGCCGCGAGGTTTTCTCGCGGCGCGCCGCGGCCAGCAGCTGCGCAGCCCCGCGTTTGCGGCAAGCTGCATCCTGCTGCTCCAAGTCCCCCTCCCTACCCCTCCTCCTCACCCTGCTGTTCCCCTCCTCCGCCTCACTTCCCACGCATCCCCCCTGTGCCCCTCCTATCTCCTCCCTCCTCCCCCTCCTCCCTCTCCTCCTCCTCCTCCTTCTCCTCCATTCCTTTCCCTCATAGACCTAGCCCTCACCATCCGATGTGAACATTGCATTCGGCACGTACTCTTCGGCGCACATCTATATGACCCAGTCCTTACCGTTCTATGCAACTGACCCATTCGGTGCGTACCCATCCGACCCAACCCCCACCATCCGATACAACAAGTACTATTCGGTGTACGTCCGCACGATCCAATCTTCATCGTCCAATGGAAAAAATGATTCGGCGCACCTCCACCGTACACAACCCCCACGATCCTACGCAACAGAGCGCATGCAATTCGGTGCGTATCCACCCGACCCAACCCTCACCGTCAGATGTAGAACGGACTTTTGATGCGCATTTGCTGGTCCCCAACATCGGCCCACTCGATGGCCCCGAAGAGCCCCTTCTGGGCACAAGATGCAGGACAAATCAATACAGCGATAGCGAATACACATTAAACCGATGCGTTTCAAGCACCCTCGCCGACTCCGATTTTGGACCCAAGTGCGCCCCAGATTGCCCCAAGCGTTTCCGGACGCTCCCAAGCTCTCCTGGCCGCTACAATCTCCCCCCAAGCGTTGCCAGGCTCGCAGTCGCCATCAGCAGCAACACCATCCACATCCTCATATTCATCGTCCTCGTCGCCGCAGGAAACTTGGAGGAACATCTAAATTCAAATCGCGTTGGCGCGTGGATCACAAACGGTCTGAAACATTGGGCTCTCGCTTTGCTGACCCCTTCACGCCACTGTTTTGCACAACCAAAAAACATGGAGAAGGCCGATAGATAGAGGGCGGGTCGTTTTCAGAAAGGGGGTTTCTCCTTGGCGCCGTGCGTGCTCGGCTTCCAACTTGTCCTTGCCTGCGCGAGTGGATGGCGAGTCCTCTCTAAGACAGCGGAGGCGTTGGACAAGGAACCCTTCGAGAAGGAATCTGGGCCTGGAACCCAGTGGAAATCAAATCGTGGATCGGCCGTGGATATCACAACCACCATCATCAAATAAGATTTTTTCCAGGGTCTGCAGCCTCATGGGCACATTCTTTACCGAACGTGCCCCACAGTGGTGGGGTTTCCCTTTGGTCTCGCGCGCATTCGAACACGAAATCTACCATCTACACCCACGTGACGCTTCCTCGACCTATACGACACGGCGTTCAATATTTCCAAATTGGCTCTTGGAGAAATAAAGGGGCTGTAAACTTAGAAGCCAGCAGGCAAGGGAAGGCCAGCTTCCTGTCGACGGCTGCCGTGCAGGCGTCCCCGCAGCAGGGCAAGCTGTTTGAAACTGCAGATTGTTCCCGAAGCGTTGTCCTACTCGTTTCCAATACGTGTGCCGCAAGCCTTTGCGCAGCTCCTGGACAAGGCCTCCCAGGCTCGCCTGCAGCTCCTACTTCCAGCTGGCAAGCTTCCCGGGCATCCTTTCAAGCTTCCTTGCAATAGGCCCCCACAAGATTTCTGGCGTCTCGGACTCCTCGAGCCAGTCTTAAGACTGCTCTGCTATCTGGCTTGGGACTGCACACGTGCGCAACATCTGACACACGGATGGGGAGCGGCTCCTCTTTCGAAACGGGGCTCTCGCGTGAGAGTTCCGCGAAGCATACGTCCACGACTTTGACATCCTGCAGAGCTTAGACGGATGGAGGGCCTGTTCTTATCAACATGAGGCTATCCCTGGCCCTTCTTGAAGGGCTCTCGCGTGTGAGCTCTGCGGAGCATACGTCCACGATTTGGCATCCTGCAACGCCTGGACGGACGCAGGGCATGTTCTTCTCAATCTGAGGCTATCCCTGGGCCTCCTTGAAGGGCTCTCGCCTTGGAGTTCCTCGGAGCATATATCCACGACTTGACATCCTGCAACTCTTAGACGGATGGAAACCAGGCGCTTCTCAAAATGGGGCTACCACAGGCATCCTGCAAGTGGAGGGACGATCCTTTACAGCAGGCGCCCTCGTCTGACTGGCGGACCGACTGGCTGCTTGCTCGTCATTCGAGGGGAAGCCCGCAGAGAAAAGGCATATTGTATAGTCTTATGAAGAGGGGACTTGGGACGGGAGAGTGCACTGCAACATCGGTTGGCGCATCTTGGGCTTACTCTGGTCCCCATCCCACTCCCCCTTCCATCCTCCCTCCTCCTCCTCCTCCTCCTCCTCCTCCTCTTCCTCCTCCTCCTCCTCCTCCTCTCCGTGCCTCCCTCTCTCCCTCCCTCCCTCCCTCCCGCCTCCCTCCTCCCTCCTCCTCTTTCACCTTGGATTCCCTCCCTCCCTCCATGACCCACCACCGTGCCGCAGGCACTGGCAGGAGTGTCCTCAGATCCTTTCGACTACTCTGTATCGAGTTTTCTACATGCTCTATTTGGGGCCCAGAGGTCACAGGGACGGAGCGCGCCGCATGGCGTCTGGTGTGAGCCGCGTGACCTCTCCCGATGTCACAGAGCGCCAAGACGGCCGAAATGGGTCACAGAAGTGCCTCAAGACGTTATACGAGGCTTCCAGGACGGCCCAAGAGGGCCCCACGACGGCCGAAGAGGCCCTCAAGACGCCACCGAGGCCCCCGAGAAGTGATCATCACTACTTTGCATAAGATTAAACACGACTTCGGACTCGCGCTTTCGAGCTCCAGGGCCCGAATACGGGCCAAGAGGTACCGAAACGAGCCCCAAGACTACCCAAAACGCTTCCAATGCGACTCAATCGACACTCAAACGGGCAAATTAGAGGGCCATGAAGTGGGCAGCGACGTGGCCTTGGGAGCCTTTTCCCGTCAATATTGCCCCCCAGCATGCCCCACAGGGCCCCCCAGAAATGCCAAGAGGCTACAAGAGGCCCCTAAGAGGCTTCCAAAGGCCTCCAAGAGGCCCCCGAGAGGCATCCCAGGAGACTCCAACAAATATCATATCCAATAGGCCTGTGGCCATCAACCCAGCCACGGGGGCCAGATGTGTCGAAGGCCAGTACACATTGCGGGCGGCCGCGGGCCATCCGTCGCCGATCGCCTCTCTCCTTTCCTCGCTCCCTCCCTCGACCTCCCTCCCTCCCCACCTCTTTCTCTTCCCCACTCTGCGATGTGTCGGCCGCCCACTGGGCCGGAGAAACCGCGCGTGGGCCTGCCCCGGAGTGGCCGCCCAGCTACCAGGCGGCGACCTGGCGGGGGCTCGCGCGCGAGCGTGCGGAGAGAGGGGGACGAAGGGGGGGGGGGGGAGGCGGCAGGGGCGGGGGGGTGGGGCGCGCGCGGGAGGGGGGGGGGATAGGGAGACGGGGGGGAGAGAGGAAGGACTGGATCGGATCAGGTCCTGGTTGTCAGAGGGGGGAGGCTGGGCGGGGCGAGAAGCGATTGAGGAAGGGAGGCTACGGGCGACGCACTGCCTGGAGCCGCTATCAGCAACATGGGTGGAGAGGGGGGGGGGGGCGGGTGGAGGGGAGCGCGGAAGAAGGCAGAAGGGGGAGGAAGACAGAAAAGGAGGGCCATACTCATTCCCATCGTTATTCTTCATTATCTATCTCAACGCCTCTCATCCCCCCTGCTCCTCATGAGCATTTGTATCTGCCGGTCGGTCCGTCAAACGTGCCCCCCAATTTTCTCAATGCAGAGGCTGCGGTTAGAGAGTCGACTAGTGAATTCGCTTGCGCGGCGAATGCCCAGATGAGACAATCTTGCCGAGGAGGGGGGGGCAAGGAGGATGGGAAGGAGGAGCAGACCAAGCAGGATGAGAAAGACAAGGGGCAGGATGATGGGATGTAGAATAGGCATGGGGATGACGGGGACGTGGGGAGGGGTTGGGGGAACGCGATGATGATGCTGATGCTGATGACGATTATGATGATGCTGCTGCTGATGTTAATGATGGCACTGCTGATGCTGATGATGCTGCTGATGAGGATGCTGATAAGGATGATGATGCTGGTGATGATGCTGACGAAGATGCTGCTTCTGCTGATGATGAGGATGCTGATGATGCTGCCGATGGTGTTAATAATAACATTGATGCTGCTGCTGATGATGACGATGCTTATGCTGATACCGCTGCTGCTGATGATGCTGATGATGCTGCTGCTGATGATGATGATGACGAAGGTGATGCTGCTGCCGATGATGATGCTGATGCTGATGACGATGACGATGCGGACGAGGATGATGCTGCTGATGATGATGCTGTTGATGACGAAACTGATGATGCTGATGAAGATGACGATGACGATGCTGATGATGATGCTGTTGATGATGGTGCTGATTACTATTATGATGATGATGCTGATCTGATGCTGCTAATGCTGCTGCTGACAATGATGATGGTGAGGATGAGAAACGGGGAGGGGTGGAAGCAGCATGGGGAGAGGCACGAGGGGTTGAGGAGCACGATGAGACGAGGGAAGAGGAGGACAAGGGAACGATTACGATACGAAGTGACTGAGCAAGAAAACGCTAAGAATGAGGAAGCCCACGCCCACTCCCTTCTCTGCCGCCTCGTCTTCGTAGTCCTTCGGCCAAGCCCGAGGCACGGAATACGTCGCGAACTCCATAGCCGAGTCGTCGGCAAAGCCTGCCCAGAATACCTCGGGCTCCTCGGAGATATGGGGGCAGGATGGGCTAATGAAGAGGAACGTGACGAATTCAAGCAAGGAGAAAGAAAGAGAGAGAGAGAGAGAGAGCGAGAGGGATAGAGAGAGAGAGAGAGAGGGAGACGGGGGGAGAGAGAGAGAGAGAGAGAGAGATAGAGAGGGATCGAGAGAGAGAGAGAGAGAACAGAGGGATAGAGAAAGAGGGAGAGCGAGGGATATATATATACATATATATATATATATATATATGACTATTTCGTACGCCGCAGCACGGCAAAGGTAATCCGCACGGGCGCTCGAATTGGCGGGGGCACGAGGTCAACTAATTGAGAGAGGGAGCGGTAACTACACACATGTGTCTATTTAGAATCATACATATAAATCGCCATGCATTAATATGTGCAAAGAGATACAATACAGAAACCGTTAGAAAGAGAGAGAGAGAGAGAGACATCATATGAAAGAGAGAGAGAGAGAAACACATCCACAAAAATTCGCCGGCCCAACGGGCCAGAGGCGTGCTAAGATCTCCGGTAACTGCTCAACAATATTTCTAGTTCGCGCGCGCGGGGCGGGCCCTGGGGGTCCCCGGACGAAAAGTACCCCGGTAAGGTCCCGGCAAGGTCCCGGCAGACTCCCGGCAAGGTCCCGGCAGACTCCCGGCAGACTCCCGGCAAGGTCCCTTTTCGGAGCCCAGGACGGCTCCAAACGGTCCAAGAGAGGCCCGAGAAGCCCTCCAGACGGTCCAAGAGAGCCGGGAGACGCCGAAATATCACTCCCAAACGCCTGCGATGGCCTCAAGACGGCCCAACAGGCCTTCAAGACGCCCCAAGAGGTCCCTAAGCGGCGCCCCAAGAGGGATCCCACAAGCAAAAATCGTCCCATTCCCTTAGGAAAACGTGCATTTTTCCCTACCTAGGCTCTGCCTAGAAGGGTTCTTACTCTCTTAGCTTAAAGGGGCCGGGCAGTGCTACACGCCCCGGGCGGTTCCCCCGGTCCCCTGGGAGCGGTTCCCCCCAGTCCCCTGGGAGCTTTAGCTTTAGCTTTAGCTTTAGCTTTAGCTTAGCTTTCGCTTAGCTTTAGCTTAGCTGTAGCTTAGCTTTAGCTTAGCGTTTCGCTTAGCTTTTCGCTTAGCGTTTAGCTTAGCTTTGGCTTAGCTTGAGCTTAGCTGTAGCTTAGCTTTAGCTTATCTTTAGCTTAGCTTTAGCTTAGTTGTAGCTTAGCTTTAGCTTAGCTGTTGCTCAGCTTTAGCTTAGCTTTAGCTTAGCTTTAGCTTAGCTGTGGCTTAGCTTTAGCTTAGCTTTAGCTTAGCTTTAGCTTAGCGTTACTGTTGCTACTAATGCTGCTTTCCTAGGGGTTCCAACTCCTAGGTAGGGTCGCACTGGGATAATTAACATATCCGCCTCTTCGTCTTTCACACCTTTCAAGGCGGTCCAAGAGGCCCCCAAAATCACCCCAACACGGCCCGAGAGACCCTCACGACCGCTCAAAGACGGCCCAAGAGCGCTCCAAGAAGGCCCAAGAAACCCTCAAGAACTCTTTTTCGGAGCCCAGGAGGGCTCCAAATCAGTCCAAGAAGGGCCCGAGAAGCCCTCCAGACGGTCCAAGAGAGCCGGGAGACGCCGAAATATCACTCCCAAACGCCTACGATAGCCTCAAGACGGCCCAACAGGCCTTCAAGACGCCCCAAGAGGTCCCCAAGAGGTCCCTAAGCGGCGTCTCAAGAGGGCTCCCACCAGCAAAAATCGTCCCATTCCCTTCGGAAAACGTGCATTTTTAACATATCCGCCTCTTCGTCTTTCACACCTTTCAAGGCGGTCCAAGAGGCCCCCAAGATCACCCCAACACGGCCCGAGAGACCCTCAAGACCGCTCAAAGACGGCCCAAGAGCGCTCCAAGAAGGCCCAAGAAACCCTCAAGAACTCTTTTTCGGAGCCCAGGAGGGCTCCAAATCGGTCCAAGAGGGGCCCGAGAAGCCCTCCAGACGGTCCAAGAGAGACGCCGAAATATCACCCCCAAGCGCCTACGATGGCCTCAAGACGGCCCAACAGGCCTTCAAGACGCCCCAAGAGGTCCCTAAGCGGCGCCCCAAGAGGGCTCCCACTAGCAAAAATCGTCCCATTCCCCTAGGAAAGCGTGCATTTTTAACATATCCGCCTCTTCGTCTTTCACACCTTTCAAGGCGGTCCAAGAGGCCCCCAAGATCACCCCAAGACGGCCCGAGAGACCCTCTAGACCGCTCAAAGACGGCCCAAGAGCGCTCGAAGAAGGCCCAAGAAACCCTCAAGACGGTCCAAGAGGCCCCAAGACGGCCCCATGATTGAGGTCCACAGGGGCAACCTGAACGGAAATTTTGAGCCTCCCGCCCAAACACGCCCCCGAAATGCCCCTACAAGCCCCCAAGTAGCCCCACGAAGCCCCCAAGAGAGCCCCAAGAGGCCCCCAACAGGCCGCAAGAAAGCCCCAAGAGGCCCCCAAGAGACCCCCAGGAAGCTCCCAGGAGGCCCCCAAGAGGCCAGGCAGACCCCCCCAAGAGACCACCAAGAGGGCCCACCCAGAGCCATCCACGAGGCCTCCCAAAGTTCCCAAGAAGCTCCTACGAAGCTTCCAAGGGCTCCCAAGACCCCCCAAAACCCCGCGATGGCACAAGACGGGCCAGCGGCATGAGCGAAGCGATTCAATAACCAATGACAATGACCCACTAAACAACGGGATGCTGTGACACGTGTCGATTGCATTGGGAACGCTGCTACAAGCCCAACGTGCAAAACATGTGCCGCGCCGTGCCCGCGTGCCGTGCCGTGCCTAAATTTCCCACAGCGTGCTGTGCCTAGACTCCAGACTGTGGAACATGTGTCGTGCTCTGACGTGCCCGTGCCGCTCCTTGGTTCCAGAGTGCGCAGAACATGACGTGCCATCACGTGCCTGGGTTCCAACATGCGAAGCATGTGCCGTGCCGTGTCGCGCCCGTGCCCATGTTCTAGAATGCGGAACATGTGCCGTGCCCTCGCGCCGCGTGTCATGCCGTGCCTGAGTATTACAATGCACGACATGTGTCGTGCCGTGCCCGCTTGCCGCGTGCCTTGTCTGAACTCGAGACTGCGGAATGTTGTGCGGTACCGTGCCCGCGTGCCACGCGTTTCT
>CAUYUJ010019115.1:672999-695499 GCA_963575745.1 Prorocentrum cordatum
AAACATGACTTGATCCTGAAAGTGGAGGGCCGCACCAAGTTTTGCTAAACGGTCGGCCTCCTGATTCCCTTCATAGTGTTCGCCTGCAGCTAAGCGGCCATGAGACCAAACCTTGGGTGAGCTTACTCGAATGGTAGTTTAGATCAGAAGCTACACGATGGACCTCTCGCCATAGGGAGCAATGCGTAGCCCGCCCATGCATGGCTGCCTCCAAGCCTTGGGCTCAAGCACCAAGTACACAAAGACTAGAAGTTATGTGCTCATACACAAGGCTGGTAGTGGCATGCGTCATATAGAAATGAAACGTATGCAGCTCCGTACCGGGTACCTACACGACCACCCTTTGGGTGATAAGGAGGCTGGGGGGTAGGGGGAATAACAAACTGCTGGCAAATGCGATGGTTGTGATGATGACGATGCTGGTGATGTGCCCTCGAGTTAGCCATGACGCATGATGGCGATGTTGCGCTGCGATGTAATGTCACTATCGCCCGCGCTGTCGATGTCACTCGACCGATCCCACTATACGGCCAGTCTTAGTACCAGTGGATTCAGCGATCGATCCCTTCGTGCTCGCCCCAAGGAAAATCGACCGACCCCGCGAGACCTGCACGACCCATGGGACATCGCCTCTCTGCGCAGCCGGCAGCGCGAGCACAACCAATGTCGCAATCAACCTCGCTGTCGATCTCACTTTTGATCCCACTATCCGTCCCACTCTAACGATCTCATTATCGATCCCACTATCGACTTTAATATCGATACCAAGACGCGACACCCCCGGCCACCACCCGCCCACCGCCGACGGAACACCGACGGGACACCAACGGGACACCACAGGACACCACGGCGGGACACCCGGGGCCACCACGCGCCCACAAGTGGCGGAGGGGCTGTCCACTGCATCCGAATCGCCCTAGCGTCGGCGGGGTCATTCGACTCGCGCGCCCACGCAACTTCGCCTCGCCCGCACGCGCGATACGAACACGAAACCGAAACCGATTTCCAGGTGGGGGGCTCTCCGTTCCACTGCGATCTCACTCCCCAACCTTCGACATCCTGAACCATAATGGGGGATACAGCCATATGCTGACGCGTGAACTCGAACACCAGCGAAAGAGCACGCTCACACACACACACACGCACCTCAACTAACCAAAGTCGTAAGAGGGGACGACCCACAGATCCCCAAGCCGTCTCCATACGAAGGCGACGAGAATATGAGCCCAGCGCGAGCACAGCCTCACACTAGCTGGGGAACGGGGGCGCGACGAAAGAACCACGGCGTGGATCAATCAGTAACGCAGACGTCCACACTGGATTGTCCCTATGTTGTGAGAAGCAATGCCTGAGTGCAAGGGTATCACGGAACCATTTGTGGAACTCAATTAAAGCGCGGCAATCCCAAAGGGTGTTGCAGACAGAGATTACGGGAACTAGACCACACAGAGGCCAGAAAGGAATTTAGAACTCCCAGGCATGGAAAAAAGGTTCCAAGCACCTCAGTTGGGCAATGGGCAGTGGCACTGCTGAAGATATCAATGGTGATGCTTCTGTGCAAAGGGCTGCGTTGTGCTTCTCTGCGCCGTGACGCGCCGCACAATGACATGCCAGGGGACGCGCCGCGTGCCAGCGGACGTGCCAGGGGACGTGCCAGGGAACGCTCCATGGGACGCGCCGCGCGACGTGCACAGGGGAAGCGCCAGGGAACGTGCCCGAGGGTCACGATCCCTCGACAATTACGCTACGTCCGCGCCCCCCATGGCTAAGATTTCTCGTGAATTGCGAAGCGTCCACGCTCCCAGGGCCACGAAGCACTCCGCGGTGGTTGCCCAGAAGAGCCCCCTCTCCAGCAGAGCAGAATGCAATACAATTCTGCATTGGAATATGTGTTCGGGTGGCGCTTTTCGCGTCCCCCCCCTCCCCCCTCCGCCGTTTCCTGAAAATTCGGCGCTGGACCCGAAAGCACGAATCCTCGCAAATTAATTTGCGCCCTTGCTCCCAAGGCCGCGTTCCCTCGTAAATCACGCCAAGTTGCGGTTTGCGCTCCTGGGGCCATGATCCCTTGCAAATTACGCTGGCTTCGCGCTCCCAGGGCCGCGTTCCGGTGAAAATTACGCTGGAGCCACGCTCCCGGGGCCACGATCCCTCGTAAATTGAGCTGCGTCCGCGCTCCCAGGGCCACGATCCTCGTAAATTGCAACTCTCCCCATCCTGGTGTGGTTTTGTCTAATACGGCCCTGGTGGAGTCCAAAGGGGGGGGGGGCAGAGAGGTGACTGTACAGCGGTTGCCGTTCAGAGGCCTGCTGCCAAGCCCACACATGCGCGGCGCGGATCACTAAGCTTACGATTTCACGAGGGAATGTAATTGTGATATCAACTTTGAACCCCTGCGATGTCTTCCAAACTGTGGGAGGTTCCAAGGACCAACCAATGCGTAACATATTGACGACAAGTCTTTCGCCAGGACCTTGCAACGCTGTCGACGTGGCTTGCATTGTAAGTACTCGGGCTGCCGCCATCAAATCACTTTCAATAATTCCCTCCCTGGGATGTAAAATCATCCACTTAGATACAGCCCAGAATGTAATACCCTCCGTGTGAGCATCCAGGGCAAGGTCAGTTACACCAGAAAGAACCAGGTCCATGATAACAAGTCGACGAGTCCATGATCAAAATCCATCATGATCAACATACCGCATGTGATTAATGTGTCACGCGCTGAGGCCAACAACATCTATGCCAAAAATGACTGTGGGCCTCATGCTGGTGTTTGCAAGAATACCGTGTCCACGACCACCTGTACGCCTTAGTCGGACTAAACGTTTAGCTTTGCCCATCGCAGTTCTGATACGTTCACTCAAGACACCGCGGACTCGCTTGCTAAGACGCACCTGGTTGTCTATTCCTAGGTTCCTGCAATAGAATCGAGCTGCTGCCTCAAAACAAAGGGTCTCAGCAACAATCTTCCTCGCACGTGAAGCATCCGACGCAAGCAACACCATCCGTCCCCATTCCCAGAACCTAAACACCATCAGCCACAATCCCAAAATGTAAGGACAGGTAGATACGTCACACTGTATCGAACTCGGACATCAGCATGATACGCACGAACACATCCGCAGAGAAACATCTCACAAGGATTGCGATGTCTGCCGAACGCCATCCTCCTCCGACTATACGACGGGAGGCGACAACGCGGGGACAGCGATACATCCCCAGCAGAACTCTCAGCAATCAAGGGTTGAGGGCACAGACGATCTCTGAATCAAGAAGCGTTGGCGAACCTGCTCTCAGGCCTTTCTAATGTACAGCAGCAGAGCGAAGACCGAGAGACCATGCGCTGCTGTGTACTCCGCCAAGACACTCATGCGCCATGTGCATTGCTGACAGGAGTGGTTGCGTACTCCGTGGATGTATCGACGTGTATGCTGGCGCGCCCATGCAATACCGTGCGTATGCCTGAAGAGGAGGTGCATGTCAGAAGGGGGATAGTCAATATGAGGAGGAGGAGGATGAGGATGATGAGGAGGAGGAACCAGAGCCCCCGCAGGAGGAGGGGGAGGACTACGAGGCACAGAAGGAGGTGCGGAGGTGGAGGAGAAACAGGAGAGCAGGATGGCACGAAGGGCAGCGGACGAGGGGGATGAGGGGATCTGCTTGGCCACCTCGCCTTCCCCCCCCATCCTCCCCGTCATCTTCCTCCCTCAGAAGGGGAGCCTCAGGATGCGTCGCGTTTATTGTTTTGTTAACTGCTTTGTTTTTGTCCCCCACCTACGGCTCCTCGGCGTCGGCGTCGGCGTCGGGCTCGGGCAACGGCTCCACGGCGGGCGCTGGCGCCCGGCCGGGGAGCGAGGCCTGCTCCCGGGGGGGCGTCGTCGTCGTCGTCGTCGTCGTCGGCGTCGTCGTCGACGTTGGCGGATGGCGAGGAGGGCGAGGAGGAGGCGAGGGATGAGAGAGAGACGGAGAAGGACAAGGAGGACGTGGAGGGGGGGGTGGAGTAGGGGGGGGAGGAGGGGGAGGATGATGAGGGGGGTGGGGGCCTTGGAGACGAGACGGGAGAGGATGGGGGAATATCCTGCTTCTCCTCAGCCTCCTCCTTCTCGCCCTTTCCTAATTATGCTGCTCCTCCTCTCGCTGGCTCTGCTGCTCTCACCATCCATCCTCCTGTTCCTCCTCGTTCCCTTCCTGCTCTTCCCGCTCCTCCTTCCCCTCTCCCTCTCTCTCTCTCTCCCCTTTCGCCTCTCCCTCTTCCTCTCCCTCTCCCCCCCCGCCCAGTCCTCTCCGCTGATGGAGGAGAAACGAGGGGGGAGAGAGATGCAGAACGAGGGTAGCCATTCTATGACTTGAAGTGCCTGTGCACGGCTCACGTGGGCGAGCAGTAGCAGCCTCGACCCACACGGCGAGCTCAACTGAGGCGAAAACGACGGAGGAGCGCACCCTTAGCTTCAACAGGCTGCGGCGCTCTGCGAGCGAGAACAGCATGACATACAGGCGCCGCAGGAACTGCGATTCTGGCTGGCACCGTTGACGCGAATCAAGAGAGGTCGCTTAGCGTCAACGCCTCCAGCGCCCCCGACCTCCACCCCTCGTATCCGCTGCGCCATCGAGGGCAGCAGCCCTGACAAGTACGAGAGCGCTGATGACGGAGACCCTTGCCCGCCCGCGCACCTGCACAGGGCGAAAGAGGATGATGATGCTGATGATGGTGATACTGAAGATGATGCTGGTGGTGATGAGGATGATGATGTCATGAAGGTGGTCATGCTGATGATGGTGATGATGGCGAGGAGGAGGAGGAGGAGGAGTGGAGTGGAGCAGACCGAGACGCGGTTGAGGATGCTGAGGTGGAGTCTCAGCAGCTTGAGGCGGCCAATCTCCGACGGGGCGGGACTGGCGCCAGACTGCAGGTTGTGATGCACACGCTTCAGTGAGCCTGGCGCTGGATCGTACATCGTTAGCGTTTTCGTTGGGACAGCAAGAAAAGAGAGGGTAAATGGCTACCGAGAAGACGGGGTGAACGGAATGGCGGCCGTGCAGGGAGACGGGTGCCAATGTGAGGGCAGGGGCGACGTGCAAAGTGAGGGTTGAATGCGCCTATCAGGGAGCTCAGGGCTGGCCGTGTCCGCGAGGCTATTCTCACTATCGACCTCAACCATCGTGAAATCAGCCCAAGCGTCGGAACATCGGAGGTGAGGCCGGTTGTTCTCCAGCACGGCTCGCCGCATGACCCGCCACCATTCGTGGAACAGCGTGCTTTGCAGCGACTTCGCCCGCTTGGACACGAAGCGGCGCATGGAGACGAATCGGCGCAGCGACCGCACCACGAGATCAGGGCGCACGTAGCGAGCGCCATCGGGATCTCCCTCGGCAGCTGCACTGGCAGCAGCACGTTGGCCGCCGTGGGCGGCGGCAGCATGAGCAACCAGAGGAGCGGCGGCACCATGAGGCTCTTCACGAAAAGGGTCATGCAGAGAAGCTAGCTGGTGCCGATGTTCGCCACCAGAGGCAGCAGCAACAACATGTCTGTGCAGGAGAGCGTCGTCACCAGGCAGATCTTCAGGAGCGAGGTCACGCAGTGGATCGCCATCATCGACGGCAGCAGTTGGAGAAAGCAGAGCGTCGGCGCCGTGGGGAGCACAATGCACTCGTCGAGGCCGATGTCCACCACCAATCACGGCAGCAGCGGGCACGTGTAGAAGAACGCCACCGCGATGAAGCTCTTCAGGAACGGTGGCTTGCAGACGTTCGCCACCAGCGGCGCAGCGGCAGGAGCGTAAAGATGCAGGAGAACTGGTTGGTGTGGGTATTCGCCACCAGCGGCGGCAGCAGCAGGAACCTGCAGAGGAGCGTCATCGCCATGAAGCTCTTCAGGAGTGGGGTCATGCAGAGGTTCGCCACGATCGCTGTTGAGCGCACCATGAACTCGGCGATGCGAACGTACTCCACCAGCAGCGGTAGCGGCAGCTACGCGCAGAAAAGCTTCAGCACCATGAGGTTCTTCAGGGACAGGGCCATGCATGATAATTAGATGGAGCAGATACGCGCCACCAACGGCGGCAACATCAAGTCCGTGCAGAGGAACGTCATAACCATGAATCTCTTTGGGGGTGAGGTCATGCAGATCGCCATGGAGCTCTTCAGAGACGGGGCTATCAGTAGGACGCCAGCACCGTGAAGCGCACCACGAACTAGGGGACACGAACGCACGCCACCAGCGACGGCATCGGCAGGAGCTTGCAGGAGAGCTTCAGGACCATGAAGCGCTTGTTGTCCGCCACCAGCGTCAGCACGTGGAGGGTAGGGCTCGAGCTAAACAGCTAAACAGTATGTGTCGTTTTCGTTTTGCTTTCGTTGTCCTTCGTCCTGTCTTTGTGTCACCTTTGCAAACGAAATCATACCGAACAGGTCCACGATATCGCCAACTTGTCGCTTAGTTCGAGCCCTGGTGAAGGGAGTGGTCCCGCGCCTCCACGATCAGAGACGAGAGCAGCAGTGGCCTCTTTCGGCAAGTGGTGGGAGCGGGCCAGCGTCGTCGCGGTGGAGATGATGGCAACAAGCGACGGCGGCAGCGGCGGAAGCAACGCGTCCGTTAGCTGGGGTCAATGGTGCTTCAACCAACCCTTCATGTCCAACGGCTGCCGCATCATGACCCAAGCCGTCTTCAGGAGGTCGTCCACGGATCAGCTGCAGGAAGTTCGCGACCAGCGGCAGCTCATTGCCCATACGGATGTCCGATGGAGTGATCGCCCGCGGTGCGGGCGGAGGGGCAACCGCATGTTAAAGAAGAACGTATAGTTGAAGTGTTTTGCGAATGCCAGGGTGAACATGACTGCAGGGACGGGCGCGACAACGTCGAGCATGGATCGACACATCGGACCTGAAGTGCGGTATGAAGGTGGCCAGCAGCGGTGGCAGCAGCCTGGGCCCTGGAATGACTGTAAGCGGGAATCTGGAAGGCCCGAGGCCGTGCGCAGGCGCGGCGGCGACAGAACCCTGTGGGCGCACGCCCTCGATGGAAATGGCCATGGGATCCATGTCGGCCCAAATGGGGAGGTAGGTCCCCCCACTCGAGCCAACCACGGAAGGAGGAGGAGCGCCAGTACCCTCAGAAGGTCTGGTCGGCTGCGCGGCCGCCCGCCGCCGACCAGACCTTCTGAGGGTACTGGCGCTCCAAGAGCAAAATCAAGGAGGGAGGAGGGGGAGGAGGAATAGGGGGGGAAATATGATGATGAGGGGGACATCATCCTCACCCTTCTCATTCTCCTGCTCCCCGTCCTGTTCCTCCTCCTCCTCCTCCTCCTCCTCGCGCTCCTCGCCCCTTCACCCTCCTCCTCCTCCTCATCCACGCGTTCTCCACCCTCTCCTCCTCCTTCTCCTCGGCACCTTTCTTCTCCTTACTCCTTCTTGCCCTCCTCCTTCCCCTCCCTCCCCTCAACCCCTTCTCCTTCTTCTCCTCTCTCTCCTCCTCCTTTTCCTCCCCTTTCGCCCCTCCTCCCTGTCCTTCCTTCTGCTCGTCCTTCTTTTCCTCCTCCTCCCCTTCCTCCCTGCGCTCCCCCCGTCCCTCTCCTCCTTCCCTGCTGTTTGGGCACCTCATGGCACCGCAATGCGCCACGATGGCCCGCCGCTGGACCCTCCCGGCGCCCGTGGGGCGGGCCCTCAATTCGTCACTGCGCCGTGCGGCCGTCGCCGTCGCGCGACGGCCGCGCGAGATGATGGAGCAAGGGAACGGGGCTCCACAACCACCACCAGCCACCTCCCCAAAAAAGTAGCTCGATAGTGAACAAACCAACCGCGTCAGCATAAACTTTCGGAGGTCCGCGCAGATTACTTGGATCGGCACTTGAACCCCGCTGGCAGCGTCTCCAGCGCCGCCCTTGGCGCACTTCTCGCCTCAAGGAGGGGGGGTCCGACGCCGATCCAAAGAATCCGCGCGGACCTTCAATAATATAAATTTACGTACTTTCTCTCCTTCTAGAGACGGGACTCCGCAAACATCACCCACATACCCTGAAAATAACTCCTCGCCCTCCCTCGATCATTCCGTAAAAAAGCCTTGTCCCCTTTCGCGTCGAAGACTTCCCAACCGGACGTGGGCGCGCTCGCGGCGTCCAAGTCTGCCGGGTCCTCGCCGAGCCTCGCGACGTACGCCCGCTTACCTGGTGCGGCGGTCGCGCTGTCGCCCTACACATTCTCCTCCCTTCCTCCTCCTCCTCCTCCTCCTCCTCCTCCTCCTCCCCCTCCTCCTCTTCCTCCTTTTCCTCTCATCCTCCTCGTCCCCCTCGAACCCCTTCTCCCTTCCTCCTCCTCCTCCTCCTCCTCCATCTCCTGCACCTCCCTCTTCTCCTCCTCCTCCTTTTCGCCCTCGTTTCCCTGACGAGTGGGGGAAGTCGGGCTGGAGGGAGGGAGTAAGGAGGAGGGGTACTGGTTAAATCATCATTGCGCTCTCTTTCCAACAATAGAACAATAAACTCCACAGCCCTCTCCGCCAGCTTATTGGATCCCCCGTGGATAATCATGAAATGAACGAGCGTTTTTTCCCCACAACGCATTTTCACATGAGTTTATACCATCCCAGGCAGGCTGGTGTTGACCCCCCCCTCATCCCTTTTAAATAATACCATGCGTGCGCGTTTGTTCATATAACAGCTTGTTATCTAATGCTTTCTTAGACAACAAATCGTAATGCCCATGCGGGCACGCACATGTCGAGCTCACACCAAGTACACACGAGTGTTGCAATCGTTTCAATGTTAGAACGAAAACACCCGCAAACTTGTCACCATAACTCATGTAGGTTCTCAATCCACGCGCATTCGCTGAAACCGTGCTACTATCTGATTTCACCACTTTCTCCCGGACCCGCATTGGCATCTCACCACGCGGTGCATCCGCGTTGACCCAACATGCGCCCAGTGCACGAATCCGCTTCAAATTATGCCATGTGGACCATACGCGCGCGCCGCCACGCACGCGTGTCGAGATCCTTCCAACACCATCGGTCGGTTGTCAACACATTTCAATACAGAACTCGTCCAATACATCTGAAAACAAGTGCTCGTCAACATGAAGGCTGCCAAATTTCTGGTCTGTCCGCGCGCGCACTTCATCATCATCGCCCTCACCAACGTCACCGTATTAACGCCGTTATCGTCATCGCCAACCGCCACCCTTACCACCATCATCAATCAATCACCGTCGTCACAAACACATGGACATCATCACCATCGTCTTCGTCGTCAATATCGGTACCGCAAATGGCCCTGCAATTGTCATCGCCATCATCGCCACCACCGTCGCTACCATCACTGTCGACCCATCGTGATACCGCGCCCGCCCGAGTCACCGACCCGCACTAAAGCGCCCGCGAGTCAACGCGGCCTTTGAGACGCGCTGCGAAATTTTCCTTGGGAAACGCGCCATCGCGGCCGCGTCGGTTGTGCCACAACGGGTGCCCGCCCTGCGCGCGAGCTCGCGCGAGCTTGCGCGCGCTAGCGCTGCCGTATAGATGCGCGCAACTAATGCCAAGTAGCCACCATAATCGCAACCGCATGGGTTGTGAACGATAAGCTGCGGTTGGGAGGGTGGGATGATCGCGCGAGCAGTGGAGTTAAGGACGTCAAGTTCTGCAATGCGGATTGCACCATTTAGGGTGCACATCGAGAGTGCAATCCACCACTCTTTGAGGGCTAGGCTCCCACCAACAACCTGTTGGCAACGATCATGCGGCCATGATCTCAACGAGCGCACGGCTCGTGGCACTCACGTGGCACTCAATCCTCGCAAGCATGTCCGTCCTGCATGTTGCGAGACGGTGGTGGCGATGACGACCGCGACGCCAACGATGATGACGATAACAACAGTGATGATGGTGATGCCAATGTTGATGGCAGTGGTGACGGAGACGATACGATGCCGACGACGACGATGATGGTGATGGAGCTGATGGTGACGATGACGGCGTCGGTGGCAAAGGTGACGCTAACGATGATTCTGGCGATGGTGCTGGTGATGGTGAGGATGTGCCCGCGCGCAGAAATTGAAGGATGGCAGCGGCCTCGACGATGCAGGTGATGACGGCGGCGGTGATGATGACGACGATGGTGATGATGATGGTGATGATGTCGACGACGACGACGACGATCACGATGATAAGGATGGTGGTGATTATGATGATGATGATGATGCTGCTGAGGATGATGATTCTGATGATAATGTCGATGATGATGATGATGATGATCATCATCATCATGCTGATGCTGATGACGATGATGATGCCGATGGTAATGATAACGATGGCGATGACGAGTGGGCTGATGAGGATGATGGGAAAGTGCGCGCCCGCAGAAACCATGATCCCCATGAGTGCTGCACCCGTTGGGTTGTGGTATGTTGTGAACACTTCTGTGCCGAAATGGTTCGGAAACAACCAGTTTTTAGCAGGATTTAGACGTGGGCGCGCGCGGGGACGCGCGGGTGCGGCCCGTATTGTACCATTTGACAATATTGATGGGCGCGCGATGGTGGTTGAACGTTCGTCACGCGCGCGCGCATGGCCTTCTTTGACAGAGCGACTAGACTTCTATGGTTCGCTTTTAGTTTCAACCCGTACGTGCGCGCAGAATGCTGGCCCTATCCAGGGGTGCATCCTGACCAGCGTATCGAGGCGGATCCAGCCGTAGCGAGGGGACGGGGGCACCTCCGGAGGGCGGCGAACGGCGTTCAGAAACTTCGCTCGACCTAGTGGTTTTCAACCTGATATTGCCATGCGCGCGCGGCGGTGCATGCATGTCCCCGCATCGTTGTTAAATTCTCATACCTAAACAATAACTATTGTTGATCCCCCCTTCCCGGTGCCCATTGCGTTTTCCAATTCAAGTGCTCCTGCAGGGGCTCGCATCCTGTTTTCTACAAGAGAAAGGTCTTGAGGCTCAGACTTGGCCCCTACCCCTCGGCTTACAACAACACCAGCAACACCAACAACACGAACACCACCACCACCACCACCACCACCACCAACAACAACACCAACACCTACACTACCACCACCACCACCACCACCAACAACAAGTCAACAACAACATCAACATCAACAACAACAACAACAACAACAACTGGTCCCGCCTGGTGCCTCCTCACGATTTATCCCCACATCGCGCTCTCGCCTGGGACATCCTGACAATTTAGACAGGAATCGTGCTCTCGCGATTTATTCAGACGCCGCGCCCCCGACACTTAGGAATCACGGTTTCGCCTTCCACGATTTATTTGGAAAATCACGCTGTCGCTCGAGACGTCCACGCGATTCATGCAGGACTCACTCTTCAGTAACCCGCCTGCTCGACCTGGCCGCCTGGGCCGCCTTCCCGAAACGCCCGTGAGGGCCTACACGCACGATCTGTCCGTCTGGTTCTGCCACGTGTTTTCTGCTCCTGACCCCCTCCTGCTGATCTCTCTCGTGCTGCATCCTTCTCCCCTCCGCATTGCCCCTTTCTTGAATCAGTCCTCTCTTCCCCTCTTTTAGGGGCTGCGCCAAATGCACACGTTGCAGGTACGGAAGATATACCCCAAAAGGGGTACGATCGAAAATGAAGAGGGCGGGTATCGAGGGTTCTGGATATACGTGTTGAGTGGCACGCGAGCATACGAAAACGAACAATCTTGAAGTGGTTGTTGATGACTGTTGTTGTCCCCCCCGGTGCCCATTGTGTTTTTCAACTCAAATGCTCCTCCCTGGGCTTGCACCTGGTTTTCTACAAGGGATCTTGGGCCTCAGAATGCGTTGTCGGCCCCCGAACTGCAACAACAACGGCTCCCGCCTGATGCCTCCTCATGATTTACTCCAAAATCGTGATCTAGGAATCGCGCTCTCCCGTGGGACTTCTCCGCAATGTATTGAAACGCTGCGCTCTCGACACTCAGGAATCACGCTCTCGCTCCGGACTTCCTCAAGATTAACTTTGGAATAACGCTATCGCTACAGGCTTCTTCGCGATTCATGTTGAATAGACGCTTCAGCGACCCGCCTGCTCGACTCCGCCGTTTGGGCCCGCCTGCCCGACCCTCCCATTAGGGTTCGCCCGCCCGACCCGCCCATTCGGGTTCTGCCGCTCCAGACCCCCCGTCCTGCTAATCTCTCTCGAAATCCATCCTTCTCCCTCTCCCATGTCTCTTCCCTCCTCCATCCCTTCCCCTCTTTTAGGGGCTCCGCTAACTACATGTGGCAAGAAAAAAAGATATAGCCCCAATGGGGGTAGGTTCGAAGACGAAGGCGGCGGGGATCGAGGGTTCGGGATATACATGTCGAGCGGCACGCGAGCATATGAAAATGAAACATCTTGTTCTCCCCTCCCCGGTGTTCATAATAATTTTCAAGTCAAGTGCCCCTCCTAGGGCTCGCAACCTGTTTACTACAAGGGCAAACCTTAATCCTCATAGTGCATTGTTGGCACCCGAATGACAACTACAACAACAACGGGTCCCGCCTGATGCCTCTTCACGATTTATTCCAACATCGTGCCCTCGCCTGGGACATCCTTACAATTCAAACAGGAGTCGGCTCTCGCATGGGACTACCTCGTAATGTATTCAGACGCTGCGCTTTCGACACTCAGGAATCACGGTTTCGCTTTGGCCTTCTCACGATTTACTTGGGGAATCGCGTGTCGCTCGAACCTTCCTTGCGACCCATGCAAGAATCACGCTTCAACGACCCGTCTTCTCGACCCGACCGCCTGGATCCGCGAAACTGACGCCAGTTTCGCGGGCTGCTGGAGGTCCAGCGAAGCGACGTCCCACGCAAACCAAAATAAAGGGGAGCTGCGAACTGCGAAACTGACGCCACTTTCTTTCGAAGGCTGCTGGGGGGTCCAGCGGAACGACGTCCCACGCGGATGCAAGTTACACTCGTCATCCCTGGCGTGTGTGATTGTGCGAAACTGTCGCCACTCTCGAGGGGTGCTGGGGGGGTCCAGCTGAGTGCCGTCCCTCGCGGACCTAAACTGAACACCGCCATCCCTCGGGGCTGCAATCTGCGAAACTGTCGCCACTTTCGAGGACTGCGGGGGGGTCTAGCGGAGCGACGTCCCACGCGGAGTTCACTTAGACCTCGCCGTCCCTAGAGGGCTGCGATCTGCGAACCTGTCGCCACTTTCGAGGGCTGCTAATGTGGTCCAGCGGAGCGACGTCCCACGCGGACCTACATTAAGCCTCGCCATCCCTGGGGCGACTGCGATCTGCGAAACTGTCGCCATTCCCGAGGGCTGCTGGGGGGTCCAGCGGAGTGACGTCCCGCGGGTCCCGAAGACCTGGCGGCGCGCCTGCGGGTGTTTAGCTCCCGCGCTGCACGGTGCAGGAAAGAAAAGGAGCACCTGGTGGGCGAAGTCGGCTTCGCTCGCTTCCTGCACTAGCCGTGAGCAACTGGTCCTCTGGAGCGCCATAACGAAATGGCGCGGGCCGTGCTGCTTGTCCAACGCGCCACCGGGAACTGGTGGCCACCCTCTTCCGTCATCCTGCTGCTTTGGTTGTCGTCCTCTTCCTAATTCGCCGTCTCATTGCTGCTGTTGCGTTGACTGTTCGGCCCCTCTTCCGTCCTTTTCCTGCCCCTCGTTCCCACCCTCTTCTCGAAACCACAAACCCTAAGACAAATAAGAGGGAGGGAAGGGGAAATATAATTTTGAGGTTATGGGGGAGCTCAAGCTGGTAGGTGAGCGCAACATGGGGTTGACGCGCATGCGGCAACATCAACCGCCACTCGCGGCCGAACGGGCAATTCAAATTAGTTCCGAAATTGTGGTTTCTCAAACTAAAAAAAACCACGTTTGTGACCCGTCCGGGCAACGAAAACAATGACCCGTTGAGATAAACGAGTGTGCATGCAAAGTTTTGGATGAAACGTATGGGGGGGCGATCACTGGTGGTCTGGAGAAACTTGACTTCGTATGGAAAGTTAGCGATGAGCCAGAACCTGATGTGATTTGCACTGTCCCAAAGAGTCCAGGTAAGTCCAGGTGCGCGAGGGGGGGTTTTGTTATCAAGCGATGACCCAAAACTGCCAGCCAGCGCGCGGGGCGGGTACAAGCGGCCACCGGGTGAAAATCCCCAAACATCCAAGCAACACACAAAATGGACACGAGGCGGGCACCCAGCGAACAGCCGTGGAACCTCTTTATTAACGTAAGAACTAAGCAGAGGTCACTGGTGCAATCATGGCGAGTGAACAAGTTCAACGTGAATCAGTACCCTTGCAAAACGGCGCGGAGGTCAAGTCCTCGAGGTGCAGGGGGGGCACCCGAAAACACCGCCCTGCCTGACACTTGCCACCCGCTCCCTTTCACAGAAGAGGCTGGTTTGTTTCAAGCAAAACCCGACATGGCAATGATTCGGCGCCCTCCAAAAGAATGTGTTACCTTCGGCTTCGCAAGCGAAGGTCGTCGGACGCTGGAGCGGAACCAAGGGAAGAAGCAGCATCGAAAACGGTGCGGCGCGGAAAGACAACGACCTGCCGCGCCCTTGCCTACAGTCGAACCGTGAATGAAAGGTCAACACTGGCACCGCTTCTGATACTCTCCCCCTTTCCTCTCGCTCATCCAGGTTCAGTCCACCGCGTACTTCGGCAGGAACTATCGAACGCATACCCTGGAGGAGCTACCGAACGTAAGGGCCTATCGAACTATCCCGCTCATCCAGGATTCGAGCTTCGACGCATACCCTGGCAGCAAATATCGAAGATAAGGAAACACGTGCACGCACAGCTCCATACTTTGCACCCTGTGTTGCCTGGGAAGTCACTTGCCATGGAAAGCAATCTCCTTTCATCCCCTTCGCCCGCCTCGGAGGGGGAGCAATGTAATGCAACCTAAATGGTGCAACCTACGGTGCGCAACTAATTATTACCAGATCGTGAGTTGGCACCTCCAATGCTGGCGCAATCGTCCGACCCTTCCACCCGCGATTTGTTCTGAAAGCCCGTGCGGCCGCGAATTACGATGACTGGTTGGCCCTGGCTGGCGCATCTCTGCGGCCGGGATTGCCAGCGCAAGCTCGCGCGCAATGCGGCCAGCTGGTTTGGTACAGCCGATGCGGCCGCGATGTCTCTTGTCTCAAAGGCCGCGCTGGTGCGCGGGCGCTTCAATGCGGGTCGGTGACTGGGGCGGGCGCGGTATCATGATGACGTCGACAACGGCGGCAACGATGTTGACAATAGCGATGACGATGGCGGCGACGACGACGACGAGACCAGGCCAATGGCGGCGCCGATGCTAGTGACGACGATGGCAATGATGATGGCCGCGTGTCGGTGACGAAATGGTTTGAGTGATGAAGGCAGCACTGGCGCCGATTGTCGATGACGTGATGCCGCGGCGCTGATGCGGAAGATAGCGAAGAAGTGCGCGAGCGCGGCAATTCAAGAAACCTGGCAGACATCTGGTTGAACAACATTCGTGTTTTTTGCTCGTACGTGTTTGAACAATCATATGTGGAGTTGCTTCGGACACCACTAGCTTTGGCAAGGTTTCGGCACGCGCGCGTGGCGGCGCGCGCGTGTGGCCCGCATGGTGTTATTTGATATGGATTCGTGCGCTGGGCTCCACGCGCCGCGTGGTGCGTGCTGAGATAACAATGCAGTTGCTGAACGAGATTGCTAAAGTTATCAGGTTTTGGTATGACTGCAGCAGATGCGCGCGGGCATATAATCTTCAGTCTTTGTATTGGCAAACCTGTGGTGGTTTGACGTTTTCATGTTGGAGCGCTTGCAACACACATTCGTTTGGCATGACTTGACGTGTGCGCGCGGGTGTGGACTTTGCGCCACCTTGTGCAAGGCATTCTGGAACAACGTACTTTGCGATAGACGAACGTGCGCGCATAACATTATTTGACAGGGAAGAGAGTAGGGGACGATAACCCGTTGGCTGGTAAGGTATGAGACCATATGGAAAATGAGCGATGAAACGCCATTCATATATAATCTTCAATGTTCCGGGGGGGGGGGGGGCGGGCCGATAAATCTGGGGGGGGGGTGAGGGTGGTAGTGTATACCATTCTTTTGAAAGAAGAGTCTATTCGGTGCAGGCTGTGTGGTGCAATCGCTGTGGTGTAAGCTATGTGGGGCGTGACTGGCCGCGTCGACCCCACAACCAAGGGGGAAGCACGCGCACATATTCCGATGCTCTCCCCTCCCTTGCCCTGGGGGGAGGCGCCGCTCCGAGCGGGCAGCACACGAGCAACTTCCGGCAGAGGGCACTGCTTCGCAGCCTGCACGGGCCCTCTTGCCCCGGGATTGGTCTGGAGGCCTAAAATGGAGAGAATCCGCCTTGATTTCTTCACGACGAGAGGAGGTATGGTGACGAGGGGATGATGAGCGGGCTGCCTTTCATTTGTCATGCCCCAGTCGCCATTGTCGGCGCGTTGGATGGTCCACATCGGCCCGTCCTTGACGGCGGACGGGTAGATCACCATGCAGAACTGCCCAGTCTCCTGAGAGCGGACCAGCGTCGGACGTGGGGTGCATGATGCCGGGGAGTGGGAGGAGAAGGGCGGAGGAGAGGATGAGGAGAAGAATGCCTGGAGGAGGGGCAGGAGGAGAACAAGGAGGAGGGACAGGATGGTGCGAAGGATGGTGGTAAGGAGAAAAAGAAGGAAGAGGCGGTGGAGCAGGAGGCAGGATGACGATGGTGGTGATGATGGTGATGGTGATGGTGATGGTGATGGCGATGATGATGCTGCTGCTAATAATGTTGATGATGCTGATGATGATGGTGATGCAGATGATGCTTGTTCTCTTATACATATTCTCCCCCCTTCCCATGAGAAAGAAGAGTTGAGTGAGAGGATGTTGCTCATATTGCCCCCTCCCTCAGGATGCCGTCGGGTGCTGACGAGCTGGTCATATGGTCTGCAGTTCCCACCAGGCTGCGGATACCGTCATCTTCCCTTTCGCCTGTTCCCTCTTCACCCTCCAGAGGATGATGGTAAAAGGGGGGCGTAGGAAGAGGATGCTGTTGAAGAGGAAGTGCGACGACAGGCACGCGGTTACAGGAGGGTCTGTCCGCCAGTAGCCCTTTGAGCGAGAGGATGACGTGGACACTGCGCGTAACGTGGATGCCTCCCTGTGGGTGTACAAACCCCAGCAGCGTGCTGAAGAACCAACGACTCCGTCGACCGTTTCTCGCTTGTTGTATCCCCCAACGACCCACCAGGTATTCACAACCCCCGTCCCTCACGTTATGCACCCCCAGCGGGGAGATCAAACCGCGCCAACAACTCCTCGGCAGGGAGGAGCTCGGCAGGAATTTCCCTCCTCCTGTGGTCGGGGTGGTGGTCGTTGGCGGCGCGATTGAAATTAGCCTAGGTGTGAGGGTAAGTAAAGTGGCGCAGGCAGCGCTAGCTAAGCCCCTCGTGTGCACGGAGACCCCCCGAGCACTGACCACAAGCCGAACTAAGCAGGATACATACCGCAAGCCTTAGAGTGCAGCCCTGAGGGTTCTGACGCACCTGCCGAAATCACGGGTTGTGGCCTGGGCAAGTGCCGCCCTGCTGACAGTACGGTGGGGCCCAACTCGTAAATACAAGCAGTCCAGGCGCGGAGGCATGAGCCACTCGAGTCTTAGCACGAGACCTGGGCATGCACTTCGCTCGCGTCCAGGAGTTACGATGGCGAAGTCTGGTAGGAAAACAAGAAATCAGTTAATCAAACTCCTCATCTGAATTAATGTCGAACTCTCGAGCCGCCTCCTCCTCCTCCTCCTCCTCCTCCTCCTCCTCCCCGCGGAGCGAATCTCGAATTCTAGCTCGGTCAGCTGGAGCTGGGAGCAGGGCTTAGCTATCTTCTGAGGCGAGAGGGAGTGGAAGAAGGCGGACGTGTGTGTGTGTGTGTGTGCGTGTGTGGAGGAAGCAGGCAGGAAAGAAGACGGTCAATGATTAGGACAGGGACATGCCGTCTGCCGCCCAACCTCCTTGCGATTACACACTCCTCCCCAGCCTCCCCTCTCTCTCCTCACCTACATTGTTGGGGTAATGATAATCAAGCTCTGGCGATCTCCGCGCAATGTATGGCCCCACAACTGAACAACCCCACAAGCTACATGGAGGGAAGACGGGTTCTTTTGAACATTTGGATATCGCTCGAGCCCCATTCGCGCTTCATGTTCCTAACCAGGACAAGTCCGACATTTCCACGGACAAAGGTTGGATCTTTCAACATACGAGTTCTCGCTCGAGCCTTCCTTGTATGTGCTTCATATAGAAATTCTCTGCAGCTGCACTGATGGAGGACAACGCCTGTCCAAACATCATGTTCTCGCTGTGGACCTTTTCTCATTTGATGATCCCGAAGCTAGAGCGGTCCAACGGCCAACGGCGTCGACAGAGGGCGGCTGTTTTCACAATCGTGGCCTCGCCTCGTCGTTGCGCATTTTCCTTGAAGCTCCTGCCCAATAAACATATGGAGGTCGGCTCCCTCTCGAGTTCACTGTGATCCGGGGTGATCCGCCACGCTGTGTAGTGGCATGGTGCATGATGCTTGACCGGCGTGTAACGCCGACGATGTTCCCACTCACGGGCGACGAACTTTTCTCGCATCCGTGTCCTCACGGTCCGGGCCCCGAAGCACGATCCCATGGCTACGCGGTCCCACGGATGCATTTCGCGCGGGACCTCCGCGCAACGCCGCCCTGGATCCATGGGGGCGCGGGCAAGAAGGAGCCGAGACAGCGAAGCTGTGGATGCGGAGATGCGCGAGGGCAGAAACTCTCGACGTCGGCGCTGCTCGCAAGGGCGGGAGCGGGGAGCACCAGGGTCTGGGGCCCCTCCCGGGACCCAGGTCTGGCCGAAACCACCTCGTCCCCCCCAAACGCAGACGGCATCATTCCGGTCTGAATCCGAGCGGTCGGAACTTCGGCCAGCGCCCACGGGGGCAAGGATCCCAGGCTGCGAGGCTGTGGATGTGGACATGGATTCCGCCCGCGACAGAACTCCAACCCTGCCGCTGCCGACGGTGCGGGCGGGCCACTTCGGGCTCTGTCTCTTCCTGGCCCTCCCACGGTCCCACGCACCTGGCGCGGGCACGGTGAGCAGCGGGCTGTGCACCCGTGGCCGTGTGCTTGTGGCATGGCCCCGAGGCCCTTGCCTTTCCAGCATGGGGCTCGTCGTGGCACGGGAGGAGTGCCTGCGCTGACCTAGCCCTGTGGGGAGGAGGCCTGGGGCTGGGAGGCGTGCGCCGCAGCATGATCGATGTGTGATGGGCTCACTTTGATCCCCTCCTCTTCCACCTCTTCCCCCTCCCCCTCTGCCTTCTCCTCTGCCTTCTCCTCATTTCCCTCGCAGTCCGCGGCACTCACGACCTCCATGATGAAGAGGAGGGGATGAGGACGAGGGGGAGTAGGAGGAGGAGGACGACCATGGGTGGGGGGGCTGGAGGAGTTGGACGAGGAGCTGAAGGATGGGGGTCAGGCGAATGGGTATCCTCTTTCTCCCTCCTCCCTCTGATCCCCCTCCAGCTCCACACGCAAATCTCCGTCCTCCTCCGCCTCCTCCTCCTGCTCCGCCTCCTCCTCCTTCTCCCTCTTCCTCATCCTCCTCCTCTTCAGCCTCCTCCTCCTCCTCCTCCTCCTCCTCCCATCCCCCTATCCGTCTCCTCTCCTCCTCATCATCCTCCTGCTTCTCCTCCTCCTCCTCCTCGTCTTCGTCGTCGTCGTCGTCGACCGTCGCCGTCGAGCGCGCCTGGTAATACACGGTGATGCCGCCGTCCGGCCGCCTCTCGATCTGCTCGGCGCGCCTGTACGTGCCGTTGACGTCGGGGAGCCCGGCCCCCGTCGCCTGCGGAAGGGGGAAGGAGGAGGAAGAGGCAGAGAGGAAGCGGAGGAGAAGGAGGAGGAGAACCATGAAAAGCACGTTTTTTTGCTATATTTTTCAGGTCACTTCAGGAGAAGGAAGCAGAGAGGGAGGGGGGGGGGAGGGGAGGGACGAAGAGGGAGGAGGGAGCACGGACCTAGACGAGAGAGCGCGCCGAGTTCGGTGACGGGACTGAGCACAGCGTAGGGAAAACCGGAGGGGAGCAGCTCCAGATCATGAAAGTGAGCCGACGACGGGGCTCACGATTCAGGGGGCGGGGCAACGGTCTCAGCAGAAGAAGGTGCATGCATTAGGCGAATCCGAAGCCATACGGCCGCGTCACCTGAGAACTTGAAAGCGTGGGGTGTGGCGATGCATCGCATGGGCACCTTCAGGTGCAACTTCGTATCGCGCTTGCGGTCACGCTTGTCCCTGCGCGAAAGACTGCGCTCAAGCGACTCAGGCCTGCACTCCTCGCACATCTGGGATTGCGAGCCACCCTCACACCAGGGGCCACATCCTCAACAGGCCAGGAGTGCCTGTAACAAACACCTCATGGCCACGAGAGAGAGAAAGAGAGAGAGAGAGAGAGAGAAAGAGAGAGAGATACATAGAAATAGAGAGAGAAATAAATAGAGAGATATAGATAGGGATAATATCCGAAGGCTCAGCAGGACCGTCGGTGCTGACAGGCGGAACAGCTTTCTCGGGGCCCACCTCCAGGCAAGGGCCGTCAGGGGCCAAGCCAAGCACTGGGTGCTGACACCTGCGGGTCGAGGGGAGGAGAGCGTCCGGGGAGGGAGGGGAATCACACTCGAAGCGCACTCTCGGCCTGACAAAACGGGCCGAGTCCTCATCAGTGAACCCTCTCAGGCGCGTGAGGTCGAGGTGAGAGGCTTCGGTCGACGGCAGCGGCGACGGCATCACGACGGCCTCATCGCACAACCTCTGCGCATCCGAGAATCACATCCTGGGCCTCACGCGCCGAAAGGGGGACAGAGGCTCATCGCAGCTCTCGCCTCTGGGCATAATTCTGGGGCTGGACTGAGCAGCCCTCCGGCTTCCCCCCCAAGCGGCGGCGGCGGCGGCGCATGACCGGCGCTGGCCTCGATGCTCTCTCTGTCGGGGCGGGCCGCCGCCGACAAATCTCTGCGGGCAAACTCGCGCGCGGGAGCGAGCGGGCGCCGCCCCTCTTTTCTCGGGCACCTCCAACGGCCTCTGTCCCACGCGACCCACTGACAAACATTCTGGGGGGGGGGGGCACTCCTGCGGCTGGGGGGCTTGGCGCGCTTGCGTCTAAGAGGCGTGGTGGTCCTGTCAGGCAAGAGTCACCCGTTAACCTGGGCCCCCCTGCGACTGAGTACCCCTGCAGGGCGCTTGACGGGGGGGGGGCGGCGCGGGCCAGGGCAGTATTCTCCGAGTGCGCGTGCAGCTGCCCGCGCAATCGTTCTCAACTTTTTCCAGGAACCCTTCGACCTGATAGGGCGTGACCCAGGCAAACGAAAGAATGGCGCGGTTGAAGCCTCCGTGATCACCGAATGTATCTCCAGATGGCCCTCCAGAAGTCAAGATTCTGACGCGAAGGCTCCAAGCACCGCTCCCGACCGCGCTGCGTGATGCCCTCCGCAGCATGGACTTGGTCCGATTCAATGTGAAGCGGGCCGCTGTCATCTTCAACGGCCTGGTATAGCACAGAAAGCTCGGTTCGGGGAGCGCTGTGCTGATGGCCCAGGAAAGCGCCGCAAGCATGGCCCACAAAAACAAGGCCGCTCATGACCTCGAGACCCCGAGCCGCCCCGGGCCGACTCGGGCCAAGAGGCCACTCCCTCCCCTTCCCCTCCTCCTCCTCCTCCTCCTCCTCCTCCTCCTGCTCCCCCGAACCATCCGTGAACGCAGTTCCAAAATAATCTGCGCCGTGGCGTTGGCCCCGAGCATGGACTCCCCCCGCTTCTCGACGAGGCAGGGGGGGCCCGAGGTCAGGCCGCCCAGGCGCGCGGAAGCAGGCAGTGCTGAACCAATGGGCACTGTGAGGGAGCCCGCTCGCATCAGTAGGGAGCCCACAAAGGACGTACGCGCCCAGCTATGTACATGAACACGGCCTCTCGATCTGCGAGACCGGCCGCGTGATACGAACTTTCGGGCAATGCGAACTCTCGAAACCAGCGTGGATTCATGTACGTGTACGTCCTTCTTTCGCTCCTGAATCAGGTGAGGAGCGTCTGAGGCCTCCTGCAAAGCATCTTCGCGCTGAGAGCGCTGCCAGAAGCAATGGCCAAGGACGCCTTTGGGTTGTGCCTCGAGCCCGGCATTCCTGACTCGCTTCCGGGGGGACTGCTGTCCTCCGAGAAGTGCCGATCGGAGCGCGGCCGTCGCTGAGCTGGAGGGGGCCTGGGTGGCTCTGTCCTAGGCGGCAGACGACAGGGCCCACATGGGGTCTAGCCAGTATCCGCCAAGCGCTCTGAAGGTCCTCGTGTCGGGGTCTTCGGGGGACTGCCCCTCCTTCCTCGACCGCCCCTCCCAATGAACGGCTTCGACGTCGCGTCTGGCAGGAGTGCGAATCCAAAAGGGGGCGCTCGTCTCTGAGGTCGAGCCTGATCGCCCGATCTAGTTTGTCAACAGAAAGCAGACGAAGCAACCCGCCTCAGTCTGCGCATCTGGAGGGCGAGG